>JAQJVL010000544.1:92402-329902 GCA_035578905.1 Stictocephala bisonia | reverse complement strand
ACACACACACACTCAGGAGCGGCAAACGACCTCGCCCCGTCCCTACCATAAATCACTTATTATAATTCTATTACAGAATTGCAACTTTTTTAATCTTCCATTTTTTCTCCTGATATTGTTATTTTTGTAATCTACATGAAAATCTGATAAAAATGATACCAAACATGATAATGTGAAACATAAATACCGTATTTAAAAGATTAAGTAATACGTTGGCGTTAACAAAATACATATTTAAATGTTATACTTAAAAATTTTCTAGCTATTTGAATTTTAGACTTGTTTTAATCATACTATTACGTAGATTAAAATACGTTAGTTTAGAAAAGGAAAACGTAGATAGTAAAAATATGTCAATTTTGTATTAGACACCCCAGTTGCAAATTATTTATGACGGGCGGCCGAGAAAGTTTGAAAAGGGGGCCCTGGTGGTGTGTGTGCGTGCGTTGATGGAGAGTCGCTTAATCTCTCATGGGCCATAACCAAACGGCCATAGTGTAGTTAAGAAGTTTATGATGTCCATGTTGGATGGTGGCCAAGTTTTGGAGACAGAACTAACAATCAGCTGGAGGCCGCTTAGTCTCTGTTACTGTTGGGTTATTAGTAAATGGCTAATTCTAATGATCAGTCAACCTCATTCAAAATATCCTCACTCGATCAACCTAGCCATTCACAATCCATTTTCACCACATCTCGAAGACCGATGTCGTCTGAAAAATATAAATTGTCTAATGTGTATTGGACTACTGTGAACACAGAATAAGAAAAAGTATTAAAACAAATGTCATAAATACTGTATATATTAAAGAAATCACGATTTTCTTCTAACCTTATTCTGTCCTTTCACCATAACCTATGCAGGGATCTTACTTAGATAGTAAGGGAGTGAATCAATATAGAACAATGTTAACATTACTTCTGTACCAGTTCGGAACCTGTGCCATCTCGAAGTTCTGACCATTCGCCACCGGCTCGCCCTTATGGCTAATTAGATGTTGTCTAAATGTAAGAAAGACAGCAGTGTAACAAAGATAGTTCTAATCATTAAATGTTATCTTCTTTAATAATCACAACTTTCATAACAAAGCTGTTTCACTACCTCCAAATCTTAGCTTTTATAATGTTGGGCTTACGAACAAATATAGTATAGCCTATTTATAAAAGAACAATGACTACCAAACACGTATAGATTGATTTATATCCCCGATGCTTTAAGGCTATTAAAACTATTTTGTGCCTAATTTGTATCCAGGATAGTAATTGCATTTACCCATCCACCCACCCATACACGTACAATGGTATTAATACACTCACTCACACATACAAGTAAGGTGGTATTGGCCCACCTGCCCACTCTTACACGTACATTGGTATTGACTCACCCACTCACCATACAAGTACAGTGGTGTATACCCACCCGCCCTCTCATACACGTACAGTTGTATATTGATGAACCTACCCACCACACGTACGGTGGTATTAACCCACCCGCCCGCCCATTCAAGTTCTTAGGTACAATACCCACCACCCACACGCCCTCACCCTCCAATACAACATTACTGTACATGTATGGGTGGGCGAGTGGGTTAGTACCATTGTACGTATATGGTTTGGTCAATACAACTGTACGTCTGTGGATGGGTCAGTAACGTTGTGGGAGGGTGAGTTAAATCAGAACGTAAACTTATAAGCAACTATTTAAATAAGGTTTCAAATGTTAACGACACAACACATTTAATGTTGAATTTATCACTACATTAAGTTCAGTACATAAATTTAGTAACTACATGTTACAAGTTACTACATCATTTAAACATATCACTCTGGTTTTATTTAACGGATATACACTTCACTCAGTGTTTTTAGTTCTGTTTTGGTAACGTTACAAGTTATATATATATGAACATTTTTGACCTTTTACAATAAATTGTTATTTTATAATTTCATGCTAAGAACTCTCGAATCTGCCTGCATAATTAATCTTCTCACAAATGTATTCAGAAAGCTTAAGCTGTGACATTCCTTCCTCTAAGCTTCTAAGTAGGATGCGAACAGGACTCCTTTGTCTCAGGTGGGAGGAGGTTGGGGAGGGATTACACTTGAGAACGTTGGAACGAAAATCTGGGTGAATAATAATTACTATTATGCAAAATACTTCTTTGCAGAAATTTTGATTTAATTAATTCTAATCTACATTGTTACATTTTCGTGGTATAATCCGTGGCAGATTATTCCTATAAAGTTAAGTATCACGCTATACTTAATGTGTACTCAGTTGCTTGGACGACGTTATATTAGAGTGATCAAACAGCCAGGGGAAACATCGCACGCTTCACTTGCTAATCTAGCCACAGCCTCCGGCCACGGTAGTACTGACCGGTAGGGTCTCATGCAGCGATCGTGACACCTCAGCCTTCGTCATTGGTCAGTGACCTTCAATAACACTCATTGTACGTGAATGGGTGGGTAAGAGCACCACTATCACTGTATGTGAATGGATGGGTGGGAGGGTAACTACCACTGCACGTGTATGTGTGGGTGGGAGGGCACGTGCAGTAGGCCAACACATATAACATTAAAAGTAAAAAAAGAAAATGTTTATAATTGTTTTTGTTCATCCATCATCTTAATTTTAGTTCATATTGAACTATTACCGACGTTATCATTACGGGAGGTAAAGGTTATTTTAAGGGTCGATTGTGTAAAAATGATACAATATCTGCATTCTTTCAACATTTCAAAGTCAATTAGGCATACCTATGTTTTGAGATCTCGAGATGAGTCAGAAATGGTATTACATTTATACATGTCTTCGATAAATATAGAAGCCAAATTCCATTAACTGACTGATTATAGTTCCTCAAAACTATGAGGCTATGTACATGAAACTTGGCACAACTATCTTTTAGAGACTCTCGATGCGTATTAAGAAAGGATTTTTTAATTAACAGTTTAA
Organism: Stictocephala bisonia; assembly: GCA_035578905.1. NCBI lineage: Eukaryota > Metazoa > Arthropoda > Insecta > Hemiptera > Membracidae > Stictocephala > Stictocephala bisonia. The sequence continues at coordinate 326,946 of JAQJVL010000544.1, read as the reverse complement.
AAATAAATGATCTCCACCACTCAAAGAATTACACGAACTCTTTTCTGCCAAAGAAAATATAATCAGACCAACAAACAACATATAAGAGATCATCTTTTAATAATGTAAGTATGCAAAGTAAAGAAAAATAACAGTTACAGGAGTGAGGTGTCACGAGCTTAGTGAGAGGCGGGGTTGGCACGTGAAGCGTGCAGGGCTGTACCCTAGTATTTTATATTTGGAATATACGAGTATATATTTATATAATGATACTGACTGAGATAAAAATAATATAAGCCATAAATCTACGATCTTTGTAATTACATTTGTGTTTTTTCTGTATTCCAACAACATTGATTATATTGGTATCTTACAATGAGTAGCAGCATTAACAAAATAATTTAAAAGTAGAACTCATGAGATAAAACATAACACTTACGTAAATATCTATAAATATATACTTGGCATATTGACTATAACAATCAATACCTATTATGAAATAAAATGATGATTACTGGCTGTTTTAAGATACTATTAAAACAAATTGATTTTTTCTTATTTGATGATTATATATAGGAAAAAGTATATAAATATAATTCATAATACTTCAAGTATTAAGTCAATCAATGGTTCTTTGTTGAATTATTACAGTTTTGGCCTATTAAAGTACTACTACTAACTACATTGAAGTTTCATATGTAGTTGTATATATATCACTTACATACGTTTTTAGTTCAAGTTAATATAAGCTCTGGTTGTATTACAGTTATGGCCTATTAAAGTTTCATATGTAGTTAGTAGTACTGGTTGTATTACAGTACTACTAACTACATTAAAGTTTCATATGTAGTTGTATATATATCACTTACATACGTTTTTAGTTCAAGTTAATATAAGCTCTGGTTGTATTACAGTTATGGCCTATTAAAGTTTCATATGTAGTTAGTAGTACTGGTTGTATTACAGTACTACTAACTACATTAAAGTTTCATATGTAGTTGTATATATATCACTTACATACGTTTTTAGTTCAAGTTAATGTAAGCTCTGGTTGTATTACAATTATGGCCTATTAAATTACTACTTCTAACTACATTACAGTTTCATATGTAGTTGTATATATCACTTACATACGTTTTTAGTTCAAGTTAATGTAAGCTCTGGTTGTATTACAGTTTTCTTCGTGTTTTGTTGAAACAATACAAATATTACTATGAGATAATACGAGAGGGCGGAAAATATTAAAAAGCCACAATATTAGGTGTTGCAAAAGGGCTTTGTTTTGTCAGTCCTTATTACTGGAGGTAGGTGAGCCGCGAGATGAGAGGGCTTGAGTTCAACAGGAATCGATAGTTTCCACATTCTTGTCCTCGCCGTGGCACGTCGCCCACAGCCGTCTTACAAACATAAATAATGGAATGTCATTTTTAATATTTCATCAACATCATTATAATATGTAATGTGTCTTTTAATTTTGTATTCAAAATACTATTAAATTTATTTAAAATAAAACATGAACACTTATTTTGGATCAAATACGATAAAAAAATTCATTCGTATGATTATTTGTTTGTCTAATTTTGTCTAACTTTTTGTCTGTATTAAACTAGGAAAAAATAAATATTACACATCACATGACCACAATATTAGGAATTGTTGTTTTGAGTCTATCCTTGCAACCAAATAAAATAAAAAGAGTAAAATAATAAGAAAAAAAGCATTATACATTTCTGGATGAGCACAGGGAATTCCAAATTTAAATAAAACAAACTAAATTTTATTTTATGTCAGTTAGATAAATAATTATAATTTAATTACTACATTAGGAAGTTTTAAGGATAGTGTGGTAAGAACGATAAAGTATGCTTTTATGTACGTGGCCTTCTGGGTTTGACCGTATAAATGGGCCACATACATTTGTACAAGTACCGACCGGCCTTTCTAGGTTTGACCGTATAAATGGGCCACATACATTTGTACGAGTACCAACCGGTCCTTCTTGGTCTGACCGTATAAATGGGCCACATACATTTGTACAAGTACCAACCGGCCTTTCTTGGTCTGACCGTATAAATGGGCCACATACATTTGTACGAGTACCAACCGGCCCTTCTTGGTCTGACCGTATAAATGGGCCACATACATTTGTACAAGTACATACCGGCCTTTCTGGGTTTGACCGTATAAATGGGCCATATACATTTGTACAAGTACCAACCGGCCCTTTTGGGTCTGACCGTATAAACGGGCCACATGCATTTGTTACAGGTACCGACCGGCCCTTCTGGGTCTGACCGTATAAATGTGCCACATATATTTGTACATGTACCGACCGGCTCTTCTGGATCTGACCTTATAAATGGGCTACATAAATTTGTACAAGTAACGACCGACCTTTCTGGGTTTGACCGTATAAATGGACCACATACATTTGTACAAGTACCGACTGGTCTTTATAGGTTTGACCATATAAATGGGCCACATAAATTTGTACAAGTACCGACCGACCTTTCTGGGTCTGACCGTATAAAAGGGCCACATGCCCATGTACAAGTACCGACCGACCTTTCTGAGTCTGACCGTATAAATGGGCCATATAAATTTGTACAAGTACCGACCGACCTTTCTGAGTTTGACCGTATAAAAGGGCCACATGCCCATGTACAAGTACCGACCGACCTTTCTGAGTCTGACCGTATAAATGGGCCATATAAATTTGTACAAGTACCGACCGACCTTTCTGAGTTTGACCGTATAAATGGGCCACATACATTTGTACAAGTACCGACCGACCTTTCTGAGTTTGACCGTATAAATGAGCCACATGCCCATATAAAAGTACCGACCGACCTTTCGGACTCCTTACAAACAGTCATTTTCAAGCTAGATGCTCACAATATCAATGTTTACGTGTACAACCATTTTCAAAATTGATGTTTAGGGCCTATTAGATAAAGGTCGAAAATGGTGGCAATTCATTATCATTGATACCGTAAAAAATTTCTTATGAAAAAATCGAGTTGGTATATATATATATATATATATATATATATATATATATATATATATATAAAGGCAATATGGCAATATGTATGCCCTTAAATAGCTTTGGCTATATACAACATTCATTCCCTTAGGTTTCTTCCTCAGACATGGAAGCGCTTTTTGTGTTCAGTACCAAAGAAAACAAGGAGAGATTACTATTGGAACTCAAAAAGAAGATATTATAAAGAAGAAATATTACTGGTAAAAAAAAAAAATATAAGTAAATAAACATAAAAATAAATAAAATAAAAATAGTTGAACAGTTCAATTTTTGGGTTTGAATAAAAACATTATTTTATGCAAGAATCAGTAAAATGGGGTTCCTCGTTGTTATTGTAGGCGCCGGCGTTTTTAACTGCACCATATTATTGAAGCCGAGAAGTGCTTTTCGACCAAACTAATAACAAACCATCATAAATTAGTTAGAAGTTCGATATGTCAATAAAACCTGGGTTGTATGGTCAATTAAAAGTAGAACTATCAAAATTTTCTGTCAAAAAAATATATTCATCTTTGATAGTTAACAGTACAAACGTCATAATCTCACACAGAATTCTCTTTAATAAAATCTCTTTAGTAATAAAACACCATCTCTCACAATTACCATATACTAATTCACTTGAAACACAAAAATGTTGTTCGCGTTATAGCATGCAACTTGTAAGGAGGCGTGTTGCAATTAAAGTTTTTTTACAACGTTTTTTATTTGTAATTAGGAATTCAATATTTTTATATTTTAAGTGAAATGTTAAGAACAACAAGTTGATTGTAATATATAGTCTGACAAGGCATTTTCTCCATTAGCTAAAATTAATACACCATAAGTTTCTGGTGATTATGTAGCCTATTGATAGCTAAACATTTTTAATAATAAGTAGTTTTGAGTTAATATATATTGTAGAATCTACAGTTTCCGGTAACAACCGCGTCAAGGTACTATCTACAATATTTACAAGATGACCAGACGTTTCGCCCATACTGTGATGTGGCATCCTCAGTGGTTTCTTTGAGACTGAAATCGGCGAGTGACCTTCCAGCTTTTATAACCGTACTCGGTCATTGGCAAAACAAAAAGTACTCGGTCATTGGCAAAATTAAATTTTTTCGGCCAATGACCGAGGTCACGTGGGTAGTGCATTGCACTGAATATTTAAGGTTATGTCTTAAAATAGATTAGCTATTTGGATATATTTTTAATAATGGAGACATTTTGATTTGTATTTAATAGACAGATATATCTGATATGTTTAGATTAAAACTCTATCTTTTATTATTATCAGATTCCAAGTTAAAAGAACATAGGAAATATTTTTTATTACTTCGTATAGTTGAAAATGTAGTCGGAAAATATTTTCGTGGGTGGAAAGGGTACTTTTGTCTTTGGAACTTTCCAATATAGTATTAAATCTTCCTCTTCACTGCCAATGAACTGGAAAATTCGCTCAGGAGATTGTTGTTCGGCATTTCATGTTGTTGTTTGGATCGTGCTTTCAAAACGTATTCTAACAAAAAAGCGGCCTGAAGTCAATTGCATCAATAATAAGACTCTCTAGTAGATAATAATTACTCACTAAACTCATTAAAATAAACATATTAGTAACGTAGTCGTCTTTATGAGACCCTTACCCACACGAAAGAAAACACGGTTAATTATTTATTAAACCTTTACAAAACAACACCTGTACTTATAGCATAGCAGTAACAATTAACAATTGAAATATATTATATTGTTTTATTAATCTAACTACATTTTTGTAAGAAGCTTGGTTGTAAATTAAATAAAATCCCATATGTTTTTGTGGTTCCTATGTAAAAAAATGGTGATGACGGCGTACGAAATTTAAAACTGTTAAAACAAAATAATTTACATTATAGATTGTACATTTTAAAAAAGTTGAGGAATAACTATTTTACTTATTATTAATTGTCTAAAAATAATATTTCTGATAGAAAGAACCAAAATTATATATTGTTTTTGGAAAATTAACAAAAAGGTTTAAGGCTTAATAATATAAAATTATAACTTCATACCGATTGAACAGTGTAACAAGTGTTTTTTGACGTGTTTTGAAAAGTCAATTTGGGATTCAGAAAAATAATAATAAACATTTTGTAAACGTATAAATGGCATCACACTAAGAAATGGAACAAGTCAATCGTAGCAAATTCACAAAATAAATTTTATTTGAAAACCTGAAAATTATAAATGATTAACTGTGTAAATAACAGAGTAACGCTGTATTTTAAAGATAAGATACAATCTACATATTTCAATAAAAAAGAATAACATTTAAATAGAATTAAAATAAAAAAAGAAGAAAAAACAATGAAAATATTGCCCCTCGTGTAACCATAGTTAGATGGGAACACCCACTACATACTGTATACAAATATAAAACCCTATGTTCTATAAAAATGACTAATTTAATATAAAAAAAAATCGAAAATTAGAAAACAATTCACAAAATAATTTTACGAAAACAATCAAAATACTACCATTAATAAATTTTTACTCCACTATCTACTTGCGAATGTTTTAATTAAAATTAACAGAACATTATTTACGTTTATATTAAAATACACAGGATGTTAAAGTATATTTTCATGGGCGTGACAGAGTATTTCTACAGTAGTGAAAAAGAAAGATGAATTGAACTGTATCTGTAATGATTTTCCTCATCAAAGGGGTATAACGATTTCCTTCCTTCTTCATCCATTCTGCGTCCGCAACAATAAAGCTACAGATGTATTATCTTGTGCCAAAGTAAAATATAATTCTTAACATTATTTTATACGGGGGATACACTGATATAACTAAAAGATATTTAGTGGTTTAAGTACCTGCAATTTCTGAGAAAATTAAGTATCGAGTTGTCCTGAAAAATATTTAATACATACGTAGAATTTTGCACGTCTCATACCCAGATATTGTTCTTAAAGTTTTAGTGACTTAATTAACAATTCTAAGCAAATTGTATTTTGGTAGTGAAGTGTAATATATTTATCACTGAGCGGCAGTTGCAACGTTGCATTCATTATATTAACATCAGTTGAACAACATTAAGTGGCATTTTTGAACGATTACTGTAAGTCAAATATAAAGTGGCTTATACAATATGCCTAAAGAATGCCTAAAAGCCTACAAGTGTGCCAACCTATGCAATCCTTCATAAAGTGACATTAAATAGGATGAAAATTAATTAATCATTGGCATTTGTATAAAGCTCGTTGAGCCAAGGTTACATTGTATGGACGTTGATAGAGTGCTGAGTTATATCGGCACTAACGTAGTACTAACATGGAGAAGGGGTTGATTATTGCCTACGACACATTAGACTCGCCAAGCCAGGATTACATAGTGTCTGGACGTTGATAGAGTGATGAGTTATATTGGTACCAACGTAGGGATTCAGTGTGAGAAGTGGTTGAATATTGCCTACGACACATTAGACTCACCAAGCCAGGATTACATAGTGTCTGGACGTTGATAGAGTGATGAGATATATCGGCACTAACGTAGAGATTCAGTGTGAGAAGTGGTTGAATATTGCCTACGACACATTAGACTCACCAAGCCAGGATTACATAGTGTCTGGACGTTGATAGAGTGATGAGTTATATTGGTACCAACGTAGGGATTCAGTGTGAGAAGTGGTTGAATATTGCCTACGACACATTAGACTCACCAAGCCAGGATTACATAGTGTCTGGACGTTGATAGAGTGATGAGTTATATCGGCACTAACGTAGGGTACCGTGGGAAAAAGGGTTGAATATTGCCTACGACGCATTAGACTCGCCAAGCCAGGATTACATAGTGTCTGGACGTTGATAGAGTGACGAGTTATATCGGCACCAACGTAGGGATTCAGTGTGAGAAGTGGTTGAATATTGCCTACGACACATTAGACTCACCAAGCCAGGATTACATAGTGTCTGGACGTTGATAGAGTGATGAGTTATATCGGCACTAACGTAGAGATTCAGTGTGAGAAGTGGTTGAATATTGCCTACGACGCATTAGACTCGCCAAGCCAGGATTACATAGTGTCTGGACGTTGATAGAGTGACGAGTTATATCGGCACCAACGTAGGGATTCAGTGTGAGAAGTGGTTGAATATTGCCTACGACGCATTAAACTCGCCAAGCCAGGATTACATAGTGTCTGGACGTTGATATAGTGATGAGTTATATCGGCACTAACGTAGGGTACCGTGGGAAAAAGGGTTGAATATTGCCTACGACGCATTAGACTCGCCAAGCCAGGATTACATAGTGTCTGGACGTTGATAGAGTGATGAGTTATATCGGCACCAACGTAGGGATTCAGTGTGAGAAGTGGTTGAATATTGCCTACGACGCATTAAACTCGCCAAGCCAGGATTACATAGTGTCTGGACGTTGATAGAGTGATGAGTTATATCGGCACTAACGTAGGGTACCGTGGGAAAAGGGGTTGAATATTGCCTACGACGCATTAGACTCGCCAAGCCAGGATTACATAGTGTCTGGACGTTGATAGAGTGATGAGTTATATTGGTACCAACGTAGGGATTCAGTGTGAGAAGTGGTTGAATATTGCCTACGACGCATTAGACTCGCCAAGCCAGGATTACATAGTGTCTGGACGTTGATAGAGTGATGAGTTATATCGGCACCAACGTAGAGATTCAGTGTGAGAAGTGGTTGAATATTGCCTACGACGCATTAGACTCGCCAAGCCAGGATTACATAGTGTCTGGACGTTGATAGAGTGATGAGTTATATCGGCACCAACGTAGGGATTCAGTGTGAGAAGTGGTTGAATATTGCCTACGACGCATTAGACTCGCCAAGCCAGGATTACATAGTGTCTGGACGTTGATAGAGTGATGAGTTATATCGGCACTAACGTAGAGATTCAGTGTGAGAAGTGGTTGAATATTGCCTACGACGCATTAGACTCGCCAAGCCAGGATTACATAGTGTCTGGACGTTGATAGAGTGATGAGTTATATCGGCACCAACGTAGGGATTCAGTGTGAGAAGTGGTTGAATATTGCCTACGACGCATTAGACTCGCCAAGCCAGGATTACATAGTGTCTGGACGTTGATAGAGTGATGAGTTATATCGGCACCAACGTAGAGATTCAGTGTGAGAAGTGGTTGAATATTGCCTACGACGCATTAGACTCGCCAAGCCAGGATTACATAGTGTCTGGACGTTGATAGAGTGATGAGTTATATCGGCACCAACGTAGGGATTCAGTGTGAGAAGTGGTTGAATATTGCCTACGACGTATTAAACTCGCCAAGCCAGGATTACATAGTGTCTGGACGTTGATAGAGTGATGAGTTATATCGGCACCAACGTAGGGATTCAGTGTGAGAAGTGGTTGAATATTGCCTACGACGCATTAGACTCGCCAAGCCAGGATTACATAGTGTCTGGACGTTGATAGAGTGATGAGTTATATTGGTACCAACGTAGGGATTCAGTGTGAGAAGTGGTTGAATATTGCCTACGACGCATTAAACTCGCCAAGTCAGGATTACATAGTGTCTGGACGTTGATAGAGTGATGAGTTATATCGGCACCAACGCAAGCTAACGTGTGAGAAGGGGTTGGTTACTACCTGGGACGCATTAGACTCGTCAAGCCATCACTACGCAGTGTCTGAACGTGGTTATAGTTTTGGTAATATCAGATGTCGCCTTCAAGTAACCTGTACATCAATGTTGAAGTTGGGTGGAGGAAGGGTACATTATTACCACGGAAGTATTAGACTCGTCAAGCCATCGTTACACAGTGTCTGGACGTTGATAAAGCAGCGAGCAATATCGGGCGTCACCTTCAAGTAACCTATACACCAACGTAGGACTAAGGTGGGAGAGGGGGTTCAATATGCCCTCGGATGTATTAAACTCGCTAAGCTAGGGTCACACAGTGTCTGGACGTTGATAAAGTGCTGAGTAATATCGGGTGTCACCCTCAAATAACCTATACACCAAAGTAGGACTAAGGTGGGAGAGGGGTTCAATATTCCCTCGGATGTATTAAACTCGTTAAGCTAGGATCACACAGTGTCTGGACGTTGATAATGCGGCGAGCAATATCGGGTGTCACCTTCAAGTAACTTATACACCAAAGTAGGACTAAGGCGGGAGAAGTTCGAAATTCTCTCGGATTTTTAAACTCGACAAGCCATCGTTACACAGTGTCTGGACGTTGACAAAGGGCTGAATAATATCGGGTGTTTTTACCTTCAAGTAACCTATACACCATCGTAGGACTATGGTCGGAGAAGGAGTTCAATATTCCCTCGGATGTATTAAACTCGTCAGCCAGCGTTAAACAGTGTTTGGACGTTGATAAAGTGCAGAGTAATTCGGGTGTCACCTTCAAGTAACCTATACACCAACGTAGGACTAAGGTGGGAGAAGGAGTTTAATATTCCCTCGGATGTATTAAACTCGTCAGCCAGGGTTACACAGTGTCTGGACAGTGATAAAGTACTGAGTAATATCGGGTGTCATCTTCAAGTAACCTATACACCAACGTAGGACTAAGGTGGGAGAAGGAGTTTAATATTCCCTCGGATGTATTAAACTCGTCAGCCAGGGTTACACAGTGTCTGGACAGTGATAAAGTACTGAGTAATATCGGGTGTCATCTTCAAGTAACCTATACACCAACGCAGGACTAAGGTGGGAGAAGGGGTTCAATATTCCCTCGGATGTATTAAACTCGTCAGCCAGGGTTACACAGTGTCTGGACAGTGATAAAGTACTGAGTAATATCGGGTGTCATCTTCAAGTAACCTATACACCAACGCAGGACTAAGGTGGGAGAAGGGGTTCAATATTCCCTCGGATGTATTAAACTCGTCAGCCAGGGTTACACAGTGTCTGGACGTTGATAAATTGCTGAGTAATATCGGGTGTCATCTTCAAGTAACCTATACACCAACGCAGGACTAAGGTGGGAGAAGGGGTTCAATATTCCCTCGGATGTATTAAACTCGTCAGCCAGGGTTACACAGTGTCTGGACAGTGATAAAGTACTGAGTAATATCGGGTGTCACGTTCAAGTAACCTATACACCATCGTAGGACTAAGGTGGGAGAAGGAGTTCAATGTTCCCTTGGATGTTTTAAACTCGTCAAGCCATCGTTACACAGTGTTTGGACGTTGATAAAGTGCTGAGTAATATCGGGTGTCACCTTCAAGTAACCTATACACCATCGTAGGACTAAGGTGGGAGAAGGAGTTCAATATTCCCTTGGATGTTTTAAACTCGTCAAGCCATCGTTACACCGTGTTTGGACGTTGATAAAGTGCTGAGTAATATCGGGTGTCACCTTCAAGTAACCTATACACCATCGTAGGACTAAGGTGGGAGAAGGAGTTCAATATTCCCTCGGATGTATTAAACTCGTCAGCCAGGGTTACACAGTGTCTGGACGTTGATAAAGTGCTGAGTAATATCGGGTGTCACCTTCAAGTAACCTATACACCATCGTAGGACTAAGTTGGGAGAAGGAGTTCAATATTCCCTCGGATGTATTAAACTCGTCAGCCAGGGTTACACAGTGTCTGGACAGTGATAAAGTGCTGAGTAATATCGGGTGTCACCTTCAAGTAACCTATACACCATCGTAGGACTAAGGTGGGAGAAGGAGTTCAATATTCCCTCGGATGTATTAAACTCGTCAGCCAGGGTTACACAGTGTCTGGACGTTGATAAAGTGCTGAGTAATATCGGGTGTCACCTTCAAGTAACCTATACACCATCGTAGGACTAAGGTGGGAGAAGGAGTTTAATATTCCCTTGGATGTTTTAAACTCGTCAGCCAGGGTTACACAGTGTCTGGACGTTGATAAAGTGCTGAGTAATATCGGGTGTCACCTTCAAGTAACCTATACACCATCGTAGGACTAAGGTGGGAGAAGGAGTTCAATATTCCCTCGGATGTATTAAACTCGTCAGCCAGGGTTACACAGTGTCTGGACGTTGATAAAGTGCTGAGTAATATCGGGTGTCACCTTCAAGTAACCTATACACCATCGTAGGACTAAGGTGCGAGAAAGAGTTCAATATTCTCTCAGATGTATTATACTCGTCAGCCAGGGTTACACAGTGCCTGCACATGGATGGAGTACTCAGTTATTTCGGATTATACCTCCAATTAAGTAATACAACATCCTTCAAATGGTAGTATAAATAGGTTGATTTTTATATAACTATTCTTCACCCTTTTTGACTATATCCAGGCGTGATATACAGGAAATATTTCAGTGTAGCGTGTTAAAAATATAAAACGAGAATTTTGTTAATTATTTTCTGCTTTGATTTTGACATTTTTAAAAATATTTTTAAATGTAAATAGTAGTTCGTAAAATTAGTTTTACACTTAAATGAAATGGAGCGTTGAATGTTGTACAGCTATCCGTCTGTCATTCTTAACTACCATCTTTGGTTGGTTTTCATTTAAAATGTCCTTAAACTTTTCACGTATACCTCCTGAAGTAATCAATAAATTACACAATATTTCATTTTAAACTTGTGAATTCCTTAATATGTATGCACTTATAATAGTTACATCATTTTTAACATTTTCAATAATTGGATATTGTATTGTTAATTTAGAATAACACGTCAGATATTATTCTTTCTGTAAGGAAGTAACAATTTAAAGGCAGAAGCATCAAATCCAGCCCACCAGTGGTACCAGCGATACATTAATATTTGTGTTTGATATACAGTAAGTTATCTCAGTCTCGCACAGAAACTGCAGACTCAGATATATCGTATGCTTTATGTACTGAATGTCGACGATTTACAGCCTTAGGCACCATTTAAATGACATTGTGATAAATGGACTTTCACTGAGCTCTGTGTTCGGTAAATACATTGTCTCAACATCATAGTTGTACTTACACTATAGCTTACTGTGTCCCCAGTATAATATTCCTTGACTCTATTTAGCGAGCATTTATTGTCTCCCCGATGTAGTCAAGATTGACCCTGTATATCGTAAATTTATTGTCTCCCAGATATAGTTCTGATTGACATTTATTATTGTTTCGCCAATGAATTTATGGTTGACCTTGTATAACGACAATGTATTGTATTCTCGATGTGTTAATGATTGACCCTGTATATCATCGTAAAATGATTGACACTCTACATCGTAAAATTCTGACCGATGTATTTATGGTTGAGCCTGTATAATTTAAATGTATCGTCTCCCCGATATAGTTATGATTGACACTATATATAACAAATTTACTGTCTCCCTGATGAATTTATGACTGCCCCTGTATAACGTAAATGTACTGTGTTCCCAATATAATTATGATTGACGCTGTATGTAGTGAATGTTGTCTCCCCGATGTAGTTATGATTGACGCTGTATGTAGTGAATGTTGTCTCCCCGATGTAGTTATGATTGACGTTGTATATCGTAAATATTGTCTCACAGATGTAATTATGACTTACCCTGAACATCGTAAATGTTGTATCCCAAATTTAATTATGATAGACCTTGAATATCGTAAATTTACTGTCTCCCTGATGTGGTTATAATTGACCTCGTACGAAGTAAATTTATCTTCTCCCTGATGTAGTTTAGATTGACCCTCATTGTACAGGGTCCGGCAGACATAACTCCCCGATTAGAAAGTAACGTTAAGCAGACAAAAGATGGAGCAGAGTAGAGGGAGGCGCGTCCTTAAGTAGCTGCATACGTGCCGTTTTCAGTGTACACCATGGCGTGGAGGGGTGAATATCGTGCGTTCGCTTTCGCTGTGGAACAGTTTCTTCAAAATGGTGGATCACGTATTAATACTCTACTCGCCTTCCGTGTTCGCTTTGCGCTCGGACGACGGGATCCTGGTCCCGATAAGAAAACAATTTATTGTTGGCTTTCTAACTTTCGTGGTGAGACAGGTTCCACATTAAAACGGAAGCCACACGGGCGACCACGGACTGCAACAGGGCCAGGAAATGTTGATACAGTTAGAGCGTCAATTCAACAATCTCCTTAACGATCCGCTAAAAAACATGCAGCATCATTATGATTATCTGATCAAAGTGTGAGAGGGATCTTGCATCGAGATTTAAAAATGCATCCTTACAAAATTGTTGTTGTTCATGAACTGAGTGAGACTGTGGTGTCCGTGTAACATTGTGCCAAGACCTTCTTTGGAACATTCACCCAGAAGATGTTGTGATTTTTTTTCTGACGAGGCGCACTTTTACCCTTCCGGAACAGTGAACAACCAAAATTGCAAGTACTGGTCTGAACACAACCCCCAAAAACTCCATCAACGACTGCTGCATAGAACAGTATGTTGTGCTCTTTTTAATTCTGGAGTGATTAGTCCGTACTTTTTCGAAGTAAATGTTGGGATTACGGTAAACAGTGAACGATATTGGGCAATGCTCCGCGAGTTCCTTCAGCCTAAACTAAGAGAGCTTTTTGATAACGTGTGGTTCCAGCAAAGTGGCGCTACAGCCCACACAGCACGGCAGTCACTGGCACTGGTGAAGGAAATTTTTCCTGGACATGTAATCTCTTTGCGTGGTTACATAGGCTGGCCACCACGTTAGCCGGACTTAACGCTCTGTGATTTTATTCGGGAGCTACTTAAAATCCAAGGTTTAAGAACATCTTCCTCAAACTTTACAAACCCTCAAAGAAGTGATAACACGAGAAGTTGAAGACATTCCACCTGACTTGACTTGTAAAGTAATGGAGAGTTTCAGAGAACGACTCAACCAGTGTGTCAACAGTGGGGGGCAACCATTTGATAGATGTATTGTTTAAAAAGTAAAGAAATTGTACGTATTCTTAAATGGCGCAATCTGTACTTTTAGTTAGTAAAAATAAAATCTTCCTACCTTATTTCGTTTTGTTTTCATTAGCTTCCCTAATAAGCTACTGAACTATTCCCTAATAGCTTCCCTAATAGTGGACCTTGTATGTCGTAAGTGTATTGTCTCTCCGATGTAGTTATTGTAAATGCTACAATAACGAACTACAATAACTACAGTAAACTCTATTGTAAATGCATTGTCTCTCCGATGTAGTTATGATTTACTCTGTACATCGTAAATGCAATGTCTCTCCGATGTAGTTATGATTGACCTTGTACACATTAAATGTATTGTCTCTCCGATGTAGTTATGATTGACCGTGTATATCGTAAATGCATTGTCTCTCCGATGTAGTAATGATTGACCTTGTACACATTAAATGTATTGTCTCTCCGATGTAGTTATGATTGACCGTGTATATCGTAAATGCAATGTCTCTCCGATGTAGTTATGATTGACCGTGTATATCGTAAATGCAATGTCTCTCCGATGTAGTTATGATTGACCGTGTATATCGTTAATGCATTGTCTCTCCGATGTAGTAATGATTGATCCTGTATATTGTTAATGCATTGTCTCTTCGATGTAGTAATGATTGACCTTGTACATCGTAAATGTATTGTCTCTCCGATGTAGTAATGATTGACCCTGTATATCGTAAATGCATTTTCTTTGCGATGTAGTTATTATTGACACAGTATTTAATAAATCAACGGTCTCCCGAATGTTGTTTTTTATTGACACTGCGCATCACACTTTATTATCCGCATTGTAAGTTTCCTTGATAGAATATCGTAAATTTACTGTCTCTTCAATGTAGACGCTATAAATCGTGTCTTTGAAATAAACTTGTACATTCATTATAATACTATTGGATAGTATCGTAAGTTTACTAACTATATAGTTTGAAAGATGTCTCTAGAAAACTGACTGCCTTCTTTGCTTAGTGTTTATTTTATTTTTAAGTGTGGGTATCCAAACTATTGCAGCAAATTGTACTCCTAAAGTACAGACATTATCAATGTGATCAGTCAAGTATGCTGTACTTATGTATAGCTTCTTCAAAGGTCAACAGTTAACGAATTAAATCGTTGCTATGCACTGTGTATAACTTACAAATTTTAGCCGTATGGTGATAAAATGGATCCAACTTATTTTGCCATGTTTAGCTGGTTTATAGAAGCCAATCAACAGGTTTCTTGTCTAACGGAACAGACCCAGTCCAGCAGGTGAACGACAATTGGTTGCCATCCATCCCCACCTTAATATAATAGACACGTACGACCTTGAGTGCACTCCTACCCAAGCTAAATCAAAATATTCAGCCAAATATTGATGCAGTAGTAGTTAAAATTAATTAATAAAGTAATTAACTAAACGTTTATTTTTAAATTCTATTACGTAACGTTAAAAGTACATATGCTTTCCTGATCATATAAAATAACGTGTAATATTAAAATGATTAAAATAATACTAAGGGATGCTCCTTCACGCTTCGCGTGCCTATCCCGCCACTCGCTTCGCTCATGACACCTCGCCTTCGGCCTTGGAATGTGACTTTTGACAACAATAAATACTACTGCAATATGTGAAATCTATTCCAACAGCTCTTAACATTTCACAAACATCATTATTTAAATTTAAAGAGCTGTTACTTTTTGAGTAAATTAAACTCTCTCCATGTTATTTTTATAGTCAAAATACGTAATTTTAGGGCTTCTTGTGCACTTCAGTATACAAATATTGAACGATGAAAACATAATTAAAAATAAGGGCACGTTTTTTGACTCTTCAAATGTTAAAATTGATCAAGAAATAATGAAGAAGTTGCGTTAACAAAATTGTTTCACGTATAATTTGTAAGGATATTTACGTTTATAAATAAATATGGTAATAAAAACTACGAGAAATTAGAACTAGAGGTCATGTTTATATGTAGTCATTGTTTACATCTGCGTTGGAGCTTAGAGGGCGAGCTGGTGGCCGAGCGGTCTAAGGCTTTAGGACTTTGAGCATGGGTTAAAGATAGCGCCGGTTCGAATCCGGCCTAGATGGGAAATATTTATCAGTAATATTCACTTTTACTGTACTGATTCACCCCCTTACTCTGCCTGAATAAGTTCCTCGCACAGATCAATAGTCAATGAGAAATGGGCAGAGTAAGGTTAAGAAGGAGATCGGTCTCTCCTTAATGATAAGAAAAAAAGTTTTTACATTTACGTAGGAGCTTAGTGTTTAATCTGCGTAGGAGTTTAGTGTTTGGAGTCATTGTTTGCATTTGCGTAGAAGCTTAGTGTTTGCATCTGCGTAGGATCTTAGAGTTTGAAATCAGTTATATCATCAAAATTACAATTTTGTTTAGTACACATTAAAATGTCATGTATGGTTTCTGCACGGAATTATGTAAATGTCAACAATCATTCTATCCTATCAAATACTCTATCATTGTCATATTTAAAAAATAAAACAGAATTTTTTCTGTAACGAAACAATCCCAATTATTGAATTACCTTTTTCATTGTGAAAAAGTTAGTCATTTTCCTCTCCAAACACGTAGAAAGTGTGATTTGTTTCAATCGGCAAATACATTTTTCCGAACGTGTTACTGAGGAAAGAACGATCAGTGAGTTGGAAAATAACAGAGCTGGAGTTAGATCACAGGGTTGGGTAACGTACATTCATGTGGTAAATAACGTCTTTTAGTTCCCCTTCTTACGAAGTAATTTATAGAATGACATAAATCTGCCACTGAAGCGCTTTATAACACAATGCATAGTTAGTCCCTACATATTGTATTTACTATAGATTTACGCATAACTTTTAATTAATGGAACTTATTTACAAACATAGCCGAAATTTTCTAAACAAAATTATCATTGTATATATTTTCAGAAAGTGTTTTACATGTTTTTTATACTTTATATAATTATAATTTAATTAAATACAGGATGATTCAAAAACAAAATATTTGATGGAATGCGAAGAATCTTTTTATGTTAATGATATAGTAGCTTGCTTACTATTTTTCTTTCATCATATTATTTATATTTTTGAGAAGATCTTAAACCAGCATGTATATCACCAAATAGCGAGTATAACATTCGAACATTAATACAGCTAGGCAAAATATTCGATTTTAAAGTTGGTGACGGGGAGTCAGGGAAAAGGGTCGAAACATCTTGGTCTAGTGAAAGAAAGAGTTACTTATTCTGGAAAACCGAATGTTTTTTTATCAATATACCGTTGACTATATATTATTAGGTCCAATTTGGCCAAACTCGAAAAAAATAATCTCGATCATAATTAAACGTAGTAATTATGATTTATGTTTTTTATTCACTTACAAATACACGAGCCGCGGCACTCAGATTGATAACACCAACAATATCGGACGAAACTTTCGACTACTGTTGGTCATTGAAATTTAACACAGGAAAATGTATAGATGCAACTATATTAATATTAAAATTAACGTAAGCGGAATATTTGTGTTGAAAGACAAAACTAATTTGCTCGGGCAAGAATGTTCCTTGGTATGCCACAGAGAGTAGGTCGGCGCCTCAAGTGCTGCTCCTGACGGGCAATACGTTATCGCCTGTCCACTATAGACAGGTGGGTGGGGGTGGACCAAATCGACGTCACCTCTATACATTGGCCCTATTACTCATTCATCAGTGTACTGCTGGGGTTAGATTTTTCCTTGGTATGCCATAGGGAGTAGGTTGGCGCCTCAAGGGCTGCTCCTGACGGGCAATACGTTATCGCCTGCCACTAATGACAGGTCGGTGGAGGTGGACCAAATCGACGTCACTCCTATACATTGGTTCTATCACTCATTCATCAGTGTATTGCTGGAGCTAGAATGTTCCATGGTATGCCACAGAGAGTAAGTTGGCGCCTTAAGGGCTGCTCCTGATTGGAAATATTTTATCACCTGTCCACTAGTGACAGGAGAGTGGGGTGGGAGGGGTGGATAAAATCGACGTCACCCCTCTATATTGGCTCTGTCACTGATTCATTCAGTGTATTGATAGACTGTTCATTAAAAACAAGACAACCCTTATACATTATACAGTCCAATGGTTACAAGATTACGTGATATATCCAAATGGTTGATCGAAAGAACGCTGCTCTTTAATGAATATAAATATTATGATTCCAAGGGTCCATTTATATTTCAAGTTAATGCACGTGAGATAGTACAAGTGAATAGTTTTGTAAACAACATTTTTTAATTTCAATAACTTTTCGATTTTATACTGATTTTGAGACTATATTTCACCGTTTTAAGCTCGAATATGCTGATTATAATTTAGCTGACCAAAGTACGAGTGATAAGGAAGGCTTTATATTTTTTACCGATTGCTGTCTGGCTGTTGTATGGGTTAGTTAAAACACAGCTAAATGTCGAATTAAGTTACATTTAGAAAACGATTTCTACAATGCTAGCTACACACTAGCTGCGACATCTATACACTGTGCATCACTGTGACGTCTTGATCTTAGAGCTGGAATGCGAGAGACTCCTAGGTGTTCCTGGCAAACATAAAGTTACTGTTGTCCATTTAAAATATGCAGAAAATCGAGTTGTATTTCCTGGCATATAAAAATTAATTTCTTTTTATTTTCACCTTCTGTTTCTGTGGATGCAAGATTTTTCAAGAAGTTTACAAGAGGACATGTTTCACGTGCAGCACCGTTACTTGCTACGCTCGTGTCAACTCAATCATTTTATTTTAATATTATTTTTCTTCACATTATACGCTAAATTATTCAAAAACTAAGTCAAATTATGTCAAGTTGCACTATCCAAAGTTCTCTCATTCCTATTGTGAATGATAACAATGGCTCAATTTTACCAGATTGGGGTATTTTTACACATGCTCTTTGTATTTTTAACTCTTTTAGTAAACAAATTTAAGAAATCTCTCTTGGTACGCATCTAAAGCCTTTAAAGTGTCATGGTCCAATTATTTTCGTTTTTGAAAAATGTGATCAGTTAGTAAATGGTATTAGGCTTTTGTATCTATAGATTTTTTTTATTTTTATGAATTATCAGTGTTTTAAATTTGTTTACAATTAATTACCATAGTGCATATATTGTATACGGCTCGCCAGTTTAACTTGAGGTAGATCCAACTGGTGCACCCGAAATGGGCACCAGTGGCAATTAAATAACCCGAACTGGGCAGCAGTGGCAACTAAATCACCCGAACTGGGCACCAGCGGCAACTAAATCACCCGAACTGGGCACCAGTGGCAACTAAATTACCCGAACTGGGCACCAGCGGCAACTAAATCACTCGAACTGGGCACCAGTGGCTACTAAATCACCCGAACTGGGTACCAGTGGTAACTAAATCACCTGAACTGGGCACCATCGGCAACTAAATCACCCGAACTGAGCACCAGTGGCAACTAAATTACCCAAACTGGGCACCGGCGGCAACTAAATCACTCGAACTGGGCACTAGTGGCTACTAAATCACCCGAACTGAGCACCAGTGGCAACTAAATCACCCGAACTGGGCACCGGCGGCAACTAAATCACTCGAACTGGGCACTAGTGGCTACTAAATCACTCGAACTGGGCACTAGTGGCAACTAAATCACCCAAACTGGGCACCAGCGGCAACTAAATCACTCGAACTGGGTAACAGTGGTAACTAAATCACCCGAACTGGGCACCAGCGGCAACTAAATCACCCGAACTGAGCACCAGTGGCAACTAAATCACCCGAACTGAGCACCAGAGGCAACTAAATCACCCAAACTGGGCACCAGCGGCAACTAAATCACATGAACTGGGCACTTTCCAAATCTTAGGTAGGCTGGGTCTGCTCCACCGTGCAGGGTCTTAGGTAGTGAACCGTAAGACTAGTGAGAAAATGCATTCCTTCTATTCTATTGTGTAGCCTACTGAAATACCTATCTCATCCTTGGTTTAGATTTAGACTTCAGTAAATATAATTTTCGATTTGGGATCTCTGAACTCCCAAAATTAGTTATTTACAAAATACATGTCGTCTGGACGTCTATAGACGACTTCACAAAAGAAACGTTTGGGTGTTCACAAAACCTTTGTCCGACGTGTCAAATAAATAAATTTTTACTAAAGAAATAGAACATTTGAAAAAAAATAATTCAAAGAGTTTGCTTAAAACACGTTAGTTATATAGTATCTCATAGTCAATAGATTTAAAACCCATTTCAAAATATGTCACAGAAACTTTTGTGTTTAACGGACAGTTTTCGAATCCTCAAAAATATAATAAGCAGGGTGATTCGTGAAAGGACGCACAAATTAAATAAATAATAATTGATACAAAACCAAGTAAATTTGTTCTTGTATAAACATAAAGTTCTAAAAATATTTCGTTTATCTAATAAAAATTTTATTTTCATTTTTTCACAAAAAATTTATATTTTTGGAACGGCTAAATGGAAATATTTTAAACTCAGCAATTTGGCATTGGGTAATGAGTCCTAAAGGGACTTAGAATAAAATTAACTTTACTTGAAAATGTTGTCGTTTAGTTTTCAAAGCCTTATCTTTAAAAGTATCAAATATACAAAATAATTACAAGACAACAAAAATGATACAGTAGTAAATTATAAGTTACAAAGATCAGTAAATTGTTATTCATTAAACGTTCTTTGTGTAACGTTTGTAAAGATCGGAACTGTGGGAATTTTGCCAAGTTAGCGTGTATTTTGGTAAACAGACTTAACTTATTTATGATCAAATTTTAAAAACCATTACACCAAGGTTTAGGAAATTAAATTGTGCAAAATTTTCGTTACTAGTGTTTTTGTGCATTAAATAGAACTGTCTGCTGTCTACTTAGGAACCCTTTTTGGCTGGTGCTCAGTTCGAGTCCGCCCGACCCAACCTACCTGCATGCCCATCCATGAACCTTTTAAAATCCTATTAGCGACGCTTGGGTGAACGCCTCAGTTCAATATTAATATAAACCAAATTTTGTTGTAATATAATGATTCACCAGTTTGAATTAATAAGATCAATGTAAGAAACATATTCAGTTTTTCCCATTTAAATCGGACATATTTTACTGTTTATACACGTTTCAGATTATTATTACGTTTGGTATTTTTATTGTGTATAAACCGTAAAACATATCCGATTTAAATGAGGCAGAAACAGATATGTTTGTTACATCGATGTTATTAATGGCGAACTATTATTTTAGAACAAAATTTAGTTTATATTAATTAATTAACTGAGGCGTTCACCCAAGAGTCGTTAGTAGGACTGTAAAAGTGTCGCGGCGGCCGGGCTACAGGTAGGTTGGGTCTGCCTCAAGTTAAACTGACAAACAGGTTTTTATTTCTTAGTGTGCAAGAAAAAACGTCCTCAAGCCAACTCCAACAAACCAATTGTTACGGTGAAATAAAATAAAATTTGTAATTGAAAGGATGAATTTAAAGATTCCCTTGTCTTTAGATTTTAATGACTCAGTAATTGTCGAAGCACCGTTGTAACTGTTGTCCTTTGTTTCCACTCCAAACTCACAACACATTACACAATATTGAGTCGTTTGTGGTGATTAAAACACTATAAGGGTTTGTTGCGTTGACATTTTGAACCCACCACACTCTGTATACAGCAGCCTGCACAGCTTTACGAGACAAAATGTGGCATGCTGCCAAAATAGCTGATAATGTAGTAAATAAGGGAGCTCAACAAGGATATAACACAACAACGCCTGCAATTAACGGCTGGCAAACTGGTTACAGTATCCATTTTGCCTACCAGCGCCTGAATATATTAAACATCCGCCTTTTCGAAATTGTGTTGGATACAAGTTTCCTTTTTACTCACAGTTTAATTGAAAATAATTATTAGAATTTAAATGCGTAGAGAATTTTAAGATCACTTTTTTTAACAAAGTGATTTTAACAAATAATAACCGTTGAATTAACTTGACGTTCTCTAAAAAGGAACCGCATTAAGCAGTGAAAGGCATTAAAAGTCCGGGCAGCACTTAACCAAAAATATTATTTTTCTTCGATTTTGGGATTTTTAGTAATTTTTGTACCTTGAAAGCTCCTCTTTAAAATGGTATTTAATATGTGTTTTTTATATTAGTATAAGTTATTCAAAAGTATAGGTTTATCAGCGGATGTTCGCAGTTTTTCCGTCCGAACCTTCCACTCACCAAGCAGTTGGAGGTTGGTGTTCCTATAGTACTAATCATACTTAATAAATAGTAATTGTTTTGTTCTCATTTGTTTGCTATAATGCTAGTGAATACAAATATCATCTTATTGCTATTTATATCGTTGCTAAATAATGTTTATGTGGTTATAAGAGATATTTATTTGTACTTAGTCATGTTATAGGTATTTTACATGTTTCTCGGTTGTTTTTGTTTGTTTAAAAATTAAAATTTCCCAGATTTCAATGTATGTTTAAAAAAAAGAGTGTATTACAATTAGAATATACAGGATGTCCCGTAGGTACTGACCAAAATTTCACGAGGTTATACTAAAAGTTCAATATTATTTGAAAACACATTGGAATTTTGAATAAAACACAGACCTTTACTTGAGAAATCTTACTTATTTCTGTAACAACTTATTGTAGAAAAATAAATCTGGTACCGAAACTCTTGTATTAAAAGGGGCTATGTTATATGTTTCTTGTCATTTTTCTATAACATCACTCGTATTAAAGTTATTAGGATTTGAAAGTTTTAAATGGCCGCCATTTTGTTTATGTAAATTATATAATTTTGAAACTTTAATTTCAGATGTACACTAATAAG
Source organism: Stictocephala bisonia (assembly GCA_035578905.1). Classification (NCBI taxonomy): domain Eukaryota; kingdom Metazoa; phylum Arthropoda; class Insecta; order Hemiptera; family Membracidae; genus Stictocephala; species Stictocephala bisonia. The sequence goes on along the minus strand of JAQJVL010000544.1, from coordinate 304,270 downwards.
GTCAGTAAATATAAAAAGTTTCAACTTGATATCCCAAACAATTTTGAAGATATACATTATTTTCTAAAAAACACATACAGACAGATAGACAGAAAACTAAGCAAGATGGGACTATACGACTATACGACACTCGTACATTATATGATGAAAATTGTTTGCTTTGAACTGTAGTATAACCTCGTGAAATGTTGGTCAGTACTTACGGGACACCCTGCATAATTGCAGTTGCAACTTTGATGGCCGTATTGGAAAATTTAAGATTAAGATTCTGCTACAGTGTGGGCTTGACACAGGCAAAAATTCACAACAACAATGGCCAAATTAGAGAAAAGACGGGTCACTGCAGTAGACAAAGCCCAGGAAGAAGTTGAAGAAATATAAAGAAAAAGAAAAGCCTTCCGAGAAGGAAACTTGAAGATACATATGAGCCAGAAGAAGGAGCTGGATCGTCCTTTGGGACAGGAGTGTGTTGAGTTGATACGTTAAAGTGGTTTCATTTATATTTTCGTAATTTCCCGAAAAAGTACTTTTTTTTTACTTTATGTACTTTTTTCTCAAGTTCTGTAACAGATATAAAAATTAAATTTAAGGTGCTTGTTTATTATACTTATTTACACATGCTGAAACTCTTAAACAACCATAATAGTTTTTAATAACATTATAAAAAAATAAATAATCTGAACATTTGTAATATTAAAACATAGTTTTTTATAATTATGCAACAACAAAATTTTAAATCAAATTCACAAATTAGAGTTTCTACTTATACAACAAAGTATGGTTTATTCATAGAAAAAAAAAAAAAAAAAAAAAAACAGAACTAAGATATCTGTTATAGAAACTGAGAAAAAGGTACATAAGTTAACATTACGGAGATAGGGTGAAGTGCTCCCTTAATTAAATACCAGACATTCAGTCATACACTTTTTGGAATAAAATTCTCCAAAAATAATTAAAAGTAATTTTTAAGTAATTATAATTTAGTGTTTACGTATTGATATCACTGTAAGCTGTACAAGTATGTTTACGTATTGATATCACTGTAAGCTGTACAAGTATGTTTACGTATTGCTATCACAGTAAGCTGTACAAGTATGTTTACGTATTGCTATCACTGTAAGCTGTACAAGTATGTTTACGTATTGCTATCACTGTAAGCTGTACAAGTATGTTTACGTATTGATATCACTGTAAGCTGTACAACTATGTTTACGTATTGATATCACTGTAAGCTGTACAACTATGTTTACGTATTGATATCACTGTAAGCTGTACAAGTATGTTTACGTATTGATATCACTGTAAGCTGTACAAGTATGTTTACGTATTGATATCACTGTAAGCTGTACAAGTATGTTTACGTATTGATATCACTGTAAGCTGTACAAGTATGTTTACGTATTGATATCACTGTAAGCTGTACAAGTATGTTTACGTATTGATATCACTGTAAGCTGTACAAGTATGTTTACGTATTGATATCACTGTAAGCTGTACAAGTATGTTTACGTATTGATATCACTGTAAGCTGTACAAGTATGTTTACGTATTGATATCACTGTAAGCTGTACAAGTATGTTTACGTATTGATATCACTGTAAGCTGTACAAGTATGTTTACGTATTGATATCACTGTAAGCTGTACAAGTATGTTTACGTATTGATATCACTGTAAGCTGTACAAGTATGTTTACGTATTGCTATCACTGTAAGCTGTACAAGTATGTTTACGTATTGCTATCACTGTAAGCTGTACAAGTATGTTTACGTATTGCTATCACTGTAAGCTGTACAAGTATGTTTACGTATTGATATCACTGTAAGCTGTACAAGTATGTTTACGTATTGATATCACTGTAAGCTGTACAAGTATGTTTACGTATTGATATCACTGTAAGCTGTACAAGTATGTTTACGTATTGATATCACTGTAAGCTGTACAAGTATGTTTACGTATTGATATCACTGTAAGCTGTACAAGTATGTTTACGTATTGCTATCACTGTAAGCTGTACAAGTATGTTTACGTATTGCTATCACTGTAAGCTGTACAAGTATGTTTACGTATTGCTATCACTGTAAGCTGTACAAGTATGTTTACGTATTGCTATCACTGTAAGCTGTACAAGTATGTTTACGTATTGATATCACTGTAAGCTGTACAAGTATGTTTACGTATTGATATCACTGTAAGCTGTACAAGTATGTTTACGTATTGATATCACTGTAAGCTGTACAAGTATGTTTACGTATTGATATCACTGTAAGCTGTACAAGTATGTTTACGTATTGATATCACTGTAAGCTGTACAAGTATGTTTACGTATTGATATCACTGTAAGCTGTACAAGTATGTTTACGTATTGATATCACTGTAAGCTGTACAAGTATGTTTACGTATTGATATCACTGTAAGCTGTACAAGTATGTTTACGTATTGATATCACTGTAAGCTGTACAAGTATGTTTACGTATTGATATCACTGTAAGCTGTACAAGTATGTTTACGTATTGATATCACTGTAAGCTGTACAAGTATGTTTACGTATTGATATCACTGTAAGCTGTACAAGTATGTTTCTTCAAGAAATTTACAAATTTGAAGTAATGGGATATGAACTGTGACATGTTAATTATGTTAAACAGAAAAAATATCCTGTGATAAATGGTTTATTTTACTTATTTTACATTCTGTCTGTAGGTTTTTGTAGATAACAATTTATACCTCAAGAACCATAAAATACACAGATTTAAGTTATTGTATTCCAACTATTGTTCGTAGTAGCTAATGGTACAATTCATTTGGTTAATATGTACTGCGCTGTGAAAAAAATCTCGTATGTGACTTGGTTAGTACACCTTGATTCCACTTAGGAGTTTGAAATTCACTTTGTAGATTGCCCTATCTCAGTAATACTAAAAGTTAATACTAATCTATTAAACTCGTAGTTTCTTCAAAGCACGGTAACAAAACTAATCGGTTTATAATGTGCGACTAGTTGAGAACACTTCAAATCCACTTAAAGTTAAGTCCCACTTAGTTCTCTGCACCAAGCTCTCTTAGACTAGAATGTATTAATGTTAATTGTTAAAAAGGCTAAATAAAAACGTATTGGAAGATGTAATTTGGTTATGTAAGCGCTAAAATGTCTTCATATTTTGATCTCGATACTGCAAAAGTCGTACAAAATAGTTTTTGTTCTAGAAAGTATTTAGGAAGTTCTCAAATATATTCAAAGAATAACTAATCACGTTATTCTGATTTTATGTTTACGATTTCTAGTTCTTAAGAAATACATTTTCTGATAAAATAAAAAAAAAATATAAGTTTGCTTCACCTTTTGCTAAAAAATAGGATCCAAACGAGCACGTTAAAACCTTATTTTTATTTATAATTTATTTGTGATTTTACTTTTTGATTTTTTAATTTTTGACTACCAACAAAAAATTAAATAATAGCTTTTTAACTTGCTTGATTCTTATAATTTAACACCAAGTTCAAAGCACAAACGTTACATTATGATCAATAATTAAATAAACAATGTATAATTTTAAATTATAAAGCTCCCAATAAGAAGAGTTTTTTAAAGTTATAAAATATTATTTTCTTTTTATGTTTTAAAATCTACTATATTCTACAGAAGTTAAACTTTGTCAAAATAAATAAGTATCTTATCTTTATGAAATATTTTAATGTATGGTTTTTGTTGTGATTCGTACATTTTTAAAGCTTAATAAAGGTAATGTAGGCCCCTATACATCTACAAAACTGTAATGAAAGTTTTTGTTTAGCTTAGTATATTCCCTTTACTGAAGTCAGCTGTCATATGCCTTGAAGTGGAGAGACGTGTATAACCCCTTTACTGAAGTCAGCTGTCATATGCCTTGAAGTGGAGAGACGTGTATAATCCCTTTACTGAAGTCAGCTGTCATATGCCTTGAAGTGGAGAGACGTGTATAACCCCTTTACTGAAGTCAGCTGTCATATGCCTTGAAGTGGAGAGACGTGTATAATCCCTTTACTGAAGTCAGCTGTCATATGCCTTGAAGTGGAGAGACATGTATAATCCCTTTAATAAAGTCAGCTGTCATACGCCTTGAAGTGGAGAGACGTGTATAACCCCTTTACTGAAGTCAGCTGTCATATGCCTTGAAGTGGAGAGACGTGTATAACCCCTTTACTGAAGTAAGCTGTCATATGCCTTGAAGTGGAGAGACGTGTATAATCCCTTTACTGAAGTCAGCTGTCACATGCCTTGAAGTGGAGAGACGTGTATAATCCCTTTACTGAAGTCAGCTTTCATATGCCTTGAAGTGGAGATACGTGTATAATCCCTTTACTGAAGTCAGCTGTCATATGCCTTGAAATGGAGAGACGTGTATAATTCCTTTACTGAAGTCAGCTGTCATATGCCTTGAAGTGGAGAGACGTGTATAACCCCTTTACTGAAGTCAGCTGTCATATGCCTTGAAGTGGAGAGACGTGTAAAATCCCTTTACTGAAGTCAGCTGTCATACGCCTTGAAGTGGAGAGACGTGTATAATCCCTGTACTGAAGTCAGCTGTCATACGCCTTGAAGTGGAGAGACATGTATAATCCCTTTACTGAAGTCAGCTGTCATATGCCTTGAAGTGGAGATACGTGTATAATCCCTTTACTGAAGTCAGCTGTCATATGCCTTGAAATGGAGAGACGTGTATAATTCCTTTACTGAAGTCAGCTGTCATATGCCTTGAAGTGGAGAGACGTGTATAACCCCTTTACTGAAGTCAGCTGTCATATGCCTTGAAGTGGAGAGACGTGTAAAATCCCTTTACTGAAGTCAGCTGTCATACGCCTTGAAGTGGAGAGACGTGTATAATCCCTGTACTGAAGTCAGCTGTCATACGCCTTGAAGTGGAGAGACATGTATAATCCCTTTACTGAAGTCAGCTGTCATATGCCTTGAAGTGGAGATACGTGTATAATCCCTTTACTGAAGTCAGCTGTCATATGCCTTGAAGTGGAGAGACGTGTATAATCCCTTTACTGAAGTCAGCTGTCATATGCCTTGAAGTGGAGAGACGTGTATAATCCCTTTACTGAAGTCAGCTGTCATATGCCTTGAAGTGGAGAGACGTGTATAATCCCTTTACTGAAGTCAGCTGTCATATGCCTTGAAGTGGAGAGACGTGTATAATCCCTTTACTGAAGTCAGCTGTCATATGCCTTGAAGTGGAGAGACGTGTATAATTGATTTAAGAGTCTGCAGAGGCTGTCGGCCATGTTGGTTTTAGTCCCATAAACAATACTATTTGCGTATTCAGAATTTTTCGTTATTTATTGACCAAAAGTTGTGTATGAGGTGTCATTTTAAACGTTATTATATTGCGAGTTGGGTTTGCTTTTGATATTTTGAATACATACGCCTAGTTTAAAAAAGTAGGCGAAAAAAAACTTTCAAACAATAACAAAACAATGAATCAGCCGAGCGGTCTGTTTGGCTCCTCGGTTACAACTGACTTCCTTCGAGTAGTCAAAAATTAACAATGGTACAGAAGCTACTTTAATTATTAATTAAAAATATATTTAATATTGATCGAAGTTTGATATTTGAGTGAGTGAATCCATGAGAATAGGGATTTAAGTGTCTGTTACTAGGCATGGCCAAAATAAGATGAACGTATAACATCAAGAATATATTGTTGCTATCCCCGTACCTACAACCCTGGAAATGTATTAATCGAGAATAAATAGTCGACTTATGAGTGCATTAACCACAATGTAATAAACAAGCTTCACAGTAAGAAAAAGTAAACAATCAGAATGTAAGTAACTGTGAGTGAGATATACATAATTTCTACAAAGTAACGAAAAAACAAACACATATACAATAAATAGAGTGCACAATGAAAAAAGAGTATAACATAAATAAGACTTAACGATATTGAATAGAACACTGTGTGATTGAACTGTACGGATATAATTAAAGAATACATAGAAAATATAGAGTACACAGTACAAATGAAAAGTTCGCAAGATAATTAAAGAAAATACCATGAGTGAATAACAAACAGCAAACGAAACAAATAATAAAAACGAATAACAACAAATATAACCGAATTGTTTAAAACTATACTTATAAGTGAATAGTATACAGTGAGTAAACAGTTCAAAATATAAATGACGATAACGCAATAAGTAGAAACTATATAACATTGAATAGAACGTGATAAGTGAAAAATAAACGAGAGATTGACACACATTGTTAATGACAATACCACAACCAGTTGATGGAGAAGTAATAGATGAATACACAGTAATCAGAAGACACACAATATAACTGAATGAGGGAAAACCAATGAGGGAAAGCTACTCAGTTTTCATGAAAGTACACAATGAATAAAGAATTAAAAAAATGAAGAGTCTTTAGTGTGCGAGTGATCTTTAACATCCGTTACTGGGAGTAAGTGAAGTGGAGGGGGTGTAAGTGATAGCCGGTGACAGAGGCAATCGAGACCACGTCTTACTGGGGAACTAAACCCCAGTCTCCATTCTAATTCATGTACAGTGGTATTGAAACATCCACTCAACAATACAAGTACAGTGGTATTGATCACCCATACACGTAAAATGGTATTGAAACACTCACCCTCACAATGGTACTTACCCACTCATGCACTTAGAGTTGTTTTGATTGGCGTACAGATATTGTATGATCCAAAATCCGAAAGAAAATAAAAAAAAAAGGAAAAGATAAAATAAGTCACAAATAACTACTTCCACAGATGGTTATATGTACAACATCTTGTCTATGTAATGCTAAATTGCCAAACACACTAAACAAGGTAAATCAATATCTACTGTAACTCACAATTACAATTCCGAACGTTTCCTTTCATTCTAGATATTTATAAATGTCCATATCGAAGGTATTGTAGTTATTCTTGTTTGGTCAATATATCTTTTGTAGATGAAAGGAATTTAAATGCAGAAATAAGAGTAACTCCAGTTGTTTTGAATAAATATCAAGTCTTTACGACGTGTACGCGACTTGTTATATTCCTTCCACTTGTTATATAAACAATGATCATGACAAGATGGTCATGTTTAGTGGTCATTATTTTATATGTTTATAGATCTTTTAATAAAATCATATAAAGCTTGTTACAAATATCAGAATTTCAAACTCGTAAATTTTATTATGTTTGATTCTTTACTCTCAGAAATCTCAATTTTATTTTTAGAAACAGTAGTCGTATGAATTTTTAAAATGTCATTGTTAGTTTACACAAGGGTTCATAGCAATCTTAGACATAGCACTCCGTTGAATTGTTAGCTCATCAGACAGACATTTATAACGTCAAAAAAAAAAAAAAAAACTTGCCTGCATCTCTACCACCTTCCGTTCACAGAAAAATCCACAATAACCACCCATTCTTTTATTACTTTTCGACTTGTAGTGCCTTCCAGCTCATTACTGTACGCAAACAAAGTGCATCCTGTCGTCAGTACGTGTTCAATAAGTTTTTATATTCTTTTATCATTCAAATTGATAATTTAAAAACATTGATTAAAAACCAAATTTTGGTTTGTAATCAATGTTTCTTAATAGTTATGAAAAACCTATCAGAGAGGATAAAAATTTCACTTTAAAAATGAACATTCCGCTAGGCCATCAAATGGATGCTATTAGGCATTAGACAGCACCCCCTTGATTTTCCATTCACTGTTTAATCTAATCTCCTAGAACCATTAATTCTTTACCAGCAAAGAAGAACGTCTATTTAGATTTATAAACATTATTTATTTGCTTTGTATGTAAAAGTAATAAAATAAAATAATATTGTTACCTTATTACAAAATATAAAACAATAATAATAATATTTTAAGGAAAAAGAATTTCAAAAGAAAGAAAATTCCGTATTATCTTATGGTGAAATAAAAATCTAAAACGTAATAAAAGTTAATTTAAAATGCCCATCTATTGTAAGAGTGTGCCGGTTGCACATTGCGATCGTCTACCTCGGACAGTTCAGTCTTCCTCTTTGTGTTTCATTTAGTTTTAGTGTCTTTGTTTTCGTTTTCGATTTCGTTTTCTGTGTTCCTTGACGTTGTCGGCAAGCTCACCATTCTAGCGTGGCTGCCGACAACGTCATGTTTTGTGGCTGGAAACGTTTAGGTAAGTGTTCGTAAAATTGTTTGTTTTTGTAACTGTTTGGTTAAAACTATTGTTTATTGAGCTGTATATTGTTCTCTAATGTGTGTTGTTTCAGTAATTAAAAATGCTGTTGCCTGTTTGTGAAAATGTTTTTATTTTCAGCAGGACTAGGTTAGGCCCATGTGACGACGTATTGTGATATTGTATTTCTATTTAGTTTATTATTTTGGCCTGCTAAAATGTTTTTTTAGTTGTAATAGAATTTTGTATTTTAATTGTTTTATAGTCAACTCAGAATAATTTTCTCTTTTTATAACTATTTCACTTGATAGGTCTAACAAAAGGTTTCATTTTGTTACGACTGTGAAGTGTCGTAACAACATGAGTATTGGTAGGTAGATGTTTCAATACCACTGTACGAGTATGTTGTTTTTTTACTTTTTAATTTGTTTAAAATAGTTGTACCCATTATAATACAAAATCCATACTTCATCATACCATAGGAAATTTTATTAAAATTAAAACAAAAACACATTCATGCTGAATTCTTAAAAAATTTTTGAAATATAACTTTTCTTGTTGTAAAAACACACAATTTCGGTAAACGCAAAACAATTTATTCTGAACTACTTTGAATTTGGTTAGAGTTATCCTGCTCCATACAGTGGACCTTCCTAATCATTTTTCTTTCTTCTTCTTGAATTTTTTTGTTCTTATAATATTTGAATGTCTATACATAAAAACACAAAATGTTCACAAATCTATAACAAACATAGGTTAGGTCTGCAACTTTACTCTAAAAAGTAGCTTATAAGGCTTATAAAACACACAATAACTACCTATTTATGTTCAGAGCACTGTAAGAAAGTACTATGTAATAAACAAATATAGTGTTATATGTGTAATAACATCAAAACAGCACAGTAAAACTTTAGTTGCTAGACAACATGAAAAAATCAGCTACAGTAAACAGTGGACAGTTTATTTTGAAAAGTAAACAAAACTAAAAAAGTCCATTATGTTCATAGCTTGAACAAAGACATCTAAACTAGCTGAAGATGTGTTTTACATGTTTTATGCATGACATTGAAGTAACCATAATGTTTGATGTATGAGAAATGTGCAGTTAGGGCAGTAAGCTAGAATTGGTTATTGCAAGGCTAACTTTAAAAACTATTTTTATTCAAAAAAAATATCATAATAGCTATGTATTTGTGTGTATAAAATAACAAAATATGTATGTAAAAAATGATGAAATTGTTGAAAATTTGATTTAATGTCATTTTAAGCTCAGATTTCCCCCTTAACTTTATTAATATTTAGTTTATTTTATATCAGTCTCTCTAATTGTATATATGGACCTTTTTAATGCTTGGGAATATTTTTAAATTGCATCTTACAAACTATTTAAGCTTTATCCCGATTCACACCTTCATTATTGTACACATCGTTGATCTTTCAATTAAACCTTTTCACGTTTTCCTCCCGTGTGCAGTTTTGTGGTTTTTATTATTACGGACGTTCTGATTTTAGAATCAACGATTTTCTGAATTTTTAAAGATGGTCTAAATATACACTTTATTCTTCATCACATAATTTTCTCCTGTAATTTTGGCATATTTTGAAATTGAAAAAAATGTTGAGCTTTTAATTAGTTTTGTCTTCCTATTCCTGTACAATTGGCTCATTTTTTAAAAACATTTTGATGATGAGTTAAGAGTATCCATTATATTTAATATTTGCCTTTTGTGAATGTTTCAGACTAAATTATGTCACATATTAAGTTCTAAAAGCTTATAATTAGTTTATTCAATAGTGACGAGAAATCAATAATTTTTTACTACCACCTACAAATAGACAATAAATAATAATATATAAACAATCTTCTGACGATTTATTATGAGATATATGATGGCAATACTTATCTTAAGACATACATATCGTCACCAAGTCAAACTGTATGCCAACTTAAGACATACATCTCGCCACCAAGTAAAACTGCTGCCAACTTATAAAGACAAAAATATAGTGTTTAAGAAGTAATTTAAAATGAGCAAAAGAGAAATAAAACTTTAATGTAAGAAAGCTAAGTGTGAAACAATAAATTAAAACAAGCGGCGAGTGATGCCGGAATTTTTTATTGTATTCATGTTTATTTCCCAAGTATTCAGTCGGTTACCCATTTTATAACCTGCAATAAGGATAAATAAAGAAAGGATTGTTTGAAGAGGTCGGGTGGGGTGTTGTGTGGCTAAGAGTGGGGGGACAACTTCACCTCCCCATCCCAACACTGCTGTTTGTTGAGTGGATGCAATTCGCGACCCTTTCAGTGACCTGTTAGTGCTCACAGCGCTTCACAAGACTTGTAATTTATTTTCATTCTTTTCACACTAATAGAGTATTTACATGTTGTTAAAATAAAAATATTTTTGTGAGAGTTTTAAAATTATACTGGAAGTAATTAAACAGTATTATTAGAATAAATAATAATTATTATTCGAGGTAATTAAAATAACAATTCGATAATTTCAATTATCATAAAGATGTAAAGAATTATCTCATTGGAATTTCGTTAGAATATGATTTTTTTAAATACTTTGCACTTTAGTGATCCCTTTGCATATCTCACTACATAGGATACATGGTATAATTTGCATTGTTACAGTATACGACACATGATACACGAATAGATTACACTTTGTACACGATACATCACATATTATACACGGTATAGTGTACACTTTCTACATGGTACACCACAAATGATACACGGTATTGTGTAATATTTCTACACGGTAAACCACAAAGTACACGGAATTGTGTACTATTCTACACGGTACACCACAAATGATGCACGGTATTGTGTACTATTTCTACACGGTAAACCACAAAGTACACGTAATTGTGTACTATTCTACACGGTACACCACAAATGATGCACGGTATTGTGTACTATTTCTACACGGTACCCCAGAAATGATACATGGTATTGTGTACTATTTCTACACGGTAAACCACAAAGTACACGGAATTGTGTACTATTCTACACGGTACACCACAAATGATGCACGGTATTGTGTAATATTTCTACACGGTACCCCAGAAATGATACTTGGTATTGTGTACTATTTCTACACGGTAAACCACAAAGTACACGTAATTGTGTACTATTCTACACAGTACACCACAAATGATGCACGGTATTGTGTACTATTTCTGCACGGTACACCACAAATGATGCACGGTATTGTGTACTATTTCTGCACGGTACACCACAAATGATGCACGGTATTGTGTACTATTTCTGCACGGTACACCACAAATGATACACGGTATTGTGTACTATTTCTACACGATACACCAGAAAGGATGTTCGTTGTAATCTGCTTTTTGTACGGTGCATGACAAATGGTACACGGCACAAAGTACAGTACAGGGCAAAGGATACAGGGATATCTACCTGAAAGAAACAGATACATCTAACAACTTAACTATTTCTTTCAGTGTTACGTTTACACTACAGTAAATTTTACACTATACCTGTATGCAATATTTGTTTGTTGATATATGCTTTAATTTAATTTGATTTAATTATGTTTTACATAATATGGCTATTGATATTTTTGTAAAACTCAAACTAATTATTAAGAAAATAAACTCAATTTAATCTCAAGAGTGGGGAGTACTGCGTCAATAGTAAATGCTCTAATATCTGAAAAAATAATAATAATAAACAATGAAAATGAAAAAATAAAAGAAGTTACAAGAGACTGCTGTTACAGGATTATATGTACACCATCTTGTCTATGTAATGCTAAATTGCCAAATACACTAAGCACGTTAGATCACCTTCACGACAATATCGATTCAACATGTCCAACTTAGTTTGCCTTCTACATAGACAAGAGGGTGTGTTTATACATCCTGTATAATACACTAAGCACGTTAGATCACCTTCACGACAATATCGATGCAACATGTCCAACTTAGTTTGCCTTCTACATAGACAAGAGGGTGTGTTTATACATCCTGTATAATCCACTAAGCACGTTAGATCACCTTCACGACAATATCGATTCAACATGTCCAACTTAGTTTGCCTTCTACATAGACAAGAGGGTGTGTTTATACATCCTGTATAATACACTAAGCACGTTAGATCACCTTCACGTCAATATCGATTCAACATGTCCAACTTAGTTTGCCTTCTACATAGACAAGAGGGTGTGTTTATACATCCTGTATAATACACTAAGCACGTTAGATCACCTTCACGTCAATATCGATTCAACATGTCCAACTTAGTTTGCCTTCTACATAGACAAGAGGGTGTGTTTATACATCCTGTATAATACACTAAGCACGTTAGATCACCTTCACGTCAATATCGATTCAACATGTCCAACTTAGTTTGCCTTCTACATAGACAAGAGGGTGTGTTTATACATCCTGTATAATACACTAAGCACGTTAGATCACCTTCACGACAATATCGATTCAACATGTCCAACTTAGTTTGCCTTCTACATAGACAAGAGGGTGTGTTTATACATCCTGTATAATACACTAAGCACGTTAGATCACCTTCACGACAATATCGATTCAACATGTCCAACTTAGTTTGCCTTCTACATAGACAAGAGTGTGTGTTTACACATCCTGTATAATACACTAAGCACGTTAGATCACCTTCACGACAATATCGATTCAACATGTCCAACTTAGTTTGCCTTCTACATAGACAAGAGGTTGTGTTTATACATCCTGTATAATACACTAAGCACGTTAGATCACCTTCACGACAATATCGATTCAACATGTCCAACTTAGTTTGCCTTCTACATAGACAAGAGGGTGTGTTTATACATCCTGTATAATACACTAAGCACGTTAGATCACCTTCACGACAATATCGATTCAACATGTCCAACTTAGTTTGCCTTCTACATAGACAAGAGGGTGTGTTTATACATCCTGTATAATACACTAAGCACGTTAGATCACCTTCACGACAATATCGATTCAACATGTCCAACTTAGTTTGCCTTCTACATAGACAAGAGGGTGTGTTTATACATCCTGTATAATATTAATGCTCTGTTACTTATTTCATTTTTGTTTATCATGAATGTACAAACATACTTTACGATATTATTTATCACTTTAGGTCAGAAATCACTAAAAGTACTTGTATGAAATAATTTTAACTATTAAAACCATTTTGCAATAGTATGCAAATAGCATGATTTACAGTTATGATAATTATATTGAAAGTATACATTGAAGTAGACGTCTATAACGAAACTTACACGATGTTTCATGATAAGTAAATCAACGTAATATATCTTTTTGACACTTCATATATGAACGTAATATATATATATTAGAACTTCATTGACTAGTCGTTATACAATTCCACTTTGCTTTTGTCATGTATCTTATGATTTGTTTTATACTGTTTTACATGAAAAGTCGAAAATTAAATTATATATATACGAGTATCATGTAAAACAGTATAAAACAAATCATAAGATACATGACAAAAGCAAAATGGAATTGTATAACGACTAGTCAATGAAGTTCTAATAAAAATTGATACATTCAAACTTCACCAATATTACTGCTAGATGACATGAGAGATATATTCAATCTGGAATGGAAACATATTCGGTTCCTAGCATCGTTCACGTCGACCGATTTTGTTTGTGGATGACTCGCTCGAACCATTTATATCTATTGTGACAGGTGAACATTGTTGTAGACAGTGTAGAGCAGGGTCCATGAATACTTAAATGTTGTATTTAGCAATGTTTATGTATTAATCTAAATAATTTATTGGGAGATTTATTCCAGAAAGAATTCAGTGTTACTTAAATAGTTTATTCTAGAAAATATACAGCAAAATTATAAGAGTTCCCTAAATTTATATTTTGCTAGGGCAATGCAAATTACTCAGTTTCGGATCGAGTATATTTTTCTTCTAATTAAGATAAGATATCGCAGTACCGTACATAGTTTAAATACTATGTCCTTGAGTACGTGATTCCTTTTTTACCCCAATAATATGATTTAGTTTTAAATACAATAATGTTCATATTTATACTATTAACCATACATTGACGCAGTTACGCTCTCATGTCATTGTTTATTAAGTCACGACGAATATCTCAAAGAATCTTGTCATAATGGAGCCGTAAGTATTTCTTATTTTAAATTTGTCATTTAACTATCTTTGAATAGCTTGTTGAAATTTTAATTTTCTTTGTTGTTACCTCCTAGCTGCTATATGTTTATGTTTAAATTAAATATTCAGTTATGATATTGTAATTTATTACTTACATTTTATATTAGATGATTGTTTAAAGTGTTGTGGTCTATTCAAACTATCGGCTGTAAGTGTTGTGGTCTATTCAAACTATCGGCTATAAGTGTAGTGGTCTATTCAAACTATCGGCTATAAGTGTTGTGGTCTATTCAAACTATCGGCTATAAGTGTTGTGGTCTATTCAAACTATCGGCTATAAGTGTTGTGGTCTATTCAAACTATCGGCTATAAGTGTTGTGGTCTATTCAAACTATCGGCTATAAGTGTAGTGGTCTATTCAAACTATCGGCTATAAGTGTTGTGGTCTATTCAAACTATCGGCTATAAGTGTTGTGGTCTATTCAAACTGTCGGCTATATTTACGGCAAAGGTTTTTTATGATTTAGTTGCGTATATATTTTAAGGACAGTTTCAATATATATTGTGCGTTTGGAGCAGAGACATAAACGCACGTTGAATTGCCCGAATGCTTTGGGTTTCTAACCTATTTCATGGCAAGGAAATAAAATAAAATAAATAAATAAATAATATAAAATGCTTGCTGATATGTATTTAGTAAAACATATAAGTTAATTCACTCATATTATATTTACATAATTTCAAACTTTCCACAAGATAAACTATTTATAGATTTTTTTAAAGATATGATATTTTGAATTTAACAATGATATAGGCGTAAAATATAATGAGACACTAAAGTAGGTTGAAAAGTACACTCTATAATTTGTGCCATTTTACATTTTAAAATTGTCCCTTGCAGAATTTATGTTTGTCAGTATAAAGTAACAATCAAGAACACAAACGAAAACATGCAACAAGAGCTCGTAATAACGTAATTGCTTTCTAAAAATAGCTTTTATACTTTATGCTTCCCTTTAAAACGGCTATAACTCATAGATTGCCTAACTACATGTTGTCAACAACATTGGAAGTTTTAGAAGAAAGAAAGAGGGAAAACTAAACAAATAGCCATGACATTGAATCAGTTAGAAAATTAATTAATATCAGTTTAAGTATGAACTAATATAATTGAAATCGAGCTGGGATATTTTGTGAATCGGGTCACTAAACTTACTTGCAGTCCTTCGCAAGCTCCTAATATGGCATTCGTTAAGGACATATGGTTCAACAATACACAGTATTATGAGGTTTAACAGTTGATAAACTATTTCGAATGCATACAACTAACTAAATGTAAGTTTTAACTGCAAATGTTTATACAAAAAGAGCGTTTTATTAGAGACTCTAAAACTCTGATCGTTAACTATTATAAATGGTGTTATTAGTGGCAAGAATGGTCTAGAATGTGCCTACTCATCCTTAGACAAAACAAAACTAAATAGTGTGATAACAATACACGTGTGATTGGACTACGTCATTGTTGCCGTACTTCCAAGGTCACGGAATGTCAAAAGTCTTGACTTATTTTCCAGGTTTTGAATTTTCATTGATTTGTTTATATAAGTTGGTCCAATAAAGAATTATATTAAACCGATATGAAAAATACCAGAACTTGTGGATTATTGTTGTTGCCCAGTTACTTGGAAGAAAATGTTGTTGGGATTGTAGACTGTTCTGTTCTTAGCCGTCTTAATACTGACATGGTGTCCACTCAATGGTTGCCATTATTGATTTTATTGGATACTATTAGTGAAAGTATGGTGTCCGAGTTGGGTGGTGGCCGTAGTTTAGACGTCGTCTAGGGAAGTATGGTGTCCAAGTTGGGTGGTGGCCGTAGTTTAGACGTCGTCTAGGGAAGTATGGTGTCCGAGTTGGGTGGTGGCCGTAGTTTAGACGTCGTCTAGGGAAGTATGGTGTCCGAGTTGGGTGGTGGCCATAGTATAGACGTCGTCTAGGGAAGTATGGTGTCCGAGTTGGGTGGTGGCCGTAGTTTAGACGTCGTCTAGGGAAGTATGGTGTCCGAGTTGGGTGGTGGCCGTAGTTTAGACGTCGTCTAGGGAAGTATGGTGTCCGAGTTGGGTGGTGGCCGTAGTTTAGACGTCGTCTAGGGAAGTATGGTGTCCGAGTTGGGTGGTGGCCATAGTTTAGACGTCGTCTAGGGAAGTATGGGGTCCGAGTTGGGTGGTGGCCGTAGTTTAGACGTCGTCTAGGGAAGTATGGTGTCCGAGTTGGGTGGTGGCCATAGTATAGACGTCGTCTAGGGAAGTATGGTGTCCGAGTTAGGTGGTGGCCGTAGTTTAGACGTCGTCTAGGGAAGTATGGTGTCCGAGTTGGGTGGTGGCCGTAGTTTAGACGTCGTCTAGGGAAGTATGGTGTCCGAGTTGGGTGGTGGCCGTAGTTTAGACGTCGTCTAGGGAAGTATGGTGTCCAAGTTGGGTGGTGGCCGTAGTTTAGACGTCGTCTAGGGAAGTATGGTGTCCGAGTTGGGTGGTGGCCGTAGTTTAGTCGTCGTCTATGGAAGTATGGTGTCCAAGTTGGGTGGTGGCCGTAGTTTAGACGTCGTCTAGGGAAGTATGGTGTCCAAGTTGGGTGGTGGCCGTAGTTTAGACGTCGTCTAGGGAAGTATGGTGTCCGAGTTGGGTGGTGGCCGTAGTTTAGACGTCGTCTAGGGAAGTATGGTGTCCGAGTTGGGTGGTGGCCGTAGTTTAGACGTCGTCTAGGGAAGTATGGTGTCCGAGTTGGGTGGTGGCCGTAGTTTAGACGTCGTCTAGGGAAGTATGGTGTCCGAGTTGGGTGGTGGCCGTAGTTTAGACGTCGTCTAGGGAAGTATGGTGTCCGAAATGGGTGGTGGCCGTAGTTTAGACGTCGTCTAGGGAAGTATGGTGTCCGAGTTGGGTGGTGGCCATAGTTTAGACGTCGTCTAGGGAAGTATGGTGTTCGAGTTGGGTGGTGGCCGTAGTTTAGACGTCGTCTAGGGAAGATAACTGATTACTACCTAGATTTATTACCTATTATTACAGCATAGTCATTACCTAGCGTATGACTTACAGTATTAACAGGGATTAACCTGATGAGGCCAATATTGCGTGGTTCGGATTCCAAGATAAGCTGTAGGTCCACCATTTCCCTGATTATTGGGCTTCTAATAAACGTTTCTTTATGAGGATTAGTTAATTTTAGTTCGTAACTAGACTACACAAGTCGTCCATACTTACCTTATACTGATGGTAATCATTGAGATCCATTTAACAACACTGTAAGAGATGTCGGCTTGTCAGATCTAAATAGGAATTCTTTACTATTCCAACAATTAATCATCTAATTTAAAACCTCATATAGTTACTGCTTCATATCTAGGTTTGTAACTATAAAACGCTGTCTGTAAAAGGTAAGCGCCCCTAAAGTTATATTACTGTAGTTAATCTTTAGACATCATTTATATAAATACTTTTAATTATTGACAAGTCCAATAATTGAGACAGTAATATATAACGCAATGTAAACTTATCAGTGTCTGACGTAATAAATTATGTCAATCAAGAAAAATATTGAATACTAAACATAGAATGATAGAATGAATTGGTCATGTTAGTACTTGTACTGCCACCGGAAAGTTGAGTTATAAATTTTACTTTATAAATACTATTATCTTTGCATTTGTAGGAGCTGGTTCGAAGAATGCAACATCTGGCCTTTAGCAAAGCAAGAACTAAATCATCAATCATCAAACATATGTATTCTATAATCGCCATATATTAGTCGTTACGCGTTTCAGACTAAATCTAAAGGCTTTGAGTTATGAGCTCAACATTCTCATGAGCAATGGTGACCACTTAATGGTAATCATCCTCGTCAGCAAGGGCACTACTGGATAAGTGTGGATTGTCGGAGCTAAGTTGTCGCTACTATTTAGAACTCAATATTATCGACATATCTAAAAAAATAAACAGTAATTCTACATCTAATGTCCCTTCACCACTTAATCATAATTATTATCGGAAGTTTACCCATTCTTAGTTAGTAACTAGACTACATATATCAGGCACAGTCATTCCATTCCTCGTATTCTTTTAAAATATGCGAAGAATTGTATCAAAGAGTATGGCAAACCTTCATATCTTTTTTTGACATTATCAAGGTGTTATTTGCAGTGTCGGAAGAGCATAAACATGTCAGACAACATGTGAAAATAACGTTTTTGTCACGAACGTGCAAATTACGTATCACTTGTGTAGACCTACTTGGGTGACTATAGAGTGGATAATTACTAGTCAATTGTCCTTGTCAGTACAGGAAACTACAAGTTGTGGAGTGACATCCACTTAATAAGAATAAAGTGCAGTGGAAATTTAGGTGCAAGTCAAATATATCTTCAATATAGTTGGACTTACAAGGGGAAACTGAGCAATTGGGCCTCTTAAGAGTTGCTTTCCGACGGATATTGAGTAATAGTGGTGTCTAAATTGATACGTGTTGACCGTTGAGATGTAGGGGTGGGGGTATCAAAACAATTGACCATCAACTGCTGATAGCATCTCTGCATATATTTAGCACATGTAAGGTGGGAATGTAACAATGACAAGTGTTGTTACAATCTTTGATACATTTTGCACTTTTAGATCGGGAACGGTAAAACTATTGTGATCATCCCTGCATATATTTAGACACATTTTTGCTCTTATAATCTGGGAGTTCTGAAAAGTGTTATGGAGAATTCGCATACATTTAGCTTTTGTAAGTGGTGTGTTAAAAAATAATTTTTGACGTTTAGGAATATATGTTGCTTTTATAAATTGGAGTTTGATAATTATAGTATTAAATCTAAATATAATTTGTGTTATAATTAGTAGTATAAAATAATTATTTTATCTTTAACTTCAAATAGTTTTCTCTCGTGATGAGTTTACATTTGAGTTATAGTCGAACCGATTGTTGTTTGTGTAATTATATTTGTTCATAATAATTCAATTTCACTTTTGTTTCTTGCACTATGTTCGCGTGGTGAGATAGTGTTCTCATATACCAGTTTACAATTGAATTCATGCTATTCTTTTAATTATGATATATCAACAATTTTGGTCTCAAGTTATGGATATGATAAAGAGTATAATACGGTAAAAGTTTTACGAACTTGTTTAAATTGTTGCAGTTGTAGAAGACAATGATAACTGTCCTAAGGTGTCAAAAATGTTTCACTAACAAGGTACTATCTAAAAACAGAGTATGAATGAATTGCACCGCACTGAATACATCCGGTTATATATAGAAACGCAATGAATGCGTCTTAGTTCGTCTGGCACCTGTGAGACATGCTATTTAGTTGACTTATTAGTATTCTAAAATAAATGTTGCTGTATTTTAACAGTAAATACAGTAAAGTCCTCTATCAAACATTTTAAATTTACAACTTTAACTTCAATTGAAACATTTCTTTAATCACTTTTGAAACATACATTATTCTGATAGGAAAGTTTTAGTAGCAACATCATCAAATCTATTCAGAGTTAGTATCAATTTGTAAACATAATTGGAGTTGACGATTTAATTATTGTAGAAATACTGGCATATCGATATTATCAGACACTAGCTCAACATATATTGTTTTTGTTTTTATAATGATGTCCTTAAGGAATTCGTTTGGGTATTTCCTGTTTTCCAACAAGAAAATATTATCACTGGCTTTTTCAACATTGAAATTGGTTAACAATATGTTTTTAATTTATTCCATACACGCTAAAAGTTAAGTCAGGTTATCACACTCAGGACTGTTATGCGAAG
The DNA here is from genome assembly GCA_035578905.1 of Stictocephala bisonia. NCBI lineage: Eukaryota > Metazoa > Arthropoda > Insecta > Hemiptera > Membracidae > Stictocephala > Stictocephala bisonia. Next base: position 284,125 of record JAQJVL010000544.1, on the reverse strand, counting down.
TCATGACTTTCGCTGCTGCAAGAGAAGTGTAATTATATTCATAACATATTTTTTATTTCATAAATGACGTTTAATATGCGATATATTAGAACAAAACTAAGAATTTTTATGTAGTTATTTGATTGATTTTATTAAAAATATCGTGCCTATTGCCTAATTTTTCCATTTTAAAGCTGTATTTTTATTGCTCTTTTATTTTATTTTTAAAGGTTTAGTTGCTAATTAAATATAGTTTGTCATTGACGTTCATCGTAAGTTGGTGGTTCGTGGATTCTGGTACCCCATACTTTGTGAAATTGAAAGAATTTTATAATCTGTTGGAGTTGAACTTTTGTTAATTTGTAATATTTTGTCGTGATTTGCTGATTTATGACATTTTAAAACTATATTTGATCAATTCTTCACATTTAAACATTTTGTAAGAACGCGCAAGTTTTTGGTAAATCATGAAGTTGTTCGAGGATTTTTTTAAATTATATGGTTTGATGCACTATGAGGTAGTGATACTTGATGAAAACAGGGCTTACTTTTCGAAACGTTGATGTTATTTTACAAACTTGAAGCATTGGAAATATCAAAAAACCTAACGATCATACACTTAAATGATACTGTACTTTTAAAAAAACTATGCAAGGTTTTCTAACTTTTCTTTGTAAACGAATAAAAAAGAATAAATAATTTTTTATTTGATCTACCACAGAGTAATATTCAAATTCAAAAGAAATACGAAGTAATACAAATACGAGGTAACACGTTCGTAGCGTGGGTAGTAACATGCAATTATCTTAAAAATTTGTAATATGATGGGGTGTAGTCAAAGTTCCTACGAGTACACTAGACTTCTTTTAGTCTTATATAACTAACAACATCAAGGAATGTTGCAAGTTTATTGCGTAGGAAATTTGATCGCCAAGGACGAGACAGAAAAGTTAACCTTCCTAACAGTCAGGTCAGGTAGAAGGGGTGTCTGAAATATTAACAGCATTGTCCAACTCGTCTCTCCTTTTGTCCGGAATTGTATTTAATTTTAGTTTTACAAACTCGAAGAACTTTCTTGGAAATAGTAAGTTTTAAGAATACTGTAGTTTTCTAAGAGAAAAGTTTTGTATTGTACTCGTCCTAAATCAGATTAAGAATGGAATTTATGTTTCAATTATTGCTTTACAATTACAAATAGTGTTTTGAATAGGTTTGGTAATAAATTAAATTAATTTATAAATTTTGTAAACAATAACGTGATTTTCTGCTCTAGTAATATAATTAACTGTCAAATAATTAATTATGTATTAGAAACATAGAAATCTAATACTATCAAAAGATTAAAAGATATTAAATGTAGCAAAAATACAATTCCGATTTAGAAGGAGGGTACAGGATTCAGATAGAAATAGTATTATTATTAATTTTAAGGTTAGAAACATATAAATGGTAAGAGGTCTCAGAAACATAAACAAATAAATACAAAATTACCACACAACCAAGTTTAACAAAACCAGGTGAGTAGTTACAAACTACCGAGCCATACCCCCGAGATAATTTCTGCTTACTCCGAAGGATAAATTCCGTTACAACTGAGGATAAGGGTCGCCATATAACATTCGATGTGTATTTTCTAATTTTCAATATCACCAAACTCAGACAATAGAGCCGAAGCAGTCCTAAAATGATCTTCATACTACAAAATTTAACCAGTTCAATACAAATCTCGATAGTTGACTGTCGAGTATACAAATACCTCTGGCAACTGGCACGTTTAATTCTACAAGAAATACAACCGAATGGCGTGATATTCGGACACATTCTGCAAGATGAAGTTCTCTTTCAGTTTCAGAAGATTCCACCTGATCTGGTGAAAATAACAGGTACTCTTACTACTAGAATGTAGAAAGAGAAGATGAGGGAAAGACAGAATGACGAGAACATTTATTTAGGATTTTTGTTTTCATTTTTGAGAAAAATTTCATAGTCTACAATTTATTTTACAAAGCAGATATAGAATCATATGTCATACCCTCCATAATAGCAAAAGCTACTGAAAAAATTGTAGAATTATTGGTGAATGTTGGGATTTTGTTGTGTCGGTCGTTAACTGTTTTATTGATATAGGCCTACCTCAGTCAAATAATCAAATCAATAAAATAACAATTCAGCCTGAATAATCGTTCTTTTATGTTATTGAGTTACTGTTTATGTGAAAATTTGGTGTCGTGTTCCATGTTTTATTCGTAATAATTGTGAAAAGTTTTGAAATTAACTTCACATTTCTTATTCTCAAATAATCACAACATTCAAACATAGACTATTTGCCATTTTAGTAAGAAGATTGTTGGTTAATGTATCTTTTTTAAATATGTAGATATATATTTAACCTATACATTTGAAGATTTCTTTCCTTTTAATAATTTCAAATAACAATACACAAGACAATGTATACAATTTTACATAATACGAATTAGTTGTGATTAGTGTTAAAATATTTATAGTAGACACATACTATCTTAAAGAATAACCACTTGATTTTCGTATAGGAATTAGTGAGAGAATCCATCCTTTTTCATGAAAAAATCACGTCTCACTTAACCACCCTTCCTACATGGTCTAAAAATATAATACGTGAAAACGCTATCTATTTTTTTAGTAATTATAAATCTAAGGTACAAACTTATTTCATAAAAATGTAAGAATAAAAACCAGTTTAGTAAAATGTTTACATGTATAGGAAATATATAAATGCTGTACGGTATATATAATTATTCTGTAAGCGACTATAACATTTTAAAAACAATTCGTATTCTAACACATTATTCATCCACCAACTGTTATCTATACTTTGTCCACAGTGGATCGACTAGTGGAAGGCTGCGGGTTCATTGTTTGGGTACGGAATTATGAATGTTGGTTCATCCATCAAACACTTAAATCTAACCAAGCGATGAAAATGAGCATAATTCAATGATATGCAACTAAAAATGTAATTTTCTGGAAACAATAATAATGTTTCAAAAGTAATAATGTTAGACATTGTTGAGAGTGATAAATAGGATCAAAGCATGTTGTCAGTAACATTTACTAAAGATGAATAGTTTAGAATAGACTTTTACGTAATCATCAATTGTTAAATGCAGGAGTTGTAAACATATTTAATTCCGTAAGTGAATCAGGCCCACGACATTTCTCGAGATAGGAAGAAGATAAGATAGTTTGATGAGCTTAATTTTAATGCTTAAGTGCAAAAGTCAGTGGAATAAATATGAGATATGTAAAAAGCCGCCTTGTCTCTTCTCCACTGATCATAAAATATCTAATGAGTTTATATCACAAATGAGTTTTTCAATAATACATATAACAGCTGTTTATTACATTTGTGTCGGTGAAAAAATAGCATATGGATTTTAAACTGTGATTATTTATAAGATATATAAAATATCAAAAATAATACTAAATATTTGTCATTTTGCACTTAGTTGTCCAGTATTCCTAGTTATCTACTAATGCAATCATAGACCGATGGTGAAGGCTAAGGTGTCACGAGCGCAGCTAGTGAGAAATAATATCAACCTGCATTACCGATACCCAATAGAGAGGTAACAAGAATGTGGGATTGGGTGTGAAGCACGCAGGGGTGTCTTTTAGTATGATTTAAATTCAATTATTAACATTTTAGTCCTCAATATTTTGTTTATAAAAAACCTAAGGAAATTATGTAGGTTAAACTGTAGTATACGATACATATACTTCAAGGCACAGGTTTAGCATTTTTAATAATAAATTTAAATAATTTAAGATTTAAAAAAATATAAGATTAAACACATTCACTACCAATAAACATTTTACATTAAGTATTACGCATTTGTTAAAGTTATTGACGCAAAAATAATGACGACCTCGTTATCACAAGTTGACATTCCGCAAAATAATTAAATCGTGATGAAGTTCTTGGCAGCTTCTTAGAGTTGTTTTGCCAAGAATAATAACTGCGGCATTAGCATAATATCGACTGCCGGCTAATTATTACTGCTCGAGTGATGGAGTGAGTAAGTAACTTTTCTCCAAGAAGAAAAGCGTCAGTTAAGTTTGAACAAATTGAGGAAAAGCGCAAGTTGGCAGCAAAGTAGGTGATCCCATCAAGGGGTCGCGGCAAAGTTGGAAACACCCGCCGATCGATTGTTCCGATGGTATCGAATACCTGAGAGGCCACCCAACCCGTATATAACCTGATGCACGCAAACTTAAACAGATGGCTTTCAACAGTACTTTAGTAGATGTTTGCCTGTTTCGGAGAGCTAAATAATGGCTCAAAACGGTGAGATAATGTAGTACGCACTAGTTACGTTTCCAAACCATCGCCCACCTACCAGTCGTAGGTACAAAAGCAAAGTGTTACCAGACAGTCGATTTCCTTGTAAAAATAAAGGGAAGTATTTCTGTAAATAATTAAAGGTTTTTACAAATAAGTTTATTGGATATCTAACTTTATGTATGTTTTTCCATGTTATATTTTATGCCATAACAACTATTAATTAGAATATTTTAGTATGAATATAGTAAAAACAATTAAGATAAAATCTTAATTAACAATGCAAAAAGTAAATATTTTTTATAAGTTTCAATGCCTACATAAGTGTATAGTTGGGGTGGTTTGTTCAATACTACTGTGCATGTATGGTGGGTGGGTGGGCCAGTAACCCTTTCATACACATTCGATGGTATCGGTTCACTGCTTACTGCTCCGGTGAGAACGTTCACAGTTACTTCCACTGTGCTAATTCACAGCGTGATATTCGCACCGCCGTCACCGTTCTGGTGAGTGCGCCACAAGGCGCATTTACATGAGCACAAAGTCATAGAAACTTGACTAAGAAGTTAGTTATAAATAAAGAAACAATTTTCAAAAACCTTAGACGCCAGTTGAATGAGTAAGCAAGCTTACTTAGCAATGGTGTTATTAGTACACCGACTAAGAAACAAGTAAAATCACAAATGAATAGACCACCAATAAGTCAATAGATTAAAGAAAAAAATATAATAATTAATTGACATAGATGTTTACTGATATATGTTACTTGTAGAAACTAACAGCATAAACTAGCTCTGGACTGCTAGCAGTGTGGCAACGTGATAACTTGATAATTGGATTTCTTGAGAATATTGAACACAGAATGATTATAACTGGTTATCATTTAAAGACATCTTTCTTGAGTTTGGTTGCTTAAGTTTCATGGTCCAACAGTTTGTTTATTGTAAAAATAGAGTTGCGTATAAAATAGTTCATTTTATATTTATTGTTGGCTGAAAACAACATTTTTTTGCACGAAGCCCTTATAACGGAAGTGTCTATATCTCGTTTACAGGTGTGTTTTTTTCTTACTGTCTTCTATTCTTCATATCGACTGTACACGACTGCCAGGAGTTGTATAAACTTTACTAAAATACAAAACATTCACAAAGTGAAAGTATTATGAAGATAAGTAGTACCACTCTCTTAAACTTTCATAAAAATCAAAAGAAATATTTAGACGATGCATGTCCATTTTATCGTCTCACTAAATAAGTTATACTATTTATTATTGAGATGACAAAGTGAACGTGGTAGGTAGGAAGCGAAATATTATCTTGGGAAAATTCAGCATCAAGTGTGACATAGCTAACATTATATTCTTCATTATTATTGTCTAGTGGTGTTTCATTATAATGCAGGTATCATATTTGCATAGAATCAATGTTGATAAATATTCACAAAGAGGGAGAACAATTAGTTTTGAATAAACTACATTAAGGACTCAGTACTTGAATACGTTTAACTGGCTTCTTCATAGAAGTATGTTTTTATCAAGTCACGCTCTGAAATGTGATTAGTTATTTTTAAATTAAGGGCATTAGAATATGGCACCCTTACCTGGACTTGGATAGGCAAGCAAAGGATATATAATGTGCAATAAATCGATTCTTAGAAGTCTCAGTTCTCTTAAGATTCGATCAATTATAGAGACAATGAAGATCAATTGAGTCTCATTTGCACTTAAATCCTTCTTATTTAACTGTCTGAACGCCACAAAACCTCTCCACTATGTAGAGAAAGTATTTTGGTGACTTACTGATGTTTCAAAAAGCTAATACTCTACCAAATTATGGCATTGCAAATCTTTTTTATGATGCTGATGTTTTTTAGCGTCTAATCTGGTTGTAAGATAAAGGATGTCTTTAATCACCAGGCGAAGTTAGGGCTAAAAAGCTATCATTAACACTTAAATTGGGGAACCAAGCCTTAAAGCTGACTTCCAAACCACCTTAACAGGTGGTCTGCGTGCAAGGATGGGATCGGTCAGCGGGCACCCATCCAAGGAACAGCCCCGCTCAATGTTGATTGATGCCATTATCTGGCGATAACGTCGGAATCCTCTGGTCAATGCCACAAGATGTCCAAAAGGACTTGTGTCCCTTCCTTCAGGAATCATATTATTAGGGTCCTAAGGACTTGTGTCCTTTCTCGAGAACAATGCCCTTAGGATATGTATATGAGCCCCAAGGATATGTTTGTGAAAGATCATGGATGTATGTATATTAGGTGTTATAGGTACTCTGGAAAGTGCGGTAAACCGAATTAGTTAATCATTGCTTAAGTAAAACTCATAACAGCCACATAGTAATGTCCTTAAAAATCTATAACTATTTTGAAAGAGAAGTCAACAGTTATCCTTTGTCAACAGTCAACAATTAAAAAAACGACTTTATTTATGGCTTTTAAAGAATCCCTTTTATTGTCTGGAGGACCTTTTTGCAACCACATTAGAAAACTTCTGATCTATTACATATTAAGTAATATATATTATTATATAGAATTATAACATTACACTACCTGGACATGGCTTGTATGCCATGATTATGACTTTGTCAATGATAAATTGTTATTAGTATGGCAAATAAAAGTGATATTGATTTTGATTTGATTTTGAAACATTTAAACTCACAATTATGTTTGATTTGATATAGTTCCAAGATATAAAACAAATTATTACTAGCTCAATATTTTGTACCTCTATGTACAATATAATGTGTATTATGCTTATTTGAGATTCATAGTTAATGAATGGAATGATGATGTATTTACTATTCGCTTTCACTTAGAAACTAGATGACGTATCAAAAGTAAAGGATCTTTATAATTGACAGTTTTGTTGACATTTTGACGTGTTTGCGCAAAGTAATAAACATCGTATTGCACAAATACTTAAATGTATTTAGTGGCAACCTCTACAGTAACAGTATTAAATGTCGTTCAATTATAGCTTCCTAAAATAGCTTTTTAGAGAGTGTGTAATTTCTTTAATAATTTGTAAATAACACTGTAAATGTAATGTTAGATGTTTGACTAGAAGTAAAATAAACAAATAACATTTAAAATAATTGATTAAATATATAAAATTAACAATAAACTTGAACAAAAGTTATCAAAAATATAATTCCGTCTTTTGCAATAGAATTAAATTATAACTAAACAAAAAGCCATTCTACTGTGACTCAGAGTGGACCCGTGCTAGCTATCCATGAATGCGTGAGTAGCAGACTTCCGCGAGGCGTGCAGAACTGCTCATGAATAATAAACAAATGATTATATATTTAGAAGCATGCTAAGCATTAGTAAATTAATGCTTAGCATGCTGTAAATTAGCTTGAGTAAAGTACAAAAAATTCTATACAAAAATAATAAACAAATAAAATGGCTTTACATTCGAAAATGTTTGAATAATGATGAATTACATTCCAAAATAACTTCACCCACAAATACGTGCCCGTACTAAAACGAGAAAACAACAAAAATTATGATATGTAGGTAATATTTGGAGATTTCCAATGATTTGAATGTTTAAGAAACAAACACAACGTTTCGACAGGTTTAACAAACTCCTACCGTCTTCGGGTGTACTTACTAACTTAGCCTACATCTAAAACATTTTCCCCCCTTAACCCATACTAAATCAGAAAAGACTTAATACTACATGCTAGATACTAAATATTACTGTTGAAAGTCAAAAGTTCTTAAAAAAACTATCACACATAACATAATTACACAAAATATAATACACAATATGAAATACAAAAGAAATGCAAAATATGAAATCAGTGAAAAAAACACAGAGCAAGTTATTAAATAGACCAAATACTCAATGACATATAAAATTTAATGCAAAATATGAAAAAATCATCAGAGAATAGATCAGGTTATACAAAAATAAATAAAAAATTTGAAAAATCAACAGAGAATAGATCAGGTTAATCTCTGTTTTTTACGAACTTTTCATTTTCAACAGTAATCTTTAGTATCTAGAATGTAGTATTAAGTATTTTCTGATTTAGTATGGGCTAAGGGGAAAAAGTGTTTTAGATGTAGGCTAAGTTAGTAAGTACACCTGAAGACGGTAGAAGTTTGTTATACCTGTCGAAACGTTGTGTTTGTTTCTTAAACACTCAAAGCATTGGAAATCTCCAAATATTATCTACATATGAACAATCCAATTATAATAACACTGATGTTATAAAAGTATTCTTTTAAACCAAGTTTGTATGCTAATAAGAAAGTGGTTGTATCCTGTAGGCAACATGAAAAGTTTTAAAATGTTTATGAGACGTGTAATCTTGTTACTATCCGACAGTATATAATACCATGCACTACAGATTGACTATAGAAAAAAGAAGACTGTCCGCTCATATGGGTCACATGAAATAGGTTTCCTGTTCCATGAAATTAGTTCATGTTCAGTTTTCACAGATAGCGCCAGCCGTCTTCCTCTCTCTATTTTTCCAACACACGCTGAGGTGACAAATAGCAGAGCTAATAGTATACCAACATGTCGTCCAAGAACTTATTTGAAACCAATCACCGTTAGATAGCAACAAGGTGCGCGTCTATAGCTAACGTGATTCCTTGGGCACTTGGATTGTTTCAATCCTATATTCTCTTTGTTTGTACAGTCAATGACATTAGTCCGAAATGATAACGTACAACAGGGCGAGGTAATAAGCAAACACAACAAACTAAAAGTTGTGGCTTTTCAAACTGTAACTGAATTTGAAAAAAATATTATCTGCCAGTTTAGATGTTATAACTAATAAAGTTAGGGACGTACGGTTTTTACTAAAATATTTTAAATTGTAATTAACATATTTTCTAAAAATGTAATCAAAATAGTTAGAGCCGTTTTTGAAAAATTCCATTTTTGTATGTTTTTTGGGAACAAAATTTCAAAAACCGAAAAAACTGTTCGGAGATATTGGGTAAATAAACCTACAATAAAAATTTCATAAAAATCTATCCATCCGTTTGGTCTTGAGCAAAGTGCACATACATACACAGACACCAAAATCTAAAAAAAGTAAAATAAGTTTAAGAATCATATTAAGGATAAAAATATAATACGTATTTTTGGCAGCAGAGTAAGACTGATTCTCATAACACACACTACGTTATAACATCTTTGTCGACAATTAGAAACATAAATAATAAATTCACTGATTTGTTAGTGCTATTCATATTTTGTGATTTTTTTATTTTGCTAAACATGAGCCTTTTACATTATTATTTTTATGTTACGAAATAAAATTTTAGGGTTTTAATGTAATGTTACTTGGAATATCTATCTCAATTTGAACACGGCAACATTAGATTAGATTAAATTAGAAAAGTTATGGAATTGCTACACCAATAAAGTCAAGAAGAATACAATATAATAAATTGATAAATGAAGCATGGAGCATTGTGTTTCCCTGATTTAACAAACGTTTGTGTGTGAATGTCATGCCGAGACCACAGGAAGGTTTGTGACATTGTCGAAATCAATATTGTCCAGTTGACGTTCTCCAGTGTAAACTTGTCAACATCAATACATTATACATTACATGCAACAACATTACTTTCAACGTCATTACATATTCCAACAATGAAATTAGTGGAACAATTATTAATTGATTCAATTTGTTGTTTAACATTTTTTAGCTAAAAACTGATGATCCGATTATTTTTTTATTAAATTTGGCGCTTGTCATTTATCAACCATGACATTCATCAACTTGTATTCTTTATTAAATTAGTGATTAAGTTTATTCAACTTTAAAAACTTTGATTATTTTTATTTTTAAATTTAGTGGATCCACTTGATTTAAGTATGACAGTAATAAAACATTTATTCATTAGTATTTTGGCAATTAACATTTTTCTACTGTAAAATAAATGAACATTGATCAATTATTAAGCTTGGTAATCACCAAATACTATTAAGTACTATAAATCTATAGTACTCGCCTACGGTATTCATGAAATATTCATTCTTATTCAATTTATTTGGCAAATAATCAACTGTGAAATGTATGAAATATTTATTTTTAATTTGGCTCTTAATTTTGTGTTGCTATAAAATCAATGTTATATTAATTTATTGTTTTTACATTTAGCAATTGAAATGTAAGTAATACAAAGACATTGGGAAAATTATTCTCAATGAGGGAATAATAATAAAAATTGTACCTCGTTATTGCTTACTCACTGGACTGGGAGGGTCATTTAGGTAAGAAATAAACAAAGGGAAATGAAATTGAAAGATTTCCACAAGTCTGAACTCAGTGGCATTTCTTATTCACAGTGTTTAAGACAGGGCGGGGAGTTAACTCCCTTAACAGGGTGGCTGCCACGGAACTAACCGCTTGTGTATCAAACGGACTCACAATATTTTCTTCAGATATAAAAAGATATCGTACTGAAATTATTTCATAAATTTGTATTTGATCAATTTAATTTAGACTATCCTTATGTTAAGCATATTAGTAAAATTTAGGCACTCTGAAAAATATTAATGCTTAAGATAAAATATAAAACAATTCTTATAAATATTCAAACATAATGTAGTTTAGTTCGATTTTTCTACGCGTTTTTTAATTGGAATGAACAACATTAATTAATTAAATAATGAAATACAACTACTGGTACATTATTTATAGGTACATAATTTAGGGTGAAATATATACATTTTATTCTTTTTGTAAACAGTTAAGAGTTTCATCAATAACTTATTATTATAGTCAACTTTACTAAATTAACCTTAATATGTCTAAGTACCAATTTTGTTGAGAAAACCACTAGATTATATTTACTATGCAATTTGCGCCAGTTTTTGATTAGTTAGTAAAGTCTGCTACTAATGCTGATTTTAATTTTATTATATTGGGAATTCACTGGACTGCTTAACACAAATATAATTACGTGCATATGTGAATGGAAGGGAGGGTCAACACCACTGTACTGGTATAGGTGGGAGGGAGGGTCAACACCACTGTACTTGTATGGGTGGGAGAGGGGGTCAACAACACTGGACTTGTATGAGTGGGAGGGTCCATAAATTTAGATTAACGTCATTCATCACAATATGTTAGCGAAATCTACTGACGAGGTTAACTTCTACGTGTATGCGTAGGAAGGAGCGTCATGACCACTGTACGTGTATGGGTAGGCAGGAGGGTCATTACCACAGTACGTGTATGGGTGGGCAGGAGGGCCATGACCACAGTACGTGTATGGGTGGGCAGGAGGGCCATGACTACAGTACGTGTATGGGTAGGCAGGAGCGTCATGACCACAGTACGTGATGAGTAGGCAGGAGGGTCATGACCACAATACGTGTATGGGTGGGAGGGTCATGATCACTGTACTTGTATGAGTGGGTGGAAGTCAGCATATGTATGGTTGGTTGAACACCACTATACGAGTGTGGGTGGGCAGGAGGGACATAACCACAGTACGTGTATGGGTGGGAAGGTTATGACCACATCATGTGTATGGGTGAACACCACTGTATGAGTCCGGTAGAACAGGAGGGTCATGACCACAGTATGTGTATGGGTGGGTGAACATCACTGAATGAGTATGGGTGGACATGAGGGACATGACCACAGTACGTGTATGGGTGGGAGGGTCATGAACACATTATGTGTATAGGTGGGTGAACACCAAGTGCTGTAAGAGTACGGGAGAACAGGAGGGTCATGACCACAGTATGTGTATGTGTGGGTGAACACCACTGTATGAGTATTGGTGGGCAAGAGAGACATGACCACAGTACGTGTGTATGGTTGGATGGAGTGGGGAATACTACATTATGTGTAAGAGTTAAAGGCTGATGACGGGTTTACAATCAAAGAACTATATATGTAATCACATACTTAAAGAAGAGAATCAAACATACATACGTACATACATAATTACACACACTCACATAAATATATAAATACAAACGTACACACGTATATATCACATGCATACACACGTACATACCTATATACATATATTCCTACACGTACCTACATATATACGCATATACATACATATATAAATACATACGTTAATACATTGTGCATTCATACATACGTACAAACATACGTATTTACACACATACATACTTAAGTACGTTTATATCTACTTACATAAATACGCACATACCTATGAACGTTCTCTCGTAAATAATGCAAAAAACGAAATTCATTTTTTTACTTTTAGTCTTCACAGAGTAAAGGTTATTTAAGGAACTGATATTTCTTGTCAACGCGAGTTGATGGCCTCTCCCCTCTAGCTTTACCATTATAAAATCGCTTAAAGTGGCGTTAAATCGTTTCCGTCCATTATTTAATAGTCCCCGTGATGTCGTTGTTTGTGCTTTGTTACCAGCTGTGAATTGTTTATGAAAACTTTAGTTCACACACTTCAATATATACACTTTAACACAACAATATAAGATGTTTAAGACTACAGGGCGCTGTTAAAGTAATTGTGTTGTATGATCACGTACACTTCATAATTAGTAGAACGAAATTAGAAATATAATAAGAATAACACTCACTTTGGATAAAGTTTGTTGATTTGAATTCCATACAGGTTAATTAAAAAATTATTATTACCTCTAAAGAAAATAACTTTTAATATAATTTAATATTTATAATCATTTTATTACTAATATGAGTAATAATTTTACTAACTTCAAAACGTATAAATATTTTTTAATGCATATAAGATTCTTTTTCGACAAATACTAAAATATAATTTTAGTAGTTTATGTAAATAGTGTTTAGACTTTTGAACCTCTGTGTGTGTTTTTCATTTAGTTTTTAAAAATATTTTTGATATTCTTGAAAGGTCTATTTTTGAATTTTCCACTAAGCCATAATATGTTAACTAGAATGATTACTACCACAACGTTAAAATCACCGGCCAAGTTGGGGAACTGTATAAAAACTGTGTGTGATTCCAACAAGAGGCAGGTGGACGCGTGGCCGTTGTTTGGGACACGTGCCATAAATGTCTATTTGAGGCGCGGAATCTAAAACAGGCTGGAATCTCCCTTATCGTAATTTTTCCTTTGACAAACTGCATCGAAATACATAACAAGCTCATATAAAACACACAAATTTTCATTTAAGCAACACAATCGTTACTTTTATAGAAATGGCTATAGCTTAGAGTTAAAAAAAAAATACAATAACAAAACAATGATATTTAAAAACCACGTATTAGGCACTCTTTTCATTATACGAAGCAAAAATTGAATCAGGATCAAAGTATTCATACTCTAAAATTTAGCTAACTAACGATGTGTTTTATTGCATTACAAGCTTTTTTATTGTATCTGATAGAGGCTTGTTACAAATTTGTTTTTGGTATCCAGATATAAACATTGCTGTTGCTGATAACACTTTGATATAAATGACTGGTGTTGTTGATTATAATGTGAAACAAATATCCGGTGTTATTGGAGATACTGTGAAACAGATTCAGTGTTGTTGGTCGTACTGTGATAAGATATCCACTGTTTCCGATGATCCTGCCGTATAAGTAGGTCGTGTTTTTGATGACACTCTGACAAAATAACTGTTACTGTTGATTATACTGTGACACAAATATCAAGTGTTGTTGGAGATTCTGTGACACATATATCTGGTGTTGTTGGTTGTATTGTGATAAAATATTCGGTGTTATTGGTGATACTGTGATACAAATATCCGATGTTATTGGTGATACTGTGACCTGTGACACATATATCTGGTGTTGTTGGTTGTATTGTGATAAAATATTCGGTGTTATTGGTGATACTGTGATACAAATATCCGATGTTATTGGTGATACTGTGACCTGTGACACAAATATCTGGTGTTATCGGTGATATTGTGACAAAAATAGTTTGTCATAGTCAGCGATTCTCTGACATAAATAACTGGTGTTGTTAGAGATGATGTGCACTGTTGATTGTGTGTTGCTGTCATCTCCAAAACGTTCATGATTGTAATCTATAATTTGCTATTGAGCTGAGTCACTTATCATTAAATTTTGAAATTTCTAGAAAATTGATATTTTATTAATTATCATTAGTTAAAATATTTCGTGTATAGTGTAGATACAAAGCATTACTTTAAAGGCCGGTTAGAAAGTGATCTACTGAATTCACCAAACTGTGCTAGAGATATGGAGTGAGTGGTAGAAGTGAAAGAAAGAACTAATCTTGATCCTCTATGTTATTCTATAAAATAGTTTTTTTAATTAACATAATACATGTTGGTATATATACAATAAAAATAAACGTCACACAACACAAATGTATTACAATATAAGCACAAAATGCACAAATATATTACAATGCAAGTACAAAATGCACAACTATTGTGGTGATCGATTTCTGTGAACCACACTCACCTTCCTCAGACCAGAGGGATTCACAAAAGGATTTGTGTTGTGTGACGTTTACTTGTACTGTCCATATAATGTTGTCATAGCAACGAGGAAGCCGGTGTGCCACGGGTTGGCAGCGCAGTGACAAGTAATTCCTTTGGTTGGTTAGATAAACAATAACGAACCAAGCTTAGTATGATTGAATTAAATCATTATAAAGTATTCAAATAATAATAAATAATATCAAAAACACAAGTAATAACCACAATAACAAGTAAACAAACTTGCACAGTTTTTGCAGTTATTATTATTATTTTTTTGTCAACTAAACACCATTGCGGAAGTTGGACACTTGAAGGCGGAAGTTAGTCACGCCCGTGAAGTAAGGAAGTTGAGCGGTGGAACGATTCCCCTCTGTTGCTGAAAACCATACATGCGATAAATATAACATGGGGGCTTATTTTTCGGCCTCATTATAATTTTACTTATTGTCATATTTCAAAGAAATAAATTGAGTCAAGATGTGAACTGTCAGTTTTTATAAACGGCTGATAATTTTCTTTTCATACTTTTACAATCTGACACCAGATCATGGTACGCAGTTTTATGTTAAGCAGTAGTAAGTTTTTTTCTTTTCAATATAATGTTATCTTGATTGATTTCTTGGTGGAATTGTGATTGTAATTTGATAAACATAATATTTTTCTTTTTTTATTGAAGTAATAAAAAGATTCCTTAGTATTATTTTAAATAATTAAGGCCAATTACATGTAATTTTGAAAGTTTTTAAGGAAACAACCTAAAACAATACATATTAAATCATACAAATTTGCTTCTTTAACGTTGTTTAGAACATAACTCTCATTTTAAGCCTAATTAGAATGATAAAAAGATGTTTTATTTGTTGTATATATAAAATTAACTAATCTATTTACTATCTATATAGTATACCTATTTAAGAAATCCTTATATTTTATAAAGAAAAAAAATATTTTCCCCAGTGTAAGCTTGCTCTGAAGGACCAGGATGAGGGAAGTGAATTGTAAGGCAAGTGACAGTCGTGATCTTGGCAAACCGAAGGGCTTTTCCGGCGGCTGTCGGAACTTCCCTTCATCATCGATACGATTACGTCATTGCTTAAAATGGCGTAAAATTGTCTCCGTTACTTATTCATGGAACACCGTCCTGTGACGGCCTTGTTTACTCCTTATCACATAAATTACAATAATCGAATTTGTGACTAGAGTGGTGCATTAGTAATATTTCCTCCCTTCAATTGTAAGACCTTACCATTAGAATGTAGACAGTTGTGATCTGAAATTGAAAATAACAAATTACTGTACACATTAAAAATGATCGTGAGATCTTCTCTGGGAAGAAAATTGTAATGTATTTGAAGAGTAAATTATCAATAAACGTACTAATAAAAGGTCAACTAACTTTCCTGGACATCCTGGAGTCGAAACTTTTAGAATATTATATTCTTGAACACAATATCTGACCTTTAAACACTATTTTCACACCATTCCTTCAGTGCAATGTATCTGTACAGTTTTGTATTTGATAGACAGATTTTAAATAATTGCTATTTTGGCCAATGTTGGCAACACTTCAACTACTCTACATAAGTTTTGAATGTCTTTTGTTCTGATACATAAAATCGAATATACATATGTATAATGGTGTATACATCGACATTATGTGTATTCGATTTTATGAATCAGATCAAAAAGCCATTCAAAAATTCTATAGAGTTGTTGAAGTTTTGATAACATTGCCCAAACTAGCGCTTATTTAGAAACTGTCTATCAAATACAAAACTGTACAGATACATTGCACTGAAGGAATGGTGTGAGAATAGTGTTTAAAGGTCAGGTATCGTGTTCAAGAATATAGTATTCTCAAAATGTCCAAGTTCAGGATAATATCTTTGACCTTTATTGCACATTTATTGAAAATGTACTCTTCAAATACGTTAAAAGTTCTGCCCCAGAGAAGAATTCACGGTCATTTTAAACTTGTGTAATAATTTGTTATTTTCAATTTTAATTCACATCTGCCTCTAATCTGACGAAGGTATTTTAAATTGATAGGACACCAAATTTTGTTTGTTTTTTGTTACATTAAAACTAGTTTCCAGGTTAGCACATCAGGTGTTTATAATAAAAGGGAACGTCACAACAAAATTCTATAACTTAAATATGTTTATTAATTTAACTGATAAAGGTAAATAAAATACATCTTTAAATAGTACAAGTACTTCATGTACCTGCAATAAATATTAGACTTTTATGGAACATTTTTCAAGCTAAAAGTGACTCTTCACGAGAATAATTTAAATCAGTGGTTCTCAACCTGGGGGGCGCGCCCCCCTTTGAACACTGAAGATAGCTCACGCCTCCCCTCCAGTGAATAATTGGTTGGTTCAAGTTAGAACAGTGAAATTATGAAACTGACGATTCTAACTCTACGTTAGCAAAAGCTGGGATGCAAAATAAAAATCCAGATATATGAAAGTACGAAAGTTTATTTGATAGTTTTGAAAGTTTTAGTTTTTTAACAAAATATATATTTTTTAATTTTTTTTCTTTGTACCCTCACGCCTCCCCTGACATTCTCTCACGCCCCCCCAGGGGGGCGCGCCCCCCAGGTTGAGAACCACTGATTTAAAGAATTAAAGTGAATTTGGCTTTTAAGTTCAATGATATTATTTTATAAATTTTGATTTAAAAGGAGCAAGTGATAACATTTACAGCATGGTATTATGTCACAATCTATTAGCGAAATTATCGGACGAGCACATCTTCTGCGGCCAATAACCAATCGAATGTGTTTAGTGCGTATCGGAGTATTAGGTGGGCCAGTGTACGTGTATGAGTAGCAGATAGGGTCATCACCACCGTACGTGCACGGCTGGGTGGGGGTGTCATCCCTGTTGTTGTGGCAGAGAATGGTTGGTAGTGCCATTAAAGATATGCCATAAGCATTCTCAGAGCTTTTCTCACATAGAAAATAATCAGACACCGCCTGAGTTGGGTTGCCCGAGTCCTGGACGTCATGGAATAAAGTATATTATTTTAGAAAACAAAAAGATATGGGTAATTATTAGTCTTTTTAAATTCTCTAACATTGTTTCTTCATTGAGATATTATTTCGTAAAGCCCACAAATACAGTTTTTATTTGGATTATTATTACTGTTGTCGTTTTCAAAAATAGAATATTAAAGTAAGAAACAGTTTCGACGGGACATTCGCTCTGCAGTCAGGTTGTAATGGTAAAAAAGGTTTACAAAACTAATGAATTACAAAAATATAATTACGAAAACAGTTTAGATATAATTATTGTCTGGTATATAAAAAATGCATTATATTTTGAAATTTCTTATTACAATTTTTAAAACGAGTGTTCCTAAACATTTTCCAAGAAAATAACACTGACCGGCATTTTACGATAAACACTTAGCATTAAAGCTGGTACTCTATCGCAGAATGTTGGTATTCAGATAGAGCCTATCTTATCTGAATTATTAGAAGTGGATAGTAGAAGTGTAAGTATTATTGTATAATATTGTTCAATGTTACAAATTTTATAAAATATCACATGTCAATATCAATAGAACATATCCACAGAAAAATTTTGTTTACAATCTGTTCCAATGTTAAGAACAACGAATAAATATTATAGTGTAATCACACGTGTTAAACATACCACTGTGGACATAAACTTACAAGAAAACAAGATACAGCTAATGAAAGCGATGACTGTGATGCGAAAATTGCTATGGAAGTATTCTAATCCAAAACGATTTACAGGAAAACAATGTTGAAATATTTTCGTGATACTTTTAACTGATTTTTTAAATTTCTTCTATTAATATTTTTTAGTTCTTCTATTAACATTATGAAACTATTTTTTGACTCATGGTGGTTGTAACATTTCTCTCAACATCGTTTATTTAAATATCTGTATGATTATTTATGTTAATGTCGGAAGATTTTCTCGAGATCTGGATTCCACGAATTCATATTGGTTTCAAAGCTACTTTTTATACTAGAATTGTGTTTGGTATTGATAATTTGTAACTATAACCAAGATTTCAATTTAGTGTCTGAGGTCTTACACTCAGGCGTAATATTTTATTCACAATAAGAGATTTTCACCTGAGGATTCTGTGCAACTTCTGTTTTAAATTTCGGACAGCTTTACTAAAGCCACTGTAGCTGATAGTTAATTAATTATAACCCATAGATGAAATCATAGTCCATATAAGTGGAAGCACGCAATAAAAACCAAATAGATACAATACCTGGGTGAAAGGACTACAGGACTCCCTTAAATTCAAGGTTTTACGGCCTTTTTCTTTAAATTTACGATATAACGTGCGAAACAGATTTAATGCTTTGTAAACATAGACCAATAAGCAAACAAAGGTGGATAGACCATACCAAACACAGTTGTTGCACCTGCTTGGTCAGTGTTGGTAGTAGCTATACTCTGGAAGTGATACCTTGTGTGGTCCACTGTTACATATAATTTTGTCTTAAGTATGAGTTTGTTTTCTGTTTTTCTAATTACGTGGAAATGAGATTACAATTTTACTCAATACATTTTGGCTATTATTTTTACATCGTTACATTCCTCAAATATCCTTATAGTTTATAAAAATGGATCTCGAGAGAAAAAAAAACCCTCGATTTAGAGGACATAATAAGGCTACACCAAAAAAGAGTTTGCAGTTCATTCGATGTCCATACTAAACCATCACCGCAATAGCCACAGTAAGAAAGCTCGAGTGTCCAGGATGGTTGGAAGAGTTGAACTCTCTATCTACAAAGAATGCTTATGTTTTTATTGTACTTAACAAATGAAATCTGTGTTAAATTAGAATCGTGTTATGCATTTATAGATTTGGTCCTGTTAGTGTATTGTGATAGTTGCTAAAACTGATAATTCAGTTTGATATTCTTTTCCATAGTCACAAAATATACAGTACACTAGTTTTTTTGTTTGAATTCTACTTATTATTTACCTAGATAAAGTCTAATTGGTAGTATTATGTAAATATTCAATTTGGAAATGTTGAAGACATGTACGAGTATGAGATAAGTGGTTAACGACTGTAATAAGATTAATAAATAATTGACCTCACGCGAATGGTGATCGATTTATAGACAACTGGCCTCCTGAATGGTGATCGATTTATAGACAACTGGCCTCGCCCGGATTGTGATCGATTTATAAACGATTGGCCACGCCCGAATTGTGATCGATTTAGATTGCTACCACAATATTAGAAGTCGAAATTCATCCTAAAGCATCCCAAATAATAATGATTATATCTTGAAGAATTAACTTAATATGATTATTATTCAGAAACTGTGATTGTGCAAAATTAATACAACAGTTACTAGAACAAATAATCTTTTTTTTCTAAGCGTTCAGTGGTATTGACCCACCCAACCAACCATACAGGTACAGTAACTGTAACCCAACCGCTCACCCATATACGTACAGTAAAAGGGACCCTCCCACCCATCCTTACAAATGTTAAATATATATATATATATCAATGTACATTGGGCTATTGACTAATTTTGGATTTAATCTGCATACTGATATAACAGAAGATGAACTAAATGGTACAGTAACATAAATAAATGATATGCATTACATTGAAGATTTACGAACACAGTTAATTTGCAAAATAAATTTGCGCGATATAGAGCTATTATGTGTACAACATTATTTGTACAAACAAGGAACGAAAATGAGCGGAAAATTTGCTTTGTACAAAATATATTTGAAAAAAAAAAAAACTATTAGAAGATACCGGGTTTTGTGTCACCTCTTCTACATTTGTCAGTTTTGTTTTATTATGTTTCGATACCAGTCGTAAACGCAGGCCGAGACTACTGGGAAGTGTAATGGGGTTCTCAAAGTTTAAACAATCGACTGACTCTAGTTCAGCTGGAGTTTAGGAAGTAACTTTTCCCCTACCGGGATAACATCTCTATTAAATGATTAAATACAATTTTGACGATTCAAAGTTTGCTGTGCTTTGAAATAAAATATTTTTTAACTATTGATTACAATTTAGATATCATTGTTGACCATCACGGCTACATGTTATGAAATTAAAATGCTTACTTATACACACTCTGATAAATAATCTATTATTCCAGCCAGATATCGTGCAACTGTAAACTCTCACGCACGTTGTACCCCCCCTCTCACGCACGCGTGCACAACCACATGCACTCGTCCGAAAAACACCCGGTGAATAACAATAACACTTTCAATGTCATCAGTAGTTCTGTGAAGTCTGTCATTAAACCATACAATCCATATATAACAATAACAATAACACTTTCAATGTCATCAGTAGTTCTGTGAAGTCTGTCATTAAACCATACAATCCATATATAACAATAACAATAACACTTTCAATGTCATCAGTAGTTCTGTGAAGTCTGTCATTAAACCATACAATCCATATATAACAATAACAATAACACTTTCAATGTCATCAGTAGTTCTGTGAAGTCTGTCATTAAACCATACAATCCATATATAACAATAACAATAACACTTTCAATGTCATCAGTAGTTCTGTGAAGTCTGTCATTAAACCATACAATCCATATATAACAATAACAATAACACTTTCAATGTCATCAGTAGTTCTGTGAAGTCTGTCATTAAACCATACAATCCATATATAACAATAACAATAACACTTTCAATGTCATCAGTAGTTCTGTGAAGTCTGTCATTAAACCATACAATCCATATATAACAATAACAATAACACTTTCAATGTCATCAGTAGTTCTGTGAAGTCTGTCATTAAACCATACAATCCATATATAACAATAACAATAACACTTTCAATGTCATCAGTAGTTCTGTGAAGTCTGTCATTAAACCATACAATCCATATATAACAATAACAATAACACTTTCAATGTCATCAGTAGTTCTGTGAAGTCTGTCATTAAACCATACAATCCATATATAACAATAACAATAACACTTTCAATGTCATCAGTAGTTCTGTGAAGTCTGTCATTAAACCATACAATCCATATATAACAATAACAATAACACTTTCAATGTCATCAGTAGTTCTGTGAAGTCTGTCATTAAACCATACAATCCATATATAACAATAACAATAACACTTTCAATGTCATCAGTAGTTCTGTGAAGTCTGTCATTAAACCATACAATCCATATATAACAATAACAATAACACTTTCAATGTCATCAGTAGTTCTGTGAAGTCTGTCATTAAACCATACAATCCATATATTACATTCTAGGAATCGCTGTTTTATTTTCACTGCGTCCATTGTAAAATGTATTTTTTAGGAGTGACAAAACAAAAGTCTGAAATCCATAAGAGTGCAATTCTTTTGAAAGTTGTTTGGTTAATAATAGTTTGCTATATTCAACATAAATAAGGGTTTACCGTGTATTAACACAATTTGTCTATTTTAACATTGATTAAGTTTGGTTTTAAGTCTGAGATTTTAACAAAGAACATTTAATCTTCGTTTATTTTTTAAAATGTAACGAATAACTTTGTTTGTTTACCCCGGGGTAATCTATCTTCAACACATATTGCGTTCCTCAAAGTTCTGTTCGTTAGGTCACATGTGGTATTAACATTTGCAAATAAAAATTAAAACGGGCATTTATGCCTAAAATCTTCCAAATGTGGACGTAACGTTGTTCTTGCTGAAGATACACGCAGCTGAAAGTACGCGTCTGTGGAATCCGGATAGTGTAGACACGGTCTAAATTTGTGTAATTATGTACATGTTTTTAATTGCCTGAACATATATATATATATATATATATGATAAGGACATTCACTTGCAAGTGTCAAATTCCTATAGAACTTTTTTAAAGGAACGCTTAGTTTTTTTTCTACTGTACGTGTAACTGTGGGTGGGAGGGTCGTATCCTCCTCCCACTGTACGTCTGTAGGTGGGAGGAGGATACGATATTATTTCGAATAAGTCCTTTTGTTTGGTTTATTGTTCTTTATATGAGCTTAAATTACTTCCAGAAGATGTAACACAAACAATAAAGTGATTGCTCATAAACCGGTAAGTCATTGTGAGATGTCGTCACCAGAAAGATAAATGGGGCAGTTTCGATGTTCGCGCGTTATCTGTTACATTGCTATCGCTGACATTCCGGCGGTCATTAGAAATGTACAGTGCCCTGAGGCTTATTAGTGAGTGACGTAATCACGTGACTGACACGTTGTACACGGAGATAACGTGAGGTAGCGGTGAGACGACAGATAACGCCAGACAAACAAGTGATTAAGAAACTTGTTTCTGAGGCAGTTTTTTTTTTATAAACTAACGAAACGAGTCCTGATATCTTTACTTCGTGTAACTTCATAAATATTTGTACTAAGTTAAAGAGAGATCTTAAAGTCTTTACCTGGGAACTAATAAAGACGTTTTTTATTTCATGTTTCTCCCATTACATTCCATGTTTCTGCCATTACATTTCATGTATCTGCCATTACATTTCATTTTTCTGCCATCTATTTCATGTTTCATTATCGACTTTATTATAATAGAAAACACATTCCTGGAAAGGCTTCAACGATCATTCACATTATATATTATTTGTATACTTGTGCCTTTAACCTTCAGTGTTTTGTTAGTGTGAAAAACTACCTTAAAAATGGACGTCTGTAAAAAGTATGAAAAGTCAGTGATCTATAAATATAAAAGTCAAATACCATTGTCTGACTGACTACAGTATCTCAAAAACCAGGTAAATTCTTTATAGGGTCTGGATGTATAGTAAGCAATGATTTAAAACTATTTTCACTCAAAGAGCTATGTTACGTTATGTTATATGACGCAAGATGAATTGAAGTGGTCGAATGATGGATCGAGAACGTAAGGCTGGGTCTACACTATCCGTCTTCGGCAAATACGTTTTTTTCGGCTGCGTAATTTTGGCAAGACGACGGGAAATTGATTTCAATTACAGCGTCCACATATATGCGTAGAATACGCAAGTCCGAAACATGCTGCCGGAAAAGTCCACATTCTTCCGATGCCTTTTGCTGGGACGATGATAAAAAACCGCGCGTATTCTTGGGCGAGCGTCCACACTGTACGTGTTTTACTCTGATTGCAGTGATGCAAGTTGTTTAAAAATTCATAGGAGTGCAATTCTTTTGAGAGTTGTTTAGTAATAATTGTTTTTAATATTTGACATAAATATGGTTTGGCCGTGTAAGGTAGATAATAAAGATTTCGATACCGGCTATCAGAGCCTTTTTACCATTCACTTAGGAAAGCTTTTAAATATAAAAGCCAAACTATATTCTACTATATGAGTCATACATTATTAACTTTTGTAGCCTTCGTGATCAATTTGAGTAGGCAATTGAAATTAATTTGGTTAGCTACTGGTAAACATACGTAGCTACTGACATAATTGGGTAGCCCGTGATGAACTTGGGTAGCCCGTGATGAACTTGGGTAGCCCGTGATGAACTTGGGTAGCCAGCTATCAGTCACCAAGTTGAGTATCCACCTGTGATCTCCATAATACTATGGGGTGAATGCTCTAAAGAAAACATGCAGCGAGCATTCAGGCTTCAAAGAAAAGGTGTTAGGGCCATCACTAAGTTGAAAAATAGTGTTGCAGGGATTACTTCAGGAAGCTTGATTTTCTGACTTTGCTTATACAGGGTGCTTTGGTAAAAGTGAAATCTTGTACATCATCATGGTTACAAAGAACACACTTTTTGACGCCATTAGCGACATTTCATCTTTTCAGGGGGACGGTCCACGAGGAGTTAAACGAAAATCTTTAATTTAAGTCAAGGTCAAGTTTGGTATCGAATTAAAGGTCTATTCAATATAAATTAATTGCCGCAAACCGGACTTCAAAAGGTATATTTTTTCCAGAGTAGCCGTAATTTGAATTTCAAAATAACTAATTTGAAAAATATTATTTCAAATTTAACGATTTTAAGTAAATTATTCGTATCAAAAATCATACTTTATAGAACACAATAACTAAAAAAAAATTAAATTATCAAATTATCTATGGAAAAAAAAAGTTGTTGTGAAAGCGTTTCCATATTTTTTCCATCCTGTATATACTTGAATCAATACTTTACTGCCGATCAAAGTGCACTTTGATTCAAGGAACATATGGTCATGAGTATGATTCGAGAGGTCAGAACATCACTGTTGAGTCCAACAATGTGGACTTTTGACTAGTGAACTACTTTTACTTCAAGCAGGCGTCAGGTTCATGGACTACAAGCTATCAAAAGCGAAAAGCAGTTTAAGGATCATTTTAAACACGCAAGCATTTTATTCGATTGGTGACTCTACAGCGAGTTGCTGGGATGATCATTTTAAATTCACATTTTGAGCAAGGTGTCAGGTAGGCAAGAACGAATGAAGGGGGCATAACTAAGAACTATTAGTTATATGACATAACGTTCTTTGAGCGGTAGTATTTTCGACATCAGGTTCGCACTTTTGTTTTGTAAAAACAAAGACCTTTAAAATGAGGTATAACTCGAGGTAGGCTTACATTTAACATTTTTAAGGTTTCCTTCGTGGGCCATTCTCTGGCTATACGAAAAACATGTAAAATATGTCAAAATGTTTGGTATAGTGACAAATACATAAATAAAAAGTTTTACTTCATTTATTTCAATAGTTTTAAAATTAGTAAATATATTCCAGACTTTTACACGACCTTGTATTTATTTTGGAAATGTAATTTCCTTAAAATAAAAAAAAACTTCTTATGACATTTTTGTAAATTGGATACTGAACTTGTGAATGCTTTGAGGAGTCAATACAATGATTGTTTGAGTTTCACAATGTACATAGATGTCACTTTCAAACGAATGTTTATATAACTCTTATTTAAAGCTATCTAATACTTTGTAGACTTATGAAACAGTTTCTAAACACCGACGTACAATACATCGGTCTGAGGATGTCCTTCGTTGTTTTTACTAAACAATTACTATGAGTGGTTATAGTAACTTTAAAATTTAAAAACCTAAATATCTCATATAACTAATGCTCGCTAAACCGGGGTACTAAGTTTTATATGTTTATTGAATTCCTTGCTCCTAATTATAATAATAAATGGTGTAACAAAACAACTACTTATTCCGTCCTCTACGCAGAGTTTCTTAATTACTGTTCTTTATTTTATTTAACTAAAGGAGATTTTAACATTTAAGAAAACAAAATGTAGTATTTCAAGCCAGTTGTTTTTCTTTTTGTGGGGTCAAGGGGTGTGAGAAAGAACCAACAAAGAACTCCCTCTTTGTTTCCTGGGCTTTCTTTAGAAGGGATTTAGATAAGTTTATTACACGTTTACAAACATTGCTTCTCCTTGTATAAGGACTCTTAAGTTTTATTTCAAACAAAACTTGGTGATTTAAGAGTAACAATACAATTATATTTATTAGATCTCGACTGCTTACTTTTAAGCTTTGTATAATTTCTTTATAATAAAGAGTCGGCTTAATTGGCAAACAAGGATAAAATATTAATATAAAAAATAAAATTTATTTTATTTATAGTTATATGGTTTATATATTAAATTATGAAACCGCTTTTTGGCTGCAATAACAGTTATTAACAATTATCCATTTTTGCTATAATTGAATAACTTTACGTAATGCATGAAAGAATGATTTTTAAATTGTATTTAATATACTTCTGAACGACAGCATGAGTACCAATAACTATACTTTTAATTTGTGAAAAGGCTAAATATATAACATTTAGGAAATAAATAGAACAAGACATTTGAATTAAAATATGAACTTGGTAATACTGGTTTATTGTTTAAACTACTATGCTATGTGTACAATAAAACAATGTAATTTGTTACGGTATATCTTATGCATACAAATAGTTTAAGTTAAAAAAATATTGTTTTTGTTTAATATAAAAGCTATCATTAAAAAATAAAATATAAAAGGTTAACTATACATATACAGTATATGGGAATCTAACAATGCTAAAAACCACCCAATAAAAATAATTGAAATCACCCGTTGTCTCAGAATATTTGTTTTTAAAACACAATAAAATACTCTTTGTCTAAGAACTTGTGTTTTTATGCATTATAAAATGTCTATATCATTGTGAAATGTAAATGCAAGGTATCCACAACCCTAATGTTCACTTCCGAGGACTATACTTGACACGCCAGTTTAAACAATCTTCAGTGTCTATTTACGACGAGACTGCAGATAATGAATGTACTTGGAATCAGAAATCTGGAGGTGACTTGTCAAAAACTTAACATTGAGCCCCCTTTCTTCATTACACTATTCCTCCAAATCTTACCCTATTAATATTACCCTATTAATGATTTTGATGTTAGAAAAAAGCATTTAATTAGAACATTTCAAAATGATTATAAAACATTTTCAATCTTCCTTGAGAACCACGATAAGCCATCTTTCGTCCAACTCCTTTGCAATTTGAGATGAATTATGGCGTAAGGCTGTTTGATAATCATTTGCAAATTTATACAGAAAACCGATGCAAAAATAGTAAAATTTACTATATTATTATTAATGACAATTTGTTGCTACGCTTCCAGAATAAGTCTTACACGGTTACTCTTAAGCAAAACGTAGACTCTTAACGACTACCTCATTGATATAGTTTGCGATATTGTTCATTTTTATTACATTATTTTGAAACTTCATTAATAATTTATTTTACAATTTTCACAAATTCTTGCATTTAATCTGAAGGTAAATGAGGAGAAACATTCACCCCATAATACAAGAAGAAAGATTCAGTGTACATATAAAAATATTAATACAGCAGTTAACCACAAATTTATATCAGTTGATATTGCATGCGGGGGTGAGATGTGCTGCCAGCTCCTCCCACAAGCTTTATTGCCAGTTATACCAACTGTTGTTTCACCCACATCATGAAAAGGTCATCAAACGTCTTGACCCTGTCTAGGAAAGTATTTTTAACAAAGTCAAACATAACTATTTACTCATCCTGATATCAAAAGATCGTTTACCTTACTTATTTGCAGATCCCTGTTGACGGGGACGTTGATCTCATTGACCAAGGGTCAGTCACTGACTTATGACTAATCACAACCATGACTAATGGAGGCTCCTATCTATAGTACACGTTATTTAGGGAAATCTACGAGTAGCCTGCTTGTTTCGTAGGTCAGCACGATAATGGATTCAAACAAGTTGGAGTTAAGAGAAATTTACAGCTGCGTGATTATATTAAAGCTTTTAATATTAATGAAAAGCAGACACTAGTTGGCCTACATAAAAATGTATGCTGAAGTCAAACAAAACTTTAAAACATTTAACATAAATGCTAAGTAAAGGTAAAAATGAAAACATAATAGTCATAGACCAACAATAATAAAATATACGTTTAATTACGTGATAAGGCCAGATTTAATTTAAGAAATAATCATTTAATATGTTGGATATTATTTCATGTTTCAACTATTTTAGTAATTGCACATAATGTTCTTAATAACTCTCAAAGTCTATGGCAACAGTGTTAACAAGATTAATAATCTTTTGGAATTAAATTTGCAAATATTTTCAGTAATTAATTGCTCTACATTTCACTGAATAAAAACAGTTTATTTAAACTCTAAAATTAAACAAGAATCATTTCATAAAATGTATCCGAATCAATATGTTTAACCAAAAATGTTATTCATGAGACTTTTTTTACAAGGCTTTTAAATTATTTTATACGTTTACATATAGTTTTATTACAGATTTCCCACTAAGAGAAAAATATACAACAATATTGTTTCTTTAATTGCCCTAGATGTTTTACGTAAAAGTTCACAAATCAATACTCAGAAATAATTTTAATATTTTGAGAGTAAACAGTAATATTTACAGGCTTACAATAATATTTTTAGTATAAATGTGGTGTATAATAAAATATAAATAGAACCTTCAATTAATCGATCAACTCTATGTCTGGAAAATCTGTATGTTTATTCTAAAAAATATAAACCAAAATATATTTTTCAATAGATTTATTTTTTATAAAAACTGGCTTTAGGAAATTGCCAGAATGTATTTTTATTTCGAAAACGAAACGTAACCCGTCTTAATATTTAATATAAAATAAATTACCTCTGTCAAAAGTTCCAAATTTGTTATGTTTATATGAACTTTATAAAACCAAAATTGTATAGATTGACTTTTCAAAATATGTAGAAATATGTCTCGTTATAACAATTAAGTTATTCCAGGTGTAGTGGTGTTATCAGCTGGCCTTTGTGTCCTGGTGTTGTTTTCTGATTTAAATTACTGTTAAAAATAAAATGGGATTTAAACTGTAATTTATCATTTAAAATATTTTCATCGTTTTTTTGAGTTCGCGCTTTGTTTATCTCGTATTCTTCAACTCACTTATTTCCTTTTATGCTTTTGAATTTGAATTGAATTGAATACTGAATTTGAATCCTTCTGTGTTGAATTTATAAGCCAGTATTCAGAGCACTAATATCATGGTTTTTGTAAACCAGATGCTGGGTGAATGTTGATTTTTGTTTGTCTGTATTCTTAGATCATAATAAACAAAAAAGTAAAATAGTACAATACCATCGCTATGCTGATGATACAATGCTCCTGTTCAACGGAAATGTTAAACAGCTTGAATTATTACATAAACATCTTAACAGTATAACCCCAAATCTTAAATTCACCATGGAAATTGAACAATAAAATAAACTTTTTAGATTTGACCATAAACAAAATAAATAACAAATTTGATTACAGTATTTACAGAAAACGAACCACCACGGACCAAACAATCCACTCTCCATCTTATCATCCTCCATCACAAAAGTATACAGCCTACAATAATATGGTATACAGAATGTTAAATGTCTCCCTGTCACACAATAATTATGAGAGAGAACTAAACATAATTAAACACATCGATCAGTCAAATGGATATGAGACCAATATGGTTAACAGTCTCATAACAAAGCAAAGAAATAGACAAAAACAAGAAAATGTAGAGCCACGTGACAAAAAATATTTATGTATAGAATACTCATACACTATACAACATACTGTGACATACAGAGTGGCCTCCATCCTGGGAACCGGTGATGCGGAAGTAATGGATGGGTCGCTGACCACCTGCCCTGCTTGTTTACAACCTTTGAGGCACAATGGCTTACGCATGAACGCCCCTGCCTCATCAATGGACTTCTAGACTTTTCTCGGTTGACGAACTAGCTCTGTCACGGAACTTCGGGCGCAGGGGATTCAAGAAGCTTCTAGATGGAGACCTGCAGGAGATATATACGGCCCGGATACCAGAGTCAGTCAGTCAGTGAGTCTAGAGCCTACAGCCCGGGTGTTTGCAGCGACAGTGAGCGTGAAGTGTCCGAGTATAGTGAAGTGGTCTACGGAGAAGTTACCGGTGAGTGGTTCGTTGTGGGGATCAAAGAAGGAGCAGTGCGGTACTTGTGGACGACTTCTGAAGGGACACTGAAGAAACTGTGAGTGAACTGTTAGCATTGGACTGTAGGTAGTAGAGAATCTAGTAAAGTCATTTCGTAGTCAGTAATTGTAAATAATAGTAGGGAATCTAGTAGAGTCACTTTATAGTTAGTAATTGTAAATAATAGCAGAGAATCTAGGAAAGCCACTTTATAGAGCTAGGAATTGTAATTAAAAGAAGGGAATTTAGTAAAGTCACTTTGCAATTAGTAGTTGTAATTATTGATGCCATCTAAGATTGTAAATATAAGTTAGTTTAACTGTAAAAGTAGGCCTAATAGTAAATTGTACTTTTCACAATAGTTAAAGTTAAGGAAATAATCCGTTTAATTATAATAAGTTAATTTTATATATTCAATAAATTTAGTAATTGTTTAGTATATCGTGTTGCTTATTTGTAAAACCCACATAGCGATTAATTATTTATAATTTAGAACAAATTAAAAAAACGTCACAATACTATATCTAAAGAATTGAAAAAACATGGAATTGAACTAGGTTTCAAGACAATAATATGGCCGTCAATCAATTTAACACCACCAAAAAATATATTGAGAAAGTTGACAAGTCAGGTGTGTATAAAATTAAATGTGCTAGTTGTCCAAGCATTTATATTGGAAACATAGGGCATTCATTCAGAACCATATATAAAGAACACAACCCTAAACCGAAAACAGACATCTGGTTGATAAAAACCATAATATTAGTGACCTAAATACTGGCTAGTGATAGAAAAGGAAATAAGCTAGATACTCTTGAAGAATACGAGATATACAAAGCGCATACTAGAAAAAAACCATGATAAAAATATTTTAAATGATAAATTACAGTTTAATATGTATATATATAATATCACTGACCAATATTAAAAGCATTTTAACTTTGTAACGCAGGAAAACGTATACTATAAAGTAGCATGTTGATAACAGACGTAACGTTTATATTTAAATACACGAAATATTTGATTACATTAAGGAAGGCCAATTTACATTCTAATTAACTTGCAAGTATTCTAGCAACACACTGTGCGGTGCATGCAGGAAGGCCTGCGTGTCAACTGTACATTAGTATTGTATGCAGTAATGCATGACGTAGTCTATACATAAATCACAAACCAGTCCCTTGCGGTGGTCTACGAGGCTCCAACACGACATTTTACGACATACTGGGTGGTGAATGCATGAGTGCATGCAGGAAGGCATACCTGTCAACTGTACATATTTTGCATTGTATGCAGCAAAGCATGACGTCGTATATACATGAATAACAAGCCAGTCCCTTTCGGCGGACGAATAGACTCCCACATGTTGTTTTACAACATACATAAGTTAATTAGTGGTGTATACATGAGTACAAGCAAGAAGGCCTGCGTGTCAACTGTACATTTGTACTGTATGCAGCAATGCATGACGTAGTTGTACATAAATCAGAAGCCAGTCCCTTACGGTAGTCGGTGACTTTCCAATATGTTTTTCGTCATACTAGGTGGTGTATACAAGATTATGTACAGGAAGGCCTGCGTGTCAACTGTACATGTGTACTGTATGCAGCAATGCATGACGTAGTTGTACATAAATCAGAAGCCAGTCCCTTACGGTAGTCGGTGACTTTCCAATATGTTTTTCGTCATACTAGGTGGTGTATACAAGATTATGTACAGGAAGGCCTGCGTGTCAACTGTACATTTGTACTGTATGCAGCAATGCATGACGTAGTTGTACATAAATCAGAATCCAGTCCCTTACGGTAGTCGGTGACTTTCCAATATGTTTTTCGTCATACTAGGTGGTGTATACAAGATTATATACAGGAAGGCCTGCGTGTCAACTGTACATTTGTACTGTATGCAGCAATGCATGACGTAGTTGTACATAAATCAGAAGCCAGTCCCTTACGGTAGTCGGTGACTTTCCAATATGTTTTTCGTCATACTAGGTGGTGTATACAAGATTATATACAAGAAGGCCTGCGTGTCAACTGTACATTTGTACTGTATGCAGCAATGCATGACGTAGTTGTACATAAATCAGAAGCCAGTCCCTTACGGTAGTCGGTGACTTTCCAATATGTTTTTCGTCATACTAGGTGGTGTATACAAGATTATATACAAGAAGGCCTGCGTGTCAACTGTACATTTGTACTGTATGCAGCAATGCATGACGTAGTTGTACATAAATCAGAAGCCAGTCCCTTACGGTAGTCGGTGACTTTCCAATATGTTTTTCGTCATACTAGGTGGTGTATACAAGATTATATACAAGAAGGCCTGCGTGTCAACTGTACATTTGTACTGTATGCAGCAATGCATGACGTAGTTGTACATAAATCAGAAGCCAGTCCCTTACGGTAGTCGGTGACTTTCCAATATGTTTTTCGTCATACTAGGTGGTGTATACAAGATTATATACAAGAAGGCCTGCGTGTCAACTGTACATTTGTACTGTATGCAGCAATGCATGACGTAGTTGTACATAAATCAGAAGCCAGTCCCTTACGGTAGTCGGTGACTTTCCAATATGTTTTTCGTCATACTAGGTGGTGTATACAAGATTATATACAAGAAGGCCTGCGTGTCAACTGTACATTTGTACTGTATGCAGCAATGCATGACGTAGTTGTACATAAATCAGAAGCCAGTCCCTTACGGTAGTCGGTGACTTTCCAATATGTTTTTCGTCATACTAGGTGGTGTATACAAGATTATGTACAGGAAGGCCTGCGTGTCAACTGTACATTTGTACTGTATGCAGCAATGCATGACGTAGTTGTACATAAATCAGAATCCAGTCCCTTACGGTAGTCGGTGACTTTCCAATATGTTTTTCGTCATACTAGGTGGTGTATACAAGATTATATACAAGAAGGCCTGCGTGTCAACTGTACATTTGTACTGTATGCAGCAATGCATGACGTAGTTGTACATAAATCAGAAGCCAGTCCCTTACGGTAGTCGGTGACTTTCCAATATGTTTTTCGTCATACTAGGTGGTGTATACAAGATTATATACAAGAAGGCCTGCGTATCAACTGTACATTTGTACTGTATGCAGCAATGCATGACGTAGTTGTACATAAATCAGAAGCCAGTCCCTTACGGTAGTCGGTGACTTTCCAATATGTTTTTCGTCATACTAGGTGGTGTATACAAGATTATATACAAGAAGGCCTGCGTGTCAACTGTACATTTGTACTGTATGCAGCAATGCATGACGTAGTTGTACATAAATCAGAAGCCAGTCCCTTACGGTAGTCGGTGACTTTCCAATATGTTTTTCGTCATACTAGGTGGTGTATACAAGATTATATACAAGAAGGCCTGCGTGTCAACTGTACATTTGTACTGTATGCAGCAATGCATGACGTAGTTGTACATAAATCAGAAGCCAGTCCCTTACGGTAGTCGGTGACTTTCCAATATGTTTTTCGTCATACTAGGTGGTGTATACAAGATTATATACAAGAAGGCCTGCGTGTCAACTGTACATTTGTACTGTATGCAGCAATGCATGACGTAGTTGTACATAAATCAGAAGCCAGTCCCTTACGGTAGTCGGTGACTTTCCAATATGTTTTTCGTCATACTAGGTGGTGTATACAAGATTATATACAAGAAGGCCTGCGTGTCAACTGTACATTTGTACTGTATGCAGCAATGCATGACGTAGTTGTACATAAATCAGAAGCCAGTCCCTTACGGTAGTCGGTGACTTTCCAATATGTTTTTCGTCATACTAGGTGGTGTATACAAGATTATATACAAGAAGGCCTGCGTGTCAACTGTACATTTGTACTGTATGCAGCAATGCATGACGTAGTTGTACATAAATCAGAAGCCAGTCCCTTACGGTAGTCGGTGACTTTCCAATATGTTTTTCGTCATACTAGGTGGTGTATACAAGATTATGTACAGGAAGGCCTGCGTGTCAACTGTACATTTGTACTGTATGCAGCAATGCATGATGTAGTTGTACATTAATCAGAATCCAGTCCCTTACGGTAGTCGGTGACTTTCCAATATGTTTTTCGTCATACTAGGTGGTGTATACAAGATTATATACAGGAAGGCCTGCGTGTCAACTGTACATTTGTACTGTATGCAGCAATGCATGACGTAGTTGTACATAAATCAGAATCCAGTCCCTTACGGTAGTCGGTGACTTTCCAACATGTTTTTCGTCATACTAGGTGGTGTATACAAGATTATATACAGGAAGGCCTGCGTGTCAACTGTACATTTGTACTGTATGCAGCAATGCATGACGTAGTTGTACATAAATCAGAATCCAGTCCCTTACGGTAGTCGGTGACTTTCCAATATGTTTTTCGTCATACTAGGTGGTGTATACAAGATTATATACAGGAAGGCCTGCGTGTCAACTGTACATTTGTACTGTATGCAGCAATGCATGACGTAGTTGTACATAAATCAGAAGCCAGTCCCTTACGGTAGTCGGTGACTTTCCAATATGTTTTTCGTCATACTAGGTGGTGTATACAAGATTATATACAGGAAGGCCTGCGTGTCAACTGTACATTTGTACTGTATGCAGCAATGCATGACGTAGTTGTACATAAATCAGAAGCCAGTCCCTTACGGTAGTCGGTGACTTTCCAATATGTTTTTCGTCATACTAGGTGGTGTATACAAGATTATATACAGGAAGGCCTGCGTGTCAACTGTACATTTGTACTGTATGCAGCAATGCATGACGTAGTTGTACATAAATCAGAAGCCAGTCCCTTACGGTAGTCGGTGACTTTCCAATATGTTTTTCGTCATACTAGGTGGTGTATACAAGATTATATACAGGAAGGCCTGCGTGTCAACTGTACATTTGTACTGTATGCAGCAATGCATGACGTAGTTGTACATAAATCAGAATCCAGTCACTTACGGTAGTCGGTGACTTTCCAATATGTTTTTCGTCATACTAGGTGGTGTATACAAGATTATATACAGGAAGGCCTGCGTTTCAACTGTACATTTGTACTGTATGCAGCAATGCATGACGTAGTTGTACATAAATCAGAAGCCAGTCCCTTACGGCGGTCGACGACTTTCCAGCTTGATGTTTTGTTTCATTTTCAACATTGCATTTGTTTTGACGCAAATTTTATTACATTTCAACAATCTACTTCGTGCTCGACATCAAATAACTTTCAGTTACCATGTATATTATGATTTAAAGAGTGCTTAAATAAATAACTAATCACACATATCACTTACAGCTTTGATTTAATAACGTAAATTGCACTTATTAAATATGTATATGTTATTATTTGTGTACATTGTATTGTATACTAATTAATATTTACAAAATGTAGCTTTTAGCCTAAAAACTCCTCAAGTATTTTAATTACATAAAAACATTTGTTTTTAGAAAACAGTTATTTTGGGTTATAATCGTTTGATAATATTAGCGCATTTTAAATAAATTTAATAAACCATGCATTAAAATGTTTATAAGCATCGTAGTTGATTATAGATAATTGAAATGATGTCTCTGAACATATATACTTAACGTACTGGAATAATTTATTTACAATTCGCAACTAAGAAGAATGTGTGTGTCAGAGTTTAAATATGTGCTATAAGAAGAATGTGTGTGTCAGAGTTTAAATATGTGCTATAAGAAGAATGTGTGTGTCAGAGTTTAAATATGTGCTATAAGAAGAATGTGTGTGTCAGAGTTTAAATATGTGCTATAAGAAGAATGTGTGTGTCAGAGTTTAAATATGAGCTATAAGAAGAATGTTTGTGTCAGAGTTTAAATATGTGCTATAAGAAGAATGTGTGTGTCAGAGTTTAAATATGTGCTATAAGAAGAATGTGTGTGTCAGAGTTTAAATATGTG
This sequence comes from Stictocephala bisonia, assembly GCA_035578905.1. Lineage (NCBI taxonomy): Eukaryota > Metazoa > Arthropoda > Insecta > Hemiptera > Membracidae > Stictocephala > Stictocephala bisonia. The sequence goes on along the minus strand of JAQJVL010000544.1, from coordinate 248,000 downwards.
CTATAAGAAGAATGTGTGTGTCAGAGTTTAAATATGTGCTATAAGAAGAATGTGTGTGTCAGAGTTTAAATATGTGCTATAAGAAGAATGTGTGTGTCAGAGTTTAAATATGTGCTACAATTAGAATAAAATGTTATCTTTTAAATGCATACTAGCCTATGGAATTACATATTAAATAACTGTTTATTTAGCCATGGACTGTGTTAAGATTATATAAAATAAACTGCCTCTGTCTACAGTTCCAAATTTGTTGTGATGTTTATAAGAACTTTATAAAACTAAAATAGAATAAATTTACATTTAAAAATATGCAGAAAGATGTTTCTGTCATAACAATTAAGTTATTCCAGGTGTAGTAGTGTTATCAGTTGGACTTTGATTCCTTAGTGTTGTTTTCTGATTTAAATTACTATTAAAAATGTTTTAATAGTTACTACTTAATTAATTAATAATTAAGTACTACTTAATTATTAATTACTACTTAATAAAATGTTGTCATTTGCGGTATTTTAGGTACATTCATTTTCTAATTTATAGTTTCTTACCTTTTTATTTATTCATGAACCTTATATGTATGTCTACAATATGTCTATGATTTGAATAATGGGGCAAAATACATAATTTATGAGTCTATTGCTTTTATGTTCAATAGATCTAATAATTCAGTTGTGTTTAGTCAAGTATTAAGTCGGGATAATACATTTAATTGTATATGTAAGTGTTAAAAAATTATTGTAATTATTATGTTTGACCTCATTTTGAAGGTGTTTAATTTGGCAATATTTTTGATACTGCACATAATTGTCTTTTTAACAAATAAATAAAATATTTAAATTCACCTTTGTTTACATTTATCATTGATATATGTAATAAGAACATAAACGTAGGAATTTATATAATTATTTTACATAATAATTACACAATTTATATAATAATTTATATACATAAGGAATGTATAATTTTAACAAAATACCATTCAATGGTTAACTCAATACGAGACCTCCAAAACTACGTATCCTAGTAACTTGAAATGTTGAGGGATTGCTGATTTTGTATCATAGAGATGCACAAAGAAGAGTGTTTTTGAAATTTAATTTCCGAATGGTAAAAAACAGCCCTTTAAAGAAATTTTTTCTCCCATAAAAAAAACTTTGTCAAAAGTTAAACGCTAACTAAACAAAATATATAATTAGTTAATAAACAATAAAATGAGTGTGATACTCTTAATTGTATATAGAGAGCGTTTCATACCAATCGTCTCAAGTGTTCCTCTCGTAGCGTTCAAATCAACCGTATGCAGAGAGCCGTCTGACCGCTAAACATTCGAGATGAGTAGTATGAGCCACCCTTTATAATAAAGTTACGTGTTATTGAGTGGGTGGCAGATAACATTAAGGCATGTTGTGTAGTGTGGGTGAGCGGTCTCACTAATAATTTGCCTTAGGGTGGGTGGGACGGACCATTGCGTCATGTATCCTATTGTTGGTGAGCGGAACCATTAGTAATTTGTTGAGGAGTGGGTGGACCACTTAGGTAACGACCAACGAAGCGTGCAGGAGTGTCCCCTGTATATACATTTTAAATGATTGAACGATTCAGAGAATAGCAATGTAATCCTGCTTACTGTTACAAACTGTTTGTCTCCACCCCCGCTTCCATTGAACCCTCCCTCCCTTCGGCACTGATTGGTAACTAATACCCACACGTGCTTAATGTGTGCTTTCTTAGCTAACCTGAGATATGTTTTATAAAGTATACGACTTACTTTGGGCCCTCAACAATGTGATATTTCAAGTCAACAATCAAAACATTGAATTTTTATATAAAATAGCTTTAAGTTTTTAGAAGTATAAATGTTTCAGTTACTATGTTATTTGACCTAAATGCATAATAAATTAACAAAACAGTATTCTGATTTTAACCGTACCCAAAAAATATTCACAATATATGCATTTTTTACGTTTCGCCTAAAATGCTACGTGTCGTTTTCAATTATCAGACGAGGCCATGTGATACATCTGGACAGTGACTATGTTGTGAACCATTTTTGGAACATAATTATTCCAGGAAGCTATCATATTGCTGCTTCATGAAGGTATATAAAATTACAAACATGAAAAATAATTTATCACAATTAATTTACTTATTAATTTTTTATTTGCAGGCTACCTCCAAATGTGTCATCATTTTATGTTTATTTATTTTATATGTGCGAATCAACAAAATTAGATATTAATTTTCCTAAGTACTTTTCAAAATATTAATTACTTTGTTGTAAGGTGATATTTTTAAAATGCGATTTATGAAACATGATTTATAACTATTAACTTTTGACTGGTAATAATCAGTTTACAATTTATTTACTGTTATAAATGACAAATGAACAAATACTTATACGACACTAAGACGGGATGTTTTAAATACCTTACTTAGGTGGATTTGGAGTTTCCCTGAAACATGGCCGACCTTCCCCCGAGCAATTAGAATGTTAACCAATTAAGGGCAATTTGGCCCAACATTGCGTGAGGGGTTAGATGGGGCGTTGCCCTAATAAAAAGGCACGTTAACGGGGGTTTAGAGTAAACTTTGAAAGGGACTTAGATTGTTTTATGTATTAAAAAAGAACATCCAATATTATATAAATGTTATGAGTTAGAGTGTAATCTGAGACGAACAAAATTATATAACAGTGTTAGTTTGTTTCGATAAAAATCAATTGTGACGACATTCATCTAACATTTTATTATTACTTGGTTTTATGTATGTAGACTATTTATATGATTTCTTTTCTTAAACTTCTTAAATTAGGTATGAAATGTAATCCTTTAAGTTTCAATACGCAACGTTTGCATCGTTTCGAATGGTAAATACCAATGACATTAATGTATGTGTATTACTACTAATATATCAAATATCCCAGTCTTTTGTGTAGTTTTAATACAAAGAAGAAAAACAAATAAATGTTTACAAATTATATTTATAAAATTATTATTTACGAAGTTGAAAATATCGTCAGTGGAAAATAAAGTTTCGTATTTTTTTAAATTTTTTTACCAGTATGGTAATAATGTGTCATTACACAGAAGTAAAGTATATTCGCCTCTAATTTTAGCAAATTCTTTTGTATAAAAAGAGAAGCCGATTTCCTTCTTAACTTTACTCTGTACATTCCTCATAGACTATTGATCTGTGCGAGGAACTTATTCAGACAGAGTAAGGAGGCGGACCAGTACAGTAGAAGGTTAAATTACTGGTTAAATCTTCCAGTCTAGGCCGGATTCGAACCAGCGCTATCTCTAACCCAAGCTCAAAGTCCTTACATCTTAGACCGCTCGGTCACCGGCTCGCCCTCAATCAAATTAAGATACACGCTTCTTAATTTTAAATGTTTAAATTTGTTATATCCATACTTACATTTATAATTGAGTAAAGACAATTATAAAAAAATGCTGCACATGTTAATACATAAATCTATAACATATCTGTCTACATTATCATATAAAATAAATTCTACAGATATGAGTATTTCGGATTACAAAATACTTACTTATGAAATGAACATTGTGCTGTAAATATAGTGTTGTTATAATTCGTATCCTGACAGGAGTTACGGTTGGATATTATAACATTCGAGAGAACCAACAGTTATATCCCTAATGTAATAACCTGACATGCTCGCAGGTTTCACTGTGAGGGCTTAATTAGAAAGGACTAATTTTGTTTATCCTGCGATTAAATGAACTTTTACCAAGATACGTGTGTTGGCTTCAAAATAACCCACAACATAGCAAGTATTAGTCTAGATCATAGTTGATTCATAAATTATAATAATATATCATCCAAGATATCAGATGGTTCCATAATATTCCATTCAAAAATCTGACGATAGCTTTTATTTTTAAGCATTCAATGAGAAATAGAAGAAAATACGAAACAATTACTCTGATATTATGAATGAGAAAAATATGTTTTATTATTTTTTTATTTGAATGAAATATGCTAGCTCCACCATTATTTAAATTTAAGTGCATGCTTAGCGTATTTAATCATGATATTATTATACACATGCTAGCTCCACCATTAATTAAATGTAAGTGCACGCGTTACGTATTTAATCATGAGTTTATCGTACACATGCTAGCTCCACCATTAATCAAATGTAAGTGCACGCTTTGCGTATTTAATCATGAGTTTATCGTACACATACTAGCTCCACCATTAATCAAATGTAAGTGCACGCTTTACGTATTTAATCATGAGTTTATCGTACACATGCTAGCTCCACCATTAATCAAATGTAAGTGCACGATTTTCGTATTTAATCATGAGTTTATTGCACACATGCTAGCTCCACCATTATTCAAATGTAAGTGCACGCTTTGCGTATTTAATCATGAGTTTATCGTACACATGCTAGCTCCACCATTAATCAAATGTAAGTTCACGCTTTACGTATTTAATCATGAGTTTATCGTACACATGCTAGCTCCACCATTAATCAAATGTAAGTGCACGATTTTCGTATTTAATCATGAGTTTATTGCACACATGCTAGCTCCACCATTAATCAAATGTAAGTGCACGATTTTCGTATTTAATCATGAGATTATTGTAGACATGCTAGCTCCACCATTAATCAAATGTAAGTGCACGCTTTACGTATTTAATCATGAGTTTATTGCACACATACTAGCTCCACCATTAATTAAATGTAAGTGCACGCTTTGCATTTTTAATCATGAGTTTATTGTACACATACTAGCTCCACCAATAATTAAATGTAAGTGCACGCTTTGCATTTTTAATCATTAGTTTATTGTACACATACTAGCTCCACCAATAATTAAATGTAAGTTCACGCTTTGCATTTTTAATCATGAGTTTATTGCACACATACTAGCTCCACCATTAATTAAATGTAAGTGCATGCTTAGCGTATTTAATCATGAGTTTATTGTACACATACTAGCTCCACCATTAATTAAATGTAAGTGCATGCTTAGCGTATTTAATCATGAGTTTATTGTACACATGCTAGCTCCACCATTAATTAAATGTAAGTGCATGCTTAGCGTATTTAATCATGAGTTTATTGTACACATGCTAGCTCCACCATTAATTAAATGTAAGTGCATGCTTAGCGTATTTAATCATGAGTTTATTGTACACACACTAGCTCCACCATTAATTAAATGTAAGTGCATGCTTAGCGTATTTAATCATGAGTTTATTGTACACATGCTAGCTCCACCATTAATTAAATGTAAGTGCATGCTTAGCGTATTTAATCATGAGTTTATTGTACACATACTAGCTCCACCAATAATTAAATGTAAGTGCACGCTCTGCATTTTTAATCATGAGTTTATTGCACACATACTAGCTCCACCATTAATTAAATGTAAGTGAATGCTTTGCATATTTATTCATGAGTTTATTGCACACATACTAGCTCCACCATTAATTAAATGTAAGTGCACGCTTTGCATATTTAATCATGAGTTTATTGTACACATGCTAGCTCCACCATTAATTAAATGTAAGTGCATGCTTAGCGTATTTAATCATGAGTTTATTGTACACATGCTAGCTCCACCATTAATTAAATGTAAGTGCACGCTTTGCATTTTTAATCATGATTTTATTGCACACATACTAGCTCCACCATTAATTAAATGTAAGTGAATGCTTTGCATATTTATTCATGAGTTTATTGCACACATACTAGCTCCACCATTAATTAAATGTAAGTGCACGCTTTGCATATTTAATCATGAGTTTATTGTACACATGCTAGCTCCACCATTAATTAAATGTAAGTGCACTCTTTGCCTATTTAATTACGAGTTAATTGTACACGTTTAAATTACTGAGATATTTAGTCATTCTGCCAATAATCAAGATAGGTGCGACTTTGAATTAAGAATGAGTGTGTATGCGTGAATGTAGTCTTTGGTAGAAACTAAGGTCAACTATTCATTAGATTATGTCACTAATAAAAAATGGATATCAGATGATTACTTTCAAAATTTGTTTTGGTTTGATTAGGCTCGAACTGAAAATCTTTATTTTATAATATTGGGCTTAAACTAAAAATCTAACAATCAATTTAAATACTGTATATACATTAAAAACTAAATACGCTGAGAATAATTTAAATTTATATTTAATAATTTAAACATTTAGTTAATTTAAATAGAGAATAATTTAAATACTGCATATTAATTAAAAACCTAAATACGCTAGCAATAATTTAAATACTGTATATACATTAGAACCTAAATACGCTAAAAATCATTTAAATACTGTATATACATTAACAACTAATAATAATTTAAATAGTTGTTAATTTATATTTAAAAATTTAATATTTATATATTTATATTTTAAAAATTTATATTTAATAATTTAAAAATTTAGTTAATTTAAATAGAGAATAATTTAAATACTGCATATTAATTTAAAACCTAAATACGCTAGCAATAATTTAAATACTGTATATACATTAGAACCTAAATACGCTAACAATGATTTAAATACTGTATATACATTAAAAAATAAATACGCTAACAATTATTTAAATAATGTAAACACATTAAAAACTAAATACGCTAACAACCATTTAAATACTGTATATACATTAAAAACTAAGCACGATAACAATTATTTCAATACTGTATATACATTAAAAACTAAATACGCTAACAATCATTTAAATACTGCATATGCATTAAAAACTAAATACGCTAACAATCATTTAAATACTCTATATACATTAAAAACTAAGCACGCTAACAATTAATTATTTAAATACTGTATATACATTAAAAACTAAATACGCTAACAATCATTTAAATACTGCATATGCATTAAAAACTAAATACGCTAACAATCATTTAAATACTCTATATACATTAAAAACTAAATACGCTAACAATCATTTAAATACTGTATATACATTAAAAACTAAAAACGCTAACAATTATTTAAATACTGTATATACATTAAAAACTAAATTGAGTCTACAGCTTTAAATTTATTATTTTTTTTAAGTTTCCTTGCTCATCAACTTAAAATTTGCAGTGTAATTTTTTAAAATTGCACATTTAGAATAAAATTTAACATAAATTGTTATATTAATGTTGAAAATTCATAGTAGCATTAAGACACAAATTAAGACACCAATCGTCAAGATATGAATGAAAAGTATGGGGAGTCAACGTGTGTAGTCTTTGTTACCAATTAAGGTCTGATTATACTTGGAAAAAACTATTTATTAACAGCCTAATAGTTTTTAAGCCCTATAATCTATTTAAGCCTAATATTATCAATAGCCAAAGATTTTTAGCCGCATTTACACCTTAGTTGACAACCAAAAGTTGCCAACCTTTTTGGATAATTCGATGTAAACGCAACTGCAACTCACTAGGTTGTCAACCAATTGTAGAGGTTGACAACCAAAATTTCTGATGCCAACTCTTTCGCGCGAGTAGTCGGTAAATATGTAAGGAAATTGTCAACTTTGGTTGACAACCAAAAGTTGCAATACATTAATAGAGTCGCCAACTAGTTCCCCGCTTCCCCTCCCGCCTATTGTAGCACATGCTTGCAGACCTCTTCTATTTCCGTTTCCTCCCTGTACATTTATTACTAATGTATATGTCAAAAAGACAGTTTTATTGTGTTTAATTTTTTTCAATATTTCAAATCCCAGATTATTTTCAGTAAAACATTACCAAGAGAAATTTACTGAACAGGATAACTTTAATAATATGTTGTCTTTACGAACCCTTTTACGAATAATGAAATATAACTACTGTATTTAAATGTTTGGTATAACCAAACATGTACAGGATGTTGAACAGTACGGAACCATCATCATTTCTCTTAAATGTATCCATATAAATAATTGACATTTAGTATAACTCTGTAAAAAGTTTTTTTCTATCTTTTGATGCAGTTTGTAATTTTTTTTAACCAGAGGGGAGGCCTTATGGAGGATTTCGTAAAATAATTAAATGAAAGGCTATGATGAGTTGCCCATAACTTTACAGCATATTTGTTCTTAATAAGACGCCACAAATTTCAAGTCAAAAGAATCGCCCTATCAGAAGTGACGACTGGTTAACCACTCTTAGCAACGATATTCGAGTGGCAAATCAACATGTTGTAAAAGCCAGTTATGAAGCTAGGCATTTGATTAAATACATAGACAATTATCTTAAAATGATATTTTTGACATAAGAGATACAAATGACTCTTAGAATAGAACTGGCTTTTAGAACATGTCGAATTCTCACTCAAATATCACTGCTAAGAAAGGTTAACCAGTCACCATTTCGATAGGGTGGTTGTTTTGACTTGAAACTTATGAAGTTTTATTAAATGATGGGCAACTTCATAGCCTTTCATTTAAAATCTTTTCGAAATCCTCTACAAGCCCTCCCCTCTAAGTAACAAAAATTGTAAACTGCATCAAAAGTTAGAAAACAATTTGATGTAAGAAAAAATTTGAAATAAGAAAAAATAAGGTGCCACAGTTTTTATATAAAAGAGTGACGGCAGCAGAAATTACTCCTATACGTGTATGGGTAGATGGGAAGGTCATTACCACTGTACTTGTATGGGTGTGTTGATTGATCGTCATTACCACTGTACTTTTATGGGTGAGTTGATAGTCATTACCACTGAACTTTTATGTGTGGGTTAATAGTCATTACCACTGTGTTTGTATAGGTGGGTGGGAGGGTCATTACCACTCTAATTTTATTAGTGTGTTGATTGATTGTCATTACCACTGTAGTTTTATGAGTGGGTTGATAGTCATTATCACTGTGCTTGTATAGGTAGATGGGAGGGTCATTACCACTGTACTTGTAAGGGTGTATTGATTGATGGTCATTACCACAGTACTTGTAAGGGTGTATTGATTGATGGTCATTACCACTGTACTTGTAAGGGTGTATTGATTGATGGTCATTACCACTGTACTTGTATGGGTGTATTGATTGATGGTCATTACCACTGTACTTGTATGGGTGTATTGATTGATGGTCATTACCACTGTACTTGTAAGGGTGTATTGATTGATGGTCATTACCACTGTACTTGTAAGGGTGTATTGATTGATGGTCATTACCACTGTACTTGTATGGGTGTATTGATTGATGGTCATTACCACTGTACTTGTAAGGGTGTATTGATTGATGGTCATTACCACTGTACTTGTATGGGTGTATTGATTCATGGTCATTATCACTGTACTTGTATGGGTGTATTGATTGATGGTCATTACCACTGTACTTGTAAGGGTGTATTAATTGATGGTCATTACCACTGTACTTGTAAGGGTGTATTTATTGATGGTCATTACCACTGTACTTGTAAGGGTGTATTGATTGATGGTCATTACCACTGTACTTGTAAGGGTGTATTGATTGATGGTCATTACCACTGTACTTGTATGGGTGTATTGATTGATGGTCATTACCACTGTGCTTGTATAGGTGGGGGGGAGAGTCATTACCACTGTACTTGTATGGGTGTGTTGATTGATGGTCATTACCTCTGTACTTTTATGGGTGGGTTGATAGTCATTACCACTGTGCTTGTATGGGTGGGTGGGAGGGTCGTAACCACAGTACTTGTAGAGGTGTGTTGATTGATTGTCATTACCACTGTACTTGTATGCATAGGTTGATAGTCATTACTACTGTGCTTGTATGGGTGTGTTGATAGGCATTACCAGTGTACTTGTTGAGACCCATCCCCCCCACCAAAGCTGGAAAGCGTGCCAACTGGGGGATGGCTCAAAACAAGACGAGCGATGGGATCACGGGTGGCAGTTGGAGGGTCAAAATAAAACTCGGCAGCTGAGCAAACTAAATTTATTATCAAGAAAACTGCAAAACTGGCTGGCAGAAGGCCACAATGTAAATTCGCACTTAAATAAATAACAAGATAACAAAAATTAACAATATAATACAGACGCTACAAAAACAACAAACTCTACAAATACCCAATATAACAATTACAAACTGTATGGCCTATCTGCAGTTTAGCCAGAGACACCCAAAACGTAAGCAATTAAAGCCCCAATTAAAAGTGAAGAATATTATAAAAATTTTGGTATCACCAATTACACCGGCAATTTAGCCCACATCCCTTGATTCCACCGAGGCCAGGGAGTAAGCCGGAATCCCTGGGCAGCTCCGAATTAGAAGTTAAATCAAAGCACAATAATCCCCTTTTGGTGAAGATTTTAAAAATTAAACAAGTTAAAAAAAATATAACACGGTACCGTTCTATTATCCCCTGACATCAAAAATACACTACACGAAGAAATGAACAACTAACCCTAACTAAAGCACTAGGCCTAAACCATAATTTGAACAATTCCTTAATTTACACAGTATATAAAAAAAATTTAAGCATACAAAATAATCACTGATTCCAATTATGCAAAAAAACGTTTTTAACCATAGGCCTAACCAATATAAAAATTTAAAAACCATAACAAAAGTAAACTACATAAAGATTAACCATAACAAATAAAACTAACTAATATAAATAACAACAAATATTAACATAGGTTTTCTTTTTTTTTTTTTTTTTAATTTTAAATATCTACAGGTATCAATGTCCCCATGGCTGTGTTGCCCAAAATCACTGTTCAGCTTTAGGCCTAGGCCACATTAAATAGTTCCACAAACATTTTTTTCTTCTTTTTTTTTATATTTCACTTGTTTTTCTTTTAACTAACATCATCAAAACCCCAAGCTCAGCCGCCGGGAAACCAAAATGGAACGCACTGACCTGAGGACAGAAGACTTCTACCCCAAAGATGTAGAGCGGGTAGCGGGCGACTCTAGGCTCCAACATGGTCCTCAGGCCAGGCTAGCAGTGGAGAAGGTCGACCATCCCCGGACGGCAGGCTGAGGGTAGAAACGTCCTACTCAAGGACCCTGGACTGCAAGGCCACACACAGCAATTAAAAATAGTCCAGCCACAACAACAAAAATATTACACATAACAACTAAATATAAGGGTGCATGATTTCGCAAAACTGAACATGAAGATACAAACAAGAACATGAGTGGAGCAAACAAGACAGTGAAAGATTAACTTTAGGCTATGAATAATTTAAACCAAATTACAATTTAACAAAATATAAAAGACGTATGGAACAAAAAAATGACAAATTGAAAACTAGGCTATAGATACAGGAGCAATAGGTAATAAAATGAAAATCAGACTAAACAGATAGGCTAGGTTATTGTCAATGAACAAAAATATGGTAAATCGGTAACTCCAACTGGAAAAAGGCTCAACAAAACATTATACAGAACTACTATTAAATATAAAACCAGATATAATAAAGCAATTAATGTTAAAAAGGTAACATTGAGCACATGGCTCGAACCTAGGTTAACCAATATCTAGACAAAGAAAACAATTTTAACAAAACCCTGAAAATGACAAATAAACCAGAATATTATTTAAACAAAGTATTTTCACCCAAAGGGTGATTAGATATTAGAAATTACAAAATGAACACTTACGTTTTGAGTCTCTAGCCGTGCATGTCTATGTCGATCGGCCGCAGAGAAACTACTAGAAAGACGGCCCACCTGACAGACCAGAGCTGGAACACGGAACGAACGGATCCGAGCCAACGGCCACCAAAGTAAGCGAAACGCCGGGCACAAGCGAATCTCAGGCAGCCCGGCAGACCACGACGAAAAAAACGAAATGTACCGGTCAAAAGACCCGGTACATTGTATGGGTGTGTTGATTGATGGTCATTACCACTGTAATTTTATAGGTGGGTTGATTGATTGTCATTACCACTGTACTTGTATGGGTTTGTTGATAGGCATTACCACTGTACTTGTACGGGTGTGTTGATTGATGGTCATTACCACTGTTTAGTACTTTTATGGGTGGGTGGGTCCTTACCACTATATTCGTATAGATGGGTATGTGGGTGGGAGGGTCATTACCACTGTACTTGTATGGGTGGGTTGGGGGGTCCTTACCACTGTGCTTGTATGGGTGGGCTGGAGGTTCATTACCACTGGATGTATCCGGCTAGCCTTAATCCTTTGTTACGACATATCTATTGTTATTGACCGCAAGATCAGATGAACCATTCCAGGGGTATTATTGATTATTTTATTATTGTAAGGCGTATTTTCTCTTTAGGGAAAACGATAAACAGTTGCGTGAATTTTATTTATATTATCATTATTTTAATGGAGAGGCTGATCTCATTTTTAACATTAATCTGCTCAGTCTCCATACAGTAATACTCTGTTGGGAGAACTTGTTCAGTCAGAGTATGGAGGTGACCAGTAAAATAAAAGGTCAACATTTATTAAATACTCACCTAAATTATTATAATCAAAACGATCCTATTACATCTTATTAATATTCCCCTTAATTTCCCTCCAAAATACCAATTCAGTATTACAAACCTGGATCATAAACCTATCATGGTCAAAAGAGAGTAAATAGTAAATATAATAATAGCACTCGGACAATTATTTTCCAATAATTCAAAGAAGAAAGTGGCAATTACCATAGGCAAGTGGGTGGCTGATCGATCAACCTCATAAAAAACAATGTTTTGACGAAATGTTTTTATCAGTCCCTGGCTGAATTTACCTATTAGCTGCTAGATCCTTTAAAATCTCTTCCAAAACTAGATTACATCATACTCAGTAAAACAAATAAATAAAATAATAATAATAAATATATAAGAAATAAAAAGGTTTACTACCAAACCTCCTGTATTCCTTTGTAAATACTACTAATAACACTTTAACAATTCTATAAGGAAGACAACCTTTTCAGCTTACACGCATTCACCCACTTGTCACACTAACTAGTACATTCACCCACTTGTCACACTAACTAGTACATTCACCCACTTGTCACACTAACTAGTACATTCACCCACTTGTCACACTAACTAGTACATTCACCCACTTGTCACACTAACTAGTACATTCACCCACTTGTCACACTAACTAGTACATTCACCCACTTGTCACACTAACTAGTACATTCACCCACTTGTCACACTAACTAGTACATTCACCCACTTGTCACACTAACTAGTACATTCACCCACTTGTCACACTAACTAGTACATTCACCCACTTGTCACACTAGTACATTCACCCACTTGTCACACTAACTAGTACATTCACCCACTTGTCACACTAACTAGTACATTCACCCACTTGTCACACTAACTAGTACATTCACCCACTTGTCACACTAACTAGTACATTCACCCACTTGTCACACTAACTAGTACATTCACCCACTTGTCACACTAACTAGTACATTCACCCACTTGTCACACTAACTAGTACATTCACCCACTTGTCACACTAACTAGTACATTCACCCACTTGTCACACTAACTAGTACATTCACCCACTTGTCACACTAACTAGTACATTCACCCACTTGTCACACTAACTAGTACATTCACCCACTTGTCACACTAACTAGTACATTCACCCACTTGTCACACTAACTAGTACATTCACCCACTTGTCACACTAACTAGTACATTCACCCACTTGTCACACTAACTAGTACATTCACCCACTTGTCACACTAACTAGTACATTCACCCACTTGTCACACTAACTAGTATATTCACCCACTTGTCACACTAACTAGTACATTCACCCACTTGTCACACTAACTAGTACATTCACCCACTTGTCACACTAACTAGTAACATTTAATGATCACTATTGTAACTGTTTCTTTTGTGTCACCAAAAGACATTTTTAAAAAAAATATAAGTAACGATTTGAATCAAAGGTGCGTTTGAAGGGTCAATTAAAACTTTGAAATCTCCGATCGCAATCTCTCTTAAGCAACTTCTTAGCTCATTGAAAACTTTGGGACTAACTGAACTAGTTCAATGAGCATTGATTCAAAATACTGTTGATTTCTTTAGTGGGACTTCGATGTAGTGGACTTCGATGTAACAATGAAACAAATGTGGTCATAAATCACCGTTGTTTGATCGGGCTCATACGTCAATAATAATAATAAAAAACACTTCCTGGAAAGGCTTTTTATTTAGGGAAATCTCGGTTTATTTTGCGAATATTGCAATGCATATTTTATAATCATATTTATTATCTTTATAACTTAATTAATAACTTAGTTCTAATATTGTAAAGCCATTTCCATTTGACGTCCATCAGACGTTAAAAAAAATTAAATAGTAAAAAGGAAGAACTGCGATAGGCTTTGTAAAAAAAAAACTTAAGGTAAATTTATTTAAAGTTTTCAATTTGAACTTTGAAAACACAAGCTAATGGTCCCATGCAAGTGATATAAACAATAAAAGAAATTTACTGAAAGAAAATGTAGTGATTTTGATTAGGAAAAAGAGAAGTATACTTTGTATAGTATACTTTTTTATATCTATGTAAATAAAATGAGAAGTCTAAACTGCTCAGAGTAGCGTACATTTTCCGTATTTACAGGCTGCTAACATAAGAGAATCTGAAACGAACCGTATTAACATTTCTGTCTCTATGTCGATAACGCTTTGTTGGTTATCTTTTCAAAGTAAATGAGTAACTTAGATTAAAAATCTTTTTATTCTATATATTCAAAAGATAAGGTTAGCTATTTCGATATTTTCATTTCGCATTTGGGCTCGATTTCTATAATTTCAACATGTTATTACTGTAAGCAATTGTTTTGTTAGATCACAAAATCGATTAATCTTTTAGTATTAACTGTTATAATTTGCAATATATTATTTACACTATTTTTTTGTCAAAATATAATATAACATGTAATTACCTAGACACAGGTCAATCTAAACCTTACTAAGTACATATTTTCCCCCACAGCAAAGCTTGGATACAAATCTAGTTTTATATTTTTTTTTAGTATTTTCAAGTTCAGTTTAGTATTTTCAACACCATGCATGCGGACCACTGTAAATGGAGTGGTTCTAGTTATCAGGGTATAATCTGCTGGAACTAGAGAATATTTTCTTATACTGAGTTAGGGACTGACATATAATCGGTTGGTAGTGTATAATTAAATCCCAGTTTCACGCCCTGGAGGTATTTTCTTATACTGAGTTAAGGACTGACATATAATTGGTAGGTAGTATATATTAAAGCTCCAGTTTCACGTCCTTGTGGTATTTTCTTAAACTGAGCTAAGGACTGACATATAATTGGTAGGTAGTGTATATTAAAGCCCCAGTTTCACGTCCTTGTGGTATTTTCTTAAACTGAGTTAAGAACTGAAATATAATTGGTTGGTAGTGTATATTAAAGCCCCAGTTTCACGTCCTGGAGGTATTTTCTTATACTGAGTTAGGGACTGACTTATAATTGGTAGGTAGTGTATATTAAAGCCCCAGTTTTACGTCCTTGTGGTATTTTCTTAAACTGAGTTAAGAACTGAAATATAATTGGTTGGTAGTGTATATTAAAGCCCCAGTTTCACGTCCTTGTGGTATTTTCTCAAACTGAGTTAAGGGCTGACATATAATTGGTAGGTAGTGTATATTAAAGCCCCAGTTTCACGTCCTAGAGGTATTTTCTTATACTGAGTTAGGGACTGACATATAATTGGTAGGTAGTGTTATTAAAGCCCGAGTTTCACGTCCTGGAGGTATTTTCTTATACTGAGTTAGGGACTGACTTATAATTGGTAGGTAGTGTATATTAAAGCCCCAGTTTCACGTCTTGGAGGTATTTTCTTATACTGAGTTAGGGACTGACATATAATTGGTAGGTAGTGTATATGAAAGCCCCAGTTTCACGTCCTGGAGGAATTTTCTATTAAAGCCCCAGTTTCACGTCCTGGAGGAATTTTCTTATACTGAGTTAGGGACTGACTTATAATTGGTAGGTAGTGTATATTAAAGCCCCAGTTTAATGTCCTGGAGGTATTTTTTTATACTGAGTTAGGGACTGACATATAATTGGTAGGTAGTCTATATTAAATCCCCAGTTTTACGTCCTGGAGGTATTTTTAAACATTTAAATCTATATGGATGTTATTTGACTATTAATGCACAGACTTTCTGTAACTTCTATTTTTTCCCTTATTTATTAAGTTAAATTACTTATTCACAACAACTTACAACCATTATTCATTTACAATTTTCACTATTAGAAGTGCTGTCTCCTTAATAGATGGCAGATCTCGGATCTGTACTCGTGGAAATAGTTGTATACAACAAGTCTGGAATCTTCTTCGCCTCGTTTAGTACTTAGTTGTGACTGCTTAGCTGTCAATTAGAAGTTGACGAGAAGTGACGGTACTTGTAGCCAGAACAGTTAGTAATGCTGTCTTTGTAATCGTTGGTAGATCTCGGCTCTGTACTCGTGGAAATAGTTGTATACAACAAGTCTGGAATGTTCTTCGCCTCGTTTAGTACTCAGATGTGACTCAATTAAAAGTTGACGAGAAGTGACGGTACCTGTAGCCAGAACAGTTAGTAGTGCTGTCTTTGTAATAGTTGGTAGATCTTGGCTCTGTACTCGTGGAAATAGTTGTATACAACAAGTCTGGAATGTTCTTCGCCTCGTTTAGTACTTAGCTGTGACTCAATTAGAAGTTGACGAGAAGTGACGGTACCTGTAGCCAGAACAGTTAGTAGTGCTGTCTTTGTAATAGTTGGTAGATCTTGGCTCTGTACTCGTGGAAATAGTTGTATACAACAAGTCTGGAATGTTCTTCGCCTCGTTTAGTACTTAGCTGTGACTCAATTAGAAGTTGACGAGAAGTGACGGTACCTGTAGCCAGAACAGTTAGTAGTGCTGTCTTTGTAATAGTTGGTAGATCTTGGCTCTGTACTCGTGGAAATAGTTGTATACAACAAGTCTGGAATGTTCTTCGCCTCGTTTAGTACTTAGCTGTGACTCAATTAGAAGTTGACGAGTAGTGACGGTACTTGTAGCCAGAACAGTTAGTAATGCTGTCTTTGTAATCGTTGGTAGATCTCGGCTCTGTACTCGTGGAAATAGTTGTATACAACAAGTCTGGAATGTTCTTCGCCTCGTTTAGTACTCAGATGTGACTCAATTAAAAGTTGACGAGTAGTGACGGTACCTGTAGCCAGAACAGTTAGTAGTGCTGTCTTTATAATCGTTGGTAGATCTCGGCTCTGTACTCGTGGAAATAGTTGTATACAACAAGTCTGGAATGTTCTTCGCCTCGTTTAGTACTTAGCTGTGACTCAATTAGAAGTTGACGAGTAGTGACGGTACCTGTAGCCAGAACAGTTAGTAGTGCTGTCTTTGTAATAGTTGGCAGATCTTGGCTCTGTACTCGTGGAAATAGTTGTATACAACAAGTCTGGAATGTTCTTCGCCTCGTTTAGTACTTAGCTGTGACTCAATTAGAAGTTGACGAGTAGTGACGGTACCTGTAGCCAGAACAGTTAGTAGTGCTGTCTTTGTAATAGTTGGTAGATCTTGGCTCTGTACTCGTGGAAATAGTTGTATACAACAAGTCTGGAATGTTCTTCGCCTCGTTTAGTACTTAGCTGTGACTCAATTAGAAGTTGACGAGTAGTGACGGTACCTGTAGCCAGAACAGTTAGTAGTGCTGTCTTTATAATCGTTGGTAGATCTCGGCTCTGTACTCGTGGAAATAGTTGTATACAACAAGTCTGGAATGTTCTTCGCCTCGTTTAGTACTTAGCTGTGACTCAATTAGAAGTTGACGAGTAGTGACGGTACTTGTAGCCAGAACAGTTAGTAGTGCTGTCTTTGTAATAGTTGGTAGATCTTGGCTCTGTACTCGTGGAAATAGTTGTATACAACAAGTCTGGAATGTCTTCGCCTCGTTTAGTACTTAGCTGTGACTCAATTAGAAGTTGACGAGTAGTGACGGTACCTGTAGCCAGAACAGTTAGTAGTGCTGTCTTTGTAATAGTTGGTAGATCTTGGCTCTGTACTCGTGGAAATAGTTGTATACAACAAGTCTGGAATGTTCTTCGCCTCGTTTAGTACTTAGCTGTGACTCAATTAGAAGTTGACGAGTAGTGACGGTACCTGTAGCCAGAACAGTTAGTAGTGCTGTCTTTGTAATAGTTGGCAGATCTTGGCTCTGTACTCGTGGAAATAGTTGTATACAACAAGTCTGGAATGTTCTTCGCCTCGTTTAGTACTTAGCTGTGACTCAATTAGAAGTTGACGAGTAGTGACGGTACTTGTAGCCAGAACAGTTAGTAGTGCTGTCTTTGTAATAGTTGGTAGATCTTGGCTCTGTACTCGTGGAAATAGTTGTATACAACAAGTCTGGAATGTTCTTCGCCTCGTTTAGTACTCAGGTGTGACTCAAGTAGAAGTTGACGAGTAGTGACGGTACCTGTAGCCAGAACAGTTAGTAGTGCTGTCTTCGTTATTATTGGCAGATATCGGCTCTGTGCTCATTGTTTTGCAACCGTTTGTTATTACACTCTAATTGTTTTACCGTAGATATTTGTCCTACAAGCTTTACAACTTTGTACCCTCCGTAAAGTCCCTCTGCTCTCTTTCTGTATTAAGTTTTGATAAGTGCTGTACAAAGGTGAAATGAAATGAAAAATCGCTTTATTGACAACAAAGTGTACAAATGGCGAGGTTAGGACTAGTAAGTCCTCTCTTACCCATAACCAACAAGGTGTCACTGATTTAAAAAAAATTACCAGTTCAGAATATAGTATTGTTTACACTAATTAAAACAAAACCTTTCGGAAATTATATATATACCACCACTGTTCCGGAAGGAGACCTGCTGTCTCCTGAATATATATTTCATGCAGAGAATATATACTCAGAGATCAGCAAGTTTTCATCCTTCGACGTTGTACGTGTATACATATACACGTACAGTCGTAATAACCCACCCGCCCACCCATACACGTACAGTGGTAATGACCCACCCGCCCACCCATCACCCATACACGTACAGTGGTATTGACCCCCCCCCACCCATAAATGTACAGTGGTATTGACCCACTCGCCACACATACACGTACAGTGGTAATCCATAAACTAATAATAATAATGTTACAACGTACAATAACATCGTTATTGCAATAACACTATTGTAAGTTGTTTGTGTTTATAAGTGAGTGGGGCACTAACTTACGAAGATGGAGAGTTAAAGAGTGGGCCATCCACCAGGGAAGGCGAGTGTGTCATCCATTAAAGATTAGTTTAGGTAGAATGCGAAGTAGATTGTTATTTATGTATAATTCATGAAAATCATTCAAACACTTTTGACTGCTTGGACTTTGAACAACGTCATGAATGCTTATAACCTTTTCTCTTCATCCTTCCCACCTTCTTGAAGCAATTAAATTCTTCACAAACTTCTTAGAAACCTCTCATACGTGATCGATCGCATTAGCTAAAGTGCATGGTAACTATTCATTGGTTTTACTCTTATTGCGATAATAACTATGAGATTTATCTCGTGTTCAATGGACTATTTAACTTTAACTAATCTAATTAACCCGCTATGTATTATGCAAACGGTAAATATACGTACGTAAATATAACAACACGTGTAATATTTATTAATAACTACGTCAAATGTGATTGCCGACATTTTTTTTATTAGTAATCTATATTTTTTCACTTACAGGAGATTTTTTCAATTTTTCTATCTATGCCAGTGGCATTTTTAACTTTTAAATAAAAATATTTTATAAATAAAAAATAAATATTTGAACAAGCAAAAATATTTCATATGGTGCCAACCTTCAATCTAAATTTATAAATACCTGTCGTGATTTGAACCTGTGACACCTTCATTGAAGTTAACAATGGGTGCTACATAAATAAATGCGTTATTCACACAGTTGAACATTACATAGTTTTCTGTGTAAGTCATAAATTGATCTAATAAGATTAATATTTTCGTACAAACATAGTAAAATATTAAATAACATATTTTAACTATTAACTTACTACACTAACAAGTGACCCTCAAGAGCCTCCCTAAGGCAGTAGAAAGCTTTCCCAATCAAGTGTATCCTTAGATGTTTTTTTTAAACAAGTGTAACTGTTTCATTTTTTGAATCTGAATTGCCAGTGACTGAACATTTTTATACCAAATAAAAAATGGAGTTCCTGAAAATATTCAGTCTGTGTTTTTCTGAAGTTTATTTGCATTTGAAACGAGTGTTGTGATCATAATTTACAGAGGAAAAAATGTGCTGATTGAGAAAAACAAAACTGCAGAATGATAAATGAGAAGGGAAGTCAATGTGAGAACCCCACTTGATCGGAATCGCTGTGCACAGCTATCCCCGGGCTCCATCCAACAAACGACTCTCAGAGCTCTCTTCTGAAGAACAAAAACCCTGCTAAAGAGAGAGGTCTTACAGAATCCCCAGAAGATCAAGGCGTATCTCAGCCAGGACTAAAACAAGCCATGATAACCCAGCGTAAGAACATCTTTAGAAGCAGACGATGAAAGGCACCTCAAAGCGAAAGTTACAAAGTTAAGTTGCTTACATAACAGTTGTATGTGAGAATTCCACTGTAAATCAAAGTCAATGTGAATCCCTAAGAACTTGGTAGACAGATTACAGTTGGCCATCTGGTTATTAATAAAATACTGGTTTAGAATGTTGTAAGATGTTTGGGAGTTAAACTCTAATACCGATGTTTTTGGCTAGTATAAAATACATATACTTAGCCAAGACATCACTTAGTAACTGCACAAAATCATATCTGTTATCATATGATTTTGATTATAATCTTTGACCTGCCACGCGGGGTACTCATAGTTCCGGGAATTCATGGATTAGGGGGCATATTTTTTTCGGGCTTCACTAATTAAGAGCAGCATTTCATGTTTCCATTTTATTATTACAATACAAAATGGACTTCCCTGAATACACTTTCTAAACCAATACTATTTAATAAACATACATACAGAGCTCAAACACTATTTATAAAAATCGAAATCACGATGAAATATCTCTAGGCTATTGTTCTACACCTCTCTAATAATCGTTTTGTATATGGATTGTTAGTATTGTATTGCTAGTATAGAACCCCCTCCCCTAAGTTCTGATGCGTTAGGCCTGTAACAGAGTTTGGTGTTTTTATTAAGATGGTACGCCTACTTTAAGAAACAATGTTATTCTAAACGCTTTTACAAGATTGACTTCTGGGGTTTATATTTCCTTTAAACTAACAATCAACAGTAATTTCAACTGACCAACATTTTCATCTCTTTTTACGGGTAAAATTGAATTGTTTAGTGAAAACAAATAAATGAGTTTATAATAAAGAACAATTTTTTACTTTATCATTACCAAGTAATGGACATTAATTTGCCTTTTCAATCCATAAATATATGGTTTTGTCCTTTTTTAATGTAAATATTGCTTATTTTCTCACTTAGAAAATAAATATATATTTTTTATCCCTGAATAATCTCAAATACAGAAAAATACACGATTATGGCAATTATAATTTCCATAAAACTTCAGTAACATTTGATTGGACTCTTCAAAGGTTTTTTCAACAGAAGTTATGAATAAGCAATATGAGATATAGTGGAAGTTAGTCTGCTTAAGGGACACGAATTCAAAGCCCTCCCCCAAGGGGCACGACTAGAAGAGCCCACCCACCCAGGAGACATGATGACGGAAAAGGAACGTGATTTTATGAGCCCTCTACCCACCCAAGATATATCTTGACGATCCCTCCCATCCTTCCAATGAACACAACTATATGATCATATAATGACAAATATGGTATCATATATTTTGATTCTTACATAAACCTAAATAAGGCATTCTCCACTTAGATTGGTATCATCAATTTATTATAGATTATTCTTTCGAATTCACCAGTTTTCCGTTACATAAAATTGCTTATAATTAAATATTTGAAGTTCTTTCTCTCGCCCAGTGGTTTGTAGTAAGTCAGCTTTGCGCCAAAAATCTCTACCCATATCTCTTCCCACATAAACGTGTCTAGTTCTGCTTCCACGTGGAAAGATTTTGTCACACAGACTGCAGATGGAGAAATTCAAGTACTAATTTAACAGTTACTCACTTGATAAACATATAGACTCCAGTTGGCTCCATAGCGCGGGAGATCCCTTTCCAGGAGGCTAGCATGCTATACTTCTGCTTGGCCGTTAGAGGTAGGCGGGGGTCGGGGGGTGCAGGGGCCGGGGGCTCATCACTGCCCTCAGGGCCCCCTCTTTGGGCCGCCGCGAGTTTTCCCAGCTCACAACCCATTCCAAAACCCAGTCTCTACTGGCTGTCCCAGGATACATACATGGTCTATTTAACCCTATTGCACACACTGTTTACAATTCGCACATCGACACTTTCCCCGAGTTGTTTTGGTCGTAAAACTGCGACTAACCAGGTGACAAAGTGAGGAATCGGAAAACGAACAAAAAGAAAAATGTTCTAATTCAACACTTGACGATAAATCTGACGTTTAATAATTTAAATAAGCAAATACAAAAAAATGTGGTAAAACCAATAGAGAAGGTCGAGGGCGGCGTAGTCCTAGTGACTGTCTGACACATGACTCCAGCTCGGCAAGGCCCGGACTGAAGCTCGCTCGGTGGCGAGGCAAGATGGCGCGCGAGCCCGGGACCATGAGTCTGCGCCACGCCGCACACCACCCGCCGCCCCCGCACTCCGGTCACCGGTAACTAAATAAATACGGACCTCGCCAATTTCCGTTCCGGGGAGTAATATTCTTTATAGATGAGTAGTCCCTTTAGCAGCTGATAACCAGACATGGATTTGAAATCAATTTGGCATTTGCGTGATTTTATTTAGTAAAATTATTACATTGGTGGAATATTTTTGAGGAAATTACCCTAAAATATTGTATATTATAATTTGATTCTCATATAAGTTGATTGTAAATATAGTAATCAACTAAATAGTTTATGAATACATTTTATTCGCTGATATATCAAACAAAACTGTCCAGACCTAACAACTAAATCATTATTATCAATGGTGATAAAGGCATAATGTTATTGCTCATTGCACCCTATATCCAAATTTAGTTTGTAACTTTCCTAACCTCACTTTATAACTAGAGCAACATTTCTTGACCTATTGTTTTGGCTCTTCTAGTATTTTACAAACCGGCGACACCTGATGGATCATACCTTCATATGTATTTACTCCCACGAACACGACTTACTAAACGGAAGTACTAAATTGAATACCGTTGCTAATGTTTTGAAGACATCGTTTATTTTACCCCGCACTACACCCCGCATCTGTGGTCCTTCACATTAGCTATACACCAAGAAATAATGTCATACTATACGTGGACTCTCATGCTGTAACACCAATCCTACAAATATAGGTTCCGGTTCTTGACACTACCTCAACCCTTTCTATTTTACATATCTATGATGAACTACATACACTTAAATATGTTTGGGAAAAGAGTAAACTTTATATTGTGCAAACAGATGCATGCGTTTCTACACACTCCAATACTTTGCCATGACTAATACAATTCATGGTATTGTGGGACTCATGAGGTTATATAATTTATGGCTATTGAAATGTTACCAATCAACCATC
This sequence comes from Stictocephala bisonia, assembly GCA_035578905.1. NCBI lineage: Eukaryota > Metazoa > Arthropoda > Insecta > Hemiptera > Membracidae > Stictocephala > Stictocephala bisonia. The sequence continues at coordinate 224,407 of JAQJVL010000544.1, read as the reverse complement.
ATAATACAACATTCGACGGCTCTTCCATCTATTCCCTACAACTTTTATGGTTATTTCATTTATCCTAAGGACTGTTATCAATTCCTCCATACAAACTAACAATAGAACCCTTCAAACTCAATAAATCTGTTCAAGAAATTCTTAGCAGCATCCGATATGATTAAGAAATGCTTAGCAATATACTGCACACAATATGGTCAATCGATATGCACAAGAAATTCACATCCATATTGTTCCTAATCTGTGCAAGAAACTCTTAATAATATCTGATATACACAAGTACTACCTAAGTGCACCCAATCTTTTCAATAAACTCTTAAATTCGGGCAATTTGATTATGAAACTAATAATAATATTCTTTTTAACATATACAATATGTTTTTAACAGCACCCAATCTGTACAGTAAATGTATAAAAGAACTTTTCTGTAGAAAAAAACTGTATCAGTGCCCGAACTTTATAAAAACCTGTATCAGTGGCCGAACTTTATAAAACACTGTATCAGTGCCCGAACTTTATAAACCACTGTATCCGTGCCCGAACTTTATAAAACACTGTATCAGTGCCCGAACTTTATAAAACACTCTTAAGCTAACCAAAAACGAGCAAAAAGATGGTCATAATGTCGGTGATGAATAAGCTTACGAAAAATTATTAAGGTGCTTAATCTCTATAACAATAATAATTAAAAATATATGGCATTTTCATTCAACTCTTCATACTTATCAATACTGTAATAATATTATAACAAAAATTAAAACCTTAATTTATATCATAGAAAATCAACCTACGTACAAGTTACTAGGCTTGCAGGGTGGATCGATAGATTATTTACGACATGTATGTATATAGAATACATTGTGTATATTTGGTACACAATGTATTCTAACCTAACCTAACCTAACTAATAAAGAATTTTATTAGTATAAAAAGATTCTACATGCCAGCCTAACGCCTGGATAGTGCTGCATACTGCTTTTCCAAGCCCCTACATCATGACAATTGAGAACTGGTATATTCTGGAAGCTGTTACCTTTACCATGAGGACATAACATCGACCAACATGACACCAGACAAGCAGCTGACTATTGGATTACTTGCTCATCGCTTACAAATACATGAGTAGATGCCAGTATAGATAACCCCATGAACAGTGGTATTGACCCACCCGCCCACTGTCATACAGTGGTATTGACAGCGTCGATACCACTGTATGTGTGTGGGTGGGCAGGTGGGTCAATGCAACTGTACGTGTGTGGGCGGGTGGGTGGGTCGATACCACTGTATGTGTGTGGGTGGGCAGGTGGGTCAATGCCACTAAACGTGTGTGGGCGGGCGGGTGGGTCGATACCACTGTATGTGTGTGGATGGGCAGGTGGGTTAATCAATGCCACTGTATGTGTGTGGGCGGGCATGTGGGTCAATGCCACTATACGTGCGTGGGCGGGCAGGTGGGTCGATACCACTGTGTGTGTGTGGGCGGGCGGGTGGGTCACTATCACTGTGCGTGTATAGGTCGGTGTGTGGGTCACTATCACGGTGCGTGTATGGGTGGGCGGGTGGGTCACTATCACTGTTCGTGTATAGGTGGGTGGGTGGGTCACTATCACTGTGCCTGTATGGGTGGTCGGGTGGGTTACTATCACTGTTCATGTATAGGTGGGTGGGTGGGTCACTATCACTGTGCCTGTATGGGTGGTCGGGTGGGTCAATATCACTGTGCCTGTATGGGTGCGCGGGTGGGTCACTATCTTTGTTCGTGTATAGGTGGGTCACTATCACTGTGCCTGTATGAGTGGGCGGGTGGGTCACTATCACTGTGCCTGTATGGGTGGTCGGGTGGGTCAATACCACTGTTCATGTATAGGTGGGTGGGTGGGTCACTATCATTGTGCCTGTATGAGTGGGCGGGTGAGTCACTATCACTGTGCCTGTATGGGTGGGCGGGTGGGTTACTATCACTGTTCGTGTATAGGTGGGCGGGTGGGTCACTATCACTGTGCCTGTATGGGTGGTCGGGTTGGTCACTATCACTGTTCGTGTATAGGTGGGTCACTATCACTGTGCCTGTATGGGTGGTCGGGTGGGTCACTATCACTGTTCGTGTATAGGTGGGTCACTATCACTGTGCCTGTATGGGTGGGTGGGTGGGTCACTATCACTGTTCGTGTATAGGTGGGTGGGTGGGTCACTATCACTGTGCCTGTATGAGTGGGCGGGTAGGTCACTATCACTGTGCCTGTATGAGTGGGCGGGTGGGTCACTATCACTGTGCCTGTATGGTTGGTTGGGTGGGTCACTATCACTGTGCCTGTATGAGTGGGCGGGTAGGTCACTATCACTGTGCCTGTATGGGTGGTCGGGTGGGTCAATACCACTATTCATGTATAGGTGGGTGGGTGGGTCACTATCACTGTGCCTGTATGAGTGGGTGGGTAGGTCACTATCACTGTGCCTGTATTATTGTACTTTAATACACGTACAGTAGTCTGACCCACCCGCCCACCCATACACGTACAGTGGTATGGACCCACCCGCCCGCCCATACACGTACAGTGGTCGGGTGGGTCAATACCACTGTTCATGTATAGGTGGGTGGGTGGGTCACTATCACTGTGTCTGTATGAGTGGGCGGGTAGGTCACTATCACTGTGCCTGTATGGGTGGTCGGGTGGGTCAACCTAACCTATCGTTGACAATTGACATATTCAAGGTATTGCCAACTCTTTTATTTAAACCAAACGACAGAACGAAGCGTCAAACATATACAATGACAATAAACATATACAATGACAATAATAAAGGTTAAATATAAAGTTTTTACAAACATAATACAACCTCAATAAGAGAAACTTAAGCATATCATCAATGACTTGAACAATATCTTGTATTTAGATTGCTAATGATCACATCAATCGATTAATACTCGATAGGTTAACCGATAGTTACGTCAGATAATCCATCATCCAGTCAGATTTTCACATTAGATAATATTTATGTTTGAATATTACGCGTTGAAAACATTATTAATGCTTAGCCGTAGGACGTTAACGATGAATTAAAGATTAAATAAAATTGTTGCATGAATAGAAGGGTTTATATATACTCTAATTCTAAGTACTTCATTTAAATACTATAACATAGGGTCCCAAAAAACTATAAATGTTTGTCGTTGGGTGGCTACCTTAACTACAACAAACTAAACAATAAACACAATAATACTATAAATACAGTTGTCCTCATGGCAGCGGTACTTATTAATTGACTATACTAACTATGTATATGACTATAAACTATAAATATATAAACTATAAATGTTTGTCATTGGGTGGCCACCTTAATTACAATATACTAAACAATAAACAAAATAATACTATAAATACAGTTACCCTCATGGCAGCGGTGCTTATTAATTGACTATACTAACTATGTATATGACTAAAAACTATAAATATACTGTATAAACTATAAATGTTTGTCATTGGGTGGCTACCTTAATTACAATATACTAAACAATAAACACAATAATACTATAAATACAGTTGCGCTCATGGCAGCGGTGCTTATTAATTGTTTATACTAACTATGTTTATGACTATAAACTATAAATATATAAACTATAAATGTTTGTCATTGGGTGGCTACCATAATTACAATATACTAAACAATAAACACAATAATACTAATAATACAGTTATCCTCATGGCAGCGGTACTTATTAATTGACTATACTAACTATATATATATATATATATATGACTAAAAGCTATAAATATATAAACTATAAATGTTTGTTGTTGTGGGTGGCTACCTTAATTACAATATACTAAACAATAAACAAAATAATACTATAAATACAGTTGTCCTCATGGCAGCGGTGCTTATTAATAATTGACTATACTAACTATATATATATATATGACTAAACTTGCATTAAGATTCTGCAGAGGATGTCATCCATTTTGGTTTTAATCACGTAAGAACAATGTGGCGGTAGACAGGGTGTCAGTAGATGTTTTTACGTCTATGTAAGTGGGGTTGGGTGTTTGTATTTGTATCCATGTGTAGGGTGGAATGTGTGTTAATGTAACAAAAAACTTAGTTACTACATCCTCGAGTAGACGGTAGTCAGGGTGTCAGTAGATGTTTCTACGTCTACGTGAGTGGAGATGGGTGTTTGTATTTGTATCCATGTGCAGAATGTGTTGTGTGTTAAAGTCACTAAAAACTTCGTTACTACATCCTCGAGTAGGTGGTAGACAGGGTGTCAGTAGATGTTTCTACGTCTATGTGAGTGGGGTTGGGTGTTTGTATTTGTATCCATGTGTAGGGTGGGATGTGTGTTATGTCACTAAAGACTTCGTTACTACATCCTCGAGTAGGTGGTAGACAGGGTGTCAGTAGATGTTTCTACGTCTATGTGAGTGGGGTTGGGTGTTTGTATTTGTATCAATGTGTAGGGTGGGATGTGTGTTAATGTCACTAAAGACTTCGTTACTACATCCTCGAGTAGGTGGTAGACAGGGTGTCAGTATATGTTTCTACGTCTACGTGAGTGGAGATGGGTGTTTGTATTTGTATCCATGTGTAGGGTGGGATGTGTGTTAATGTCACTAAAGACTTCGTTACTACATCCTCGAGTAGGTGGTAGACAGGGTGTCAGTAGATGTTTCTACGTCTATGTGAGTGGGGTTGTTTGTTTGTATTTGTATCCATGTGTAGGGTGGGATGTGTGTTATGTCACTAAAGACTTCGTTACTACATCCTCGGGTAGACGGTAGACAGGGTGTTAGTAGATGTTTCTACGTCTATGTGAGTGGGGTTGGGTGTTTGTATCTGTATCAGTGGGTAGGGTGGGATGTGTTTTAATGTCACCAGTGACTTACTAGTAGCTGTAACCCAGCTACTTGAGGTAGAGATCGTAAGTGTTAGGTTCTGTTCTCAGTCCTCTTAATAACGACAAGTTATACTCTCATGATTGCTATCAGGACACTACTAGAGAGGTTTGGATGGTGGCCATGATTCAGATGTTGTTTAGGGAAGAGTATCGAGCAGCAGGCTTGTCAAGCCAATACTACTTGGTTACGTTGTAGGTTCCTTAGTTGGTCAAAGGGGATAGTAATTAATGGCCCTTTTTGAGCATAGTTTGAACTCTGTTAGTAACCAGACTACACAGATCATCCACACTCCGTCTACACTCATGTATTCATGTATATTGGCTTTAAAATACACAACGTTTTGTAGACATCTCAAATCTGAACGAGCTGATTAATAGACAACACCTTGTGAGATAAAGGCGGGATTTTTCATAGTCGTGAAGTAATGAAGCGTGAATTTAATGTATAAATGAAGGAAGTTTCCTCACCCAACCATCAATTCACTTCAATTCCAAATGAGTATATAATTAATTACATTCAACTATGAATACAATCGGAGTAACCCGACTATTTACAAAATTGATTTTAGTGCCAATTTTGGGAGCACAATGATTAGAGTTCTTTCTAAATTAACTCAGGGAGGAGACAAATAAAGAAGTAGAAAAGTTAGATAATAAAAGCGGAGAGGCTCGCTGTTGTGTATGTGTGGTAGACCACCCTGCACATTACCATGCATTACGAGAGTGCCCTGGCGCCTACTTCGGCTGGGAAAACACACCATTACGTCATCAAACCCCTAATGCCTCTAAAGGGAATTGCGTCGACCTTAAGTGGCCACACAGCTGTCGCCCATCTTCATGTCAGGTTCGATAATCTATCTTTAAGTCAAAATCGACTTCATTTGGTCAATAAAATGCCAAACGTTAATAATTGAAACTATAGGGCCTTATTTGGTGTATTAAAATAATTTTACTTTCAGATTTCGAAAAATTATATACCTTATACATAGAGAAATAATGAATCAACCTTTAGTACAAACACCTTTTTTACAATAATCCTGTTTCATTTATTCTTGGTAGCCGACAGCCATAACTTCACTACGGGGTGGTTATCTACACATGCTTAACCTTCCCTCCTTGATTATCTCTAAACCATCACATTATTATAAGAGCCTAGACCACTGACTTTATTCTAGATAACAAAGTTTTACTGTTTAGAAAAGCCTATAAGTCTACTTAAGAGGGTTGCAAAGAAGTACAATCATGTCAGAGTTGGTAGAAATGACCCTAAACATTTCACAATGAAAACCATATTAGCAAAGATAATTTGACATAGTTATGCATTTTGTATCAACTTTTTAAAATAAATTATTAAATTAAATGTATGCCAGCGTTACATTTCTGGAAAAAGGAAAGGCTGAGGGTTCGTTTTTACACCTAAGAAAATGGATTTTGATCAATCCTTTCTAGGTTGTTCTCTATGATATAAAAGCTAACCTCCCTATAAATTTTATGAAAATCTGTTGGTGGTTTAAGAGATGTCATGATGAATGAGTACATCGTTTTGGGGTGTAGCCTACTTGCTAAAATAAAAATTTAGACTAACGTAAATTGTTTGTTAACCTTTGAGAAATAATAAACAATAAAAGGTGTAAATTGACAGAAAAAATAGCTTATTTTAAGGGTGGAAAATGTTAAGAGTATACGAGAAGAAAATGGAAAGAGGCAGAAAAGTGACTGATAAACTCACTAAAAAAAGTCCTTTGCTTAAAAGTACCGCTGTCCCTCATTGATATTTGTACACGAACTATAAAACAATCTTGCGTATATAGGCTAAAACGGTAATGTTGGTGCGAAATCCCTCCTGGCTTTCCATAGTAAAAGTCAAATAAAATAATTATGAAGCTATAAATAACTAATTTTGACATTTATAATAGTTGGCCTTACAATAATGTTTAAACAACTGCTCTGATTGAAAATATGTGTTTGAGTTTTTTTACATTGAAACTTGATATCTTCAACAAATTTACCAGTTATAACATTTTATCATAAAATACTTATTTTCCATAATTGTTCATGCTTAAGTGCTTTTTATTTATCCATGAACAGACAATATTATTTAAATAAACTGATAACTCGTACACGCCTTTCAATCCTGTCTGTCTTACGATCCAAATTATAAAGTTCAAGGTGACAAAGTAAAACTAACCTCTTCTTTTACAGATTATAAGAAAATCAAACTGCAGGTAAAATATTCTGCCATTATAGTTCAAGTAATGGTCCGAGTACAGGCAGACAAAGCCAGTCCTGGGCTTTAAAGGCAACTCCGTGCCGGAAGGATTAAGTGACGTAATTTATAATTCAACTTTCTTTTAAAAGTTATTTCCTTCTTCATTGCACAGTAAATAGTGCTTAAAATCTAACTTCGCGATTCTTTTACAATGAAACGTTTTATGCGAAAATAAACGTTTATTTATTGGACTGGTTTTCTTGAAAGGTCTCCGTTTTGTACGTGCTTGAAAATATGTAATCATCTGCCACCTTCCCTAAAGAAGATTCAGTCACTTCAAAAAAAAAAATAAAATAAATAAATAAATAAATATAGGAGTATCTTACGTCCCATTATTTCTTCAGTGTATTTGAGTACTTGGCTTCCTCTTCGGGGACTTGAGTTGTCTGGTCTCACCACTGGCACCTCTTCTTTGTAAATAGGAACAGTTTTGTTATTGGTTTATTTTAAAACTCTTGGTAGTAAGGTGAATTCTTGTAAGGTATTATAATGATTGTAAAGTAAATAGAAGGTAATATGTAACTGACAAGTCTTGCTTGTAAGGCAATTGGTATGTGACATTAACATTATAACAATAGAGCTGAAGGAGATAAATTCTAACGAGCACACCAATGCCGATGATTGGTTAAATGTAAATAGTTTTTTAATTAGCATAATACTTGTTGGTACATATACAGGCAAGTGAATGTCACCCAACACAAATATATTACAATATAAGCACAAAATGCACAAATATATTACAATACAGGTACAAAATGGACAAATATTATGGTGATCGATTTCGGTGCACCACGCTCACCTTCCTCAGACCAGAGGGATTCACAAAAGAATGGAAAATGGCGTTCAACAGTTCAATTTATAGGCCACGTTAAAATATTTAACTTCTCAGTAATTTAATTTAATTCTTCATAAGTCTTATAATTTATATATATAAATTTTATATATAAAGTTATATATAATTTATATATATATATATATATATATATATATATATATATATATATATATATATATATATATATATATACTGCAGATGGCGGCTTCTATTATGTTTATATCATGTATATTGTTGCCAAACTTACTGATCACGCTACTTGACATTGTGGTCAGTTAATTTCCAATTTGATTATCTGTTTTTGTATTATTTTTATTTGTGGAAATAAATCATTTATTCATATGTAGTTATTTTAGTAAATAAAATATTCTATTCTATTCTTAAGACAGCGATCATCAAGATATGGGTGAATATGGATTTGGAATGAGGCGGATGAGTGTAGATGAGCGAGTGTAGTCATTGTTACAAACTAAGGCCGACTCTTCCTTAGAAAGTGTCATTAATTAATAGCCCAATGACAAATGAACAGTCAGTGGTTATCAGTTGATCTCTTTCAACATTTGTAATGACTCAGATGGGATCGAACTGAGAACCATTAGCTTAGGAAGCTAGGCTTTAACCAACAACGTTGTTTGAAATATTTTGAGGTTTAAAATAACAGTAATTTAATACATTTTGTATATGATATAAACATATCTTAGTAAAATTTTACATAAATAAAAATGCTTATGGCTTGTCCGCAGTTTAAGGAGTTGAACTCAAAGCATGAATGAATCAAACCGTTGTTTTTGCTGGTGGATGTAACAGAGACATTTTATTATTTTTGAAATGGTTTTTATGTATGTTAAAAATTAATAGTTTATAACAGTAAAAACATATTTAAAAAATTAAACTTAATTATAATAATGTGTAATTTATGACCATCAATTAAGACAAAAACTACTAAAACCAGGCATTTTTTCTGATGGACCGTTTGCATTAGTTAGCCGTGTAATTTATATTTATTTCATCTAAAGGCGAAAGAAATTTAATATGAAGGAAAACATTTTCAAGTAAAAACACGTTTTCACCTATTCAGTTAAATAGCTTCAAATTTAAGATAGTTCCGAACTAAGTCGGTCTATTTATTTTTAGTAGACTTAATTTTGAGGAAATTTAGTGAATTTTGACATGGCTTTTATAGAAACCATAATATAAGTTATTTGTAGACTAGGACATATAAAAAATACTAGTAACACAGTTACAGTTCAATATCTTCAATATAAGAAAATAATCTAAATTGGTCTTATTTTCTGGCTGAATGTCTGAAGCGAGCCTGCGTCATTTTAACATATGCTCTTAGGTGAGCTAAAACAGGATTTTCTCAAAAACTTAAACTATATTATTTAAGTAAAGGCTATGCATCTGTCCTTCAAAATATCGAAAGTATTTAGTGTTTTTTTTCTAATAAAGTAAGGTTTACTCTGACTTTAAATGGCATAAGAGATAACAAATAAAATGTATTTCTAAAAAAGGAAACTTTATTTTAACTATATATTTGTGTGAAATATTCTTGTGTTTGAACATGAATTTAAAGGTAAATTTCTGTTACTTTCTTCTTTAGACGCGTTTTGCAAGCCCTCGCAGTTCTAGAGCTAAGTAAAAAGTACAGATAACACGTTTACAATTCAAGAGCAACAAAAGAAGGAGATAAGTATGCAAATTAGTTTGGTAGTTAGGTATTGTTTCCGGAATGTCCAAAGTTAAGCTTTTTATGTTTTTAATGTGCAAGTACGATGTACAAACCAATCAGTTTTACCGAAAAAATACATTTTACTTCCACTAAAATATTCGTTCACAAATTTAAGTCACAGTAATAAAGTACTCACAAAACATGGAACACTAAATTCCAAATATTCTTAAAAGGCTTCTACCCAAGGTAATGGCTTTTTGGATGCGATCTTGTCGGCAGTCTATGTATATTTTCACTTTACATGATCGAACGTCATGTTTACGTACGAAAGTCGAACGTAGAAAAGTAAACTTGTTTATTTCACATCCTACAGTACAAGTGAAAGTTGTGAATATATTACAAGTACAAAATATACAAGTATTATGGTGATCGATTTCGGAAAACTACGTTTACCTCCTCAGACAAGAGGGATGCAGAAAATAATTACTCCTTTTATATTCTATTCTCTTTATGAAGCAATTCTCCTTACTTTCGGACATCCAGGAAGGAATTATGGCTTACTAGAGCGTTTCTATGGTTGTTTATTTACCAGAATAGTAATTAGTTAAACCGTAACAGCAATGTTAGTAAACTAACTCATCAAGTATTATATGAATTCTGTAACTAAATTATATGAAGATTTGAAGATATCCAGAAAACGCTAAAGAACGATTATATGATGTACACTAAAACTATGTTTTCAGATTTGAAAGAAAAAAATTAAAAACGAAGAATAATTGTTACTGTGATGTTAATGTTGTTTCCCGTGCCAACATAGTTAGTACAATATAGTTATAATTATATTGAACTAAGTTATAGTTATCAACTTGGTTTATGTTCTTGGATAAGCAAGAATATGTAACTCTTTAGTTGAAACACTATTTTAGTGCAAAAACAAAATACTTACGGGGGGTACATTAATATAAAATCTTCTTGAAAAGTATAACTTAAAATTTGTATGCCTCAATACTAAGTATTATTGTTCGCCTAGTAGAACATTTTTACTAACCGCATTGTCAAGTTTTAACCTTCATAATATGGTGTCGCTTCATTTGATGTAGACACCTTTCCAAAAACCCTCTACCACTTCCATGCCTATGAAACGTGTTTAAAGCTGATTTGCAATGCGCAGTGTGTGGCTAGTATGTGTGCTTGAGTCGCATACCAATCGCCAGTCGCTGCGCTTGTGTTTTACAAGTAGGCCTAATTTTAAACCTAAGCGGAAGCTGCACGCACTTAACTTAGAATAGCCTTAAATTTGCTACCGCTATAATTTATTGCAAGCCAATTTTGTGCGCTTGTTTATCTGCAAGATTTTTTATAGTAAATAATATAAGTGGTTGATCAAAGAATAATATCAGCATGGACATGCTCACTAGCATAACTGCATAGCTCAAATGTTGGTTTTTAATGTAAATATTTGTTCCATGTGAGTGTCCGTCTTACAAGTTATTACTTTTTCAGCCTTTGATTTGATTTTGAATAACTGTCCGATAAACTTTTAATTTAATTTTAAAGGTTCAATAAAGTGTTATTTCTTAGACTTTGATCTGATTTTATATACTGTAATTACCTGACCATAAAAGATTCAATAGCGTGTTATTTCTTAGACTTTGATCTGATTTTATATACTGTAATTACCTGACCATAAAAGATTCAATAGCGTGTTATTTCTTAGACTTTGATCTGATTTTATATACTGTAATTACCTGACCATAAAAGATTCAATAGCGTGTTATTTCTTAGACTTTGATCTGATTTTATATACTGTAATTACCTGACCATAAAAGATTCAATAGCGTGTTATTTCTTAGACTTTGATCTGGTTTTACATACTGTAATTACCTGATCATAAAAGATTCAATAGCGTGTTATTTCTTAGACTTTGATCTGATTTTATATACTGTAATTACCTGACCATAAAAGATTCAATAGCTGTTATTTCTTAGTCTTTGATTTAATTTGTTTGGATTTGTTTGATATTGTTGTGTTGTTAGATTGTTTAATATATAAACCTGAATATTCTTTCATAAGCTGATGCCGTTCGTAATCTGTCGTCTTTATCCGGTATCTTTTTTCCCCACGTTAATACTTTCTTTTACCACTTTAAGCACCTTATCTCTACATTATTTGCCTCAGCATAATAATTTATTGTTTTAGTTACCTTTTTATATATTGTCCTGTTTGATTTTTTAATGGTTATTATTGTTATTATTGTATATTAATATATCTTATACAGTATTAGTTAAATGGCATTGTACATATATGCATTAAGATTTTATATTGTTCTTACAATATTCTTCATGTTATTGCAATATTTTTGTACCATATTATTACCATAGTTGATCTCTCAATTAGCATAATATGCTAGAGAGGTGTATTTAATAAGCCGCATGTTATTTTATGTAAAAGCAAAAGATAAATACATAAGATGATAAATAAATGACTTAAAAATTGTCACATATGAGTAAAGTTTCACTAATGTGTAATGTTTTTTTTATTTATTTTTTTTTTTTTATAGTTATCTCATCTAAGGAAAGGTTCACTAGTGTGTTATGTTTTTTGATTTTTTTTTATAGTTATCTCATATAAGGAAAGGTTCACTATTGTGCTATTTTTTAGCCTTTGATTGTACATAATTAGCTCATAAGAGGTCAGGTTCAATAGCGTGTTATTGTTTAGTATTTGATTTGATTGTATATAATTATCACACGAGGAAATGTTTACTATCGTGTTATTTGTTAGCCTTTGATCTGATTTTACATGGTTAATTTGTTATCTCATGCAAGGAAAGGTTCAATAGCATATTATTTCTTAGTCTTTAATTTGGATTCATATAATTGTCTCATATACGGAATAGATTCCCAACTTGTTTGTGATCTCAATATTTGATTGAGATGATTGTATAAAAATATTCGGAAAAATTCACTATCTTTTTCCCTCTAATTCTGTGACATTATTTTATAAATTATAATTATCGCATATCTCGGAATGCGAGAGTAACTTGTAAAATTGTTGTAAACTTTTTATCTAGTTTATTAAGTTGCTTTTTAATGTTATTCTCTTTTATCTTATATTATACATTCTATTAATTTGTGAATCGGATATTCATATTCCAGTTTATTTAATTTTGTCATGATCTCTAAATCAATTGTTTGATTATAAGAATATATTACGTGCATGTTATATAGACTGTTGTGTGTATATAGATGTATTTTAGAATATAATTTATTCTTATAAAAATTTACATTTTACTCAGGATCTATCTACAGCCAATGTTACATTCACAAATTTCTGTGATATTAACTGCAAGAAAAAGGGTTACACTGTTGTCTAATGGTTACGCTGTTGTCTGACGGTTACATTGTTGTCTGATGGTTACACTGTTGTCTGATGGTTACACTTTTGTCTGATGGTTACATTGTTGTCTAATGGTTACGCTGTTGTCTGATGGTTACATTGTTGTCTGAGGGTTACACTTTTGTCTAATGGTTACGCTGTTGTCTGACGGTTACATTGTTGTCTGATGGTTACATTGTTGTCTGATGGTTACGCTGTTGTCTGACGGTTACATTGTTGTCTGATGGTTACACTGTTGTCTGATGGTTACACTTTTGTCTGATGGTTACATTGTTGTCTAATGGTTACGCTGTTGTCTGATGGTTACATTGTTGTCTGAGGGTTACACTTTTGTCTAATGGTTACGCTGTTGTCTGACGGTTACATTGTTGTCTGATGGTTACATTGTTGTCTGATGGTTACGCTGTTGTCTGATGGTTACATTGTTGTCTGAGGGTTACACTTTTGTCTAATGGTTACGCTGTTGTCTGACGGTTACATTGTTGTCTGATGGTTACATTGTTGTCTGATGGTTACACTTTTGTCTACTGGTTACACCATGGAAAAAGAATGATATGTAGGTTTGTATTTTTCAGTTCGTAAACTATTACTTTTTAATAAATAGAAATAAGTTCGGCTAGGTTACCTTTTATATGCAGGCTATTGTTCAACGAATAATGTGGGATACGAAAGATTAGTACATAAATTAACCTTTTACTTTCATTATTAAAACTAATAATAATGTAAGTTATATTCATAAATTACTTAAATTCCAGAAAGTTCAGTTTTTATTATTTAATTTAATTTTTCAATGGAAAACAAGCAATTATTACAAATAAACACATTGTATATATTTTGATTGAGTTTCAATATATTGGTGACTACATACTTTCGAGTAAATTAATTTAAGTCAAAGTTCTTTATTGCACATAAACATTTGAACATATTACAGAGTAATAACAAACAGGTGCATTGCCAATATATGTAATCTAAGTCAAACAATAACAATAATAATAATAATACTTATCCTAAATATAATAATAACTAACTACTGAAACAACAGAATTTGAATAAATTGTATTTATTTAAAAATGAATTATATAGTCGTGTCTTCCAGGAATTCATCAATACTATAATATGCCCTATCAGTCAGTAAGTCCTTAATATAATGCTTAAACTTGTTTTTGGTAAAGGATTTAAGATTTGCTGGTAATTTATTGTAAAGGCGTATTCCCATATAAAGAGGACTTTTTTCAAACAGTGCAAGATTATGCATATATATATTTAAATGTTGAAATTATAGAATAATATTAAATTGAATTCATTCATCAACACCCATCACCCTCATTCGCCCCCCCCCCCCACCTCCATATTCTACCAAATGGTGATCAGCGTCTTACTAATGGATAATAAATAAATAATAATAAATAGAACGAGTGGACTTTTATAACCTGTAAGTAATCTAGCATTGTTGGTTGTTTGCAATTTGCCGGCGTGGTGGCTCAGTGGCTAAGTCTTCGGACTGCAGAGGGTAAGGTACAAGGTTAGAATCTCCACTGAGCCAGCGGTCGGTACTTTACTCGTTGAATAAAGTTGACGCAGAGGCCTGTAGGCCCATTCCAACTGGCGAGTGAAATTTTTTCAAAAAAAGAAAGAATAAAAAAAAGAAAGAAAGTTTATATTACTTTAGTCTTTTTACTGAATATCCCGAGTTGGGAATGCTTTGACCATTGGCATGAAAAATATTAGCCAGCCGTAAGCCTTACGTGGTTATTAGCCAGCCGTAAGCCTTACGTGGTTATTAGCCAGCCGTAAGCCTTACGTGGTTATTAGCCAGCCGTAAGCCTTACGTGGTTATTAGCCAGCAATAAGCCTTACGTGGTTATTAGCCAGCAATAAGCCTTACGTGGTTATTAGCCAGCAATAAGCCTTACGTGGTTATTAGCCAGCAATAAGCCTTACGTGGTTATTAGCCAGCAATAAGCCTTACGTGGTTATTAGCCAGCCGTAAGCCTTACGTGGTTATTAGCCAGCAATAAGCCTTACGTGGTTATTAGCCAGCAATAAGCCTTACGTGGTTATTAGCCAGCCGTAAGCCTTACGTGGTTATTAGCCAGCAATAAGCCTTACGTGGTTATTAGCCAGCAATAAGCCTTACGTGGTTATTAGCCAGCCGTAAGCCTTACGTGGTTATTAGCCAGCAATAAGCCTTACGTGGTTATTAGCCAGCAATAAGCCTTACGTGGTTATTAGCCAGCCGTAAGCCTTACGTGGTTATTAGCCAGCAATAAGCCTTACGTGGTTATTAGCCAGCAATAAGCCTTACGTGGTTATTAGCCAGCAATAAGACTTACGTGGTTATTAGCCAGCCGTAAGCCTTACGTGGTTATTAGCCAGCCGTAAGCCTTACGTGGTTATTAGCCAGCAATAAGCCTTACGTGGTTATTAGCCAGCCGTAAGCCTTACGTGGTTATTAGCCAGCAATAAGCCTTACGTGGTTATTAGCCAGCCGTAAGCCTTACGTGGTTATTAGCCAGCCGTAAGCCTTACGTGGTTATTAGCCAGCCGTAAGCCTTACGTGGTTATTAGCCAGCAATAAGCCTTACGTGGTTATTAGCCAGCAATAAGCCTTATGTGGTTATTAGCCAGCAATAAGCCTTACGTGGTTATTAGCCAGCAATAAGACTTACGTGGTTATTAGCCAGCCGTAAGCCTTACGTGGTTATTAGCCAGCCGTAAGCCTTACGTGGTTATTAGCCAGCCGTAAGCCTTACGTGGTTATTAGCCAGCCGTAAGCCTTACGTGGTTATTAGCCAGCCGTAAGCCTTACGTGGTTATTAGCCAGCCGTAAGCCTTACGTGGTTATTAGCCAGCCGTAAGCCTTACGTGGTTATTATCTTTCATTTTTTTACCTTCCTGATAACTTACTTGTTTGAGTATGTGAATTTGTGTGCGAGTAAACATTTCATGATTTATATAATAGCATTGTCTGATTTATATAATGGCTTAGAACATTTTGTTCTTTATTGTTTATATATTATAACAGATTACTATATGCAAAGTGCTTCACTCAAACGCCATTCTGTCAAGTAGGGAGATTAATTAGATCTAACCGTGTCATAATAACAGATGGATCGTAACACAAACAGAATATTTTATAAAATAGTTTACTTTCTCCTTCGTGTCTTTCTTTCTTCGTTTTCCCACCCGCAAAATATTATACTGTTTAATAACCCTGTTTTTGAAACTTTGATTTTGCATTTGTATTTCCATAAGTGACATAAACTAACAAACCAAAACTCTTTTTTTACTCTACCATAAACCAATGTATTTTGAAAATTTTAAAAGTGGAACCATTAGTAACATTTACGTTCTTTCAAAATTGCAAAAATTTTAATTTTCTGACAAATCTTTGAGTCGCCGTGCTGTACCATATAGGATATAACATTGCTCTTGTGATATACATTGTGGTATGATGTGATATACATTGTGGTATGATGTTATATGATTGTGGGATGATGTGATATACATTGTGGTATGATGTGTTATACATTGTCGTATGATGTGGTATGATGTGATATACATTGTGGTATGATGTGATATGATTGTGGTATGATGTGATATACATTGTGGTATACAACCAATATGGCGACTACCTCCACAGACTCTTACTACGATCACGCTCTAAGATTGTTTATCAGTTAAAAAGCAAATGAGTCAGATAAAATACTGCATTACCTCTTCCAGATGCTGAATTACTAAGTTAAAAATTATTGTGATGTAATCTGTGACATTGAGAATATTACAATACGTTTTAGGATTATTATTTAGATTTAGCAATAAAGAAGTCAGAACAGCCTTCAATATCACATGATTCTGAGTAACAGTACGAAAGTTTGGGATCAAATTATTCAACTTTCTATGTAAATTTTGTTTTGGAGTTTCTATGGTTATCAAACATTAAAATACGAGAAGATAACAACCGACTCAGAACAAACATTTACACAAAACGTTTGGAGAAACAGTTCTATTTAAATGACTCTTTCTGTAATGTTTGTATTTGTCGTCAATATTTGACTTCTATTTTGGAGTAGATAAAACTATTCATGTTGTCATAGAATATAGAAACTAGTTTATACGGACAGTGATGTTAGTTAGCAAAGATTATTCCTAAACATAATAATTATATATTTTTACTCAGTAATATATATATCCTCTTCAGTCCTGACAGGCACTCATGTGCACAAGTAATAAATAACTGTTTTATTTGTGCTTCAAATAGGTTGAATAGACACCTTATGCAGTTAGTTTTTGAATTTAAAGCCAGGTTGCGTTACAACAATTTGTGCACAATTGTGCACATTAGGTCCCAATCGATAAAGTTAGCAACGTCCACACTTCTGCACAAATTAATTCATTGTTTTCAATTTTGTGACAAATAAATAGGAAAACAAATAAATAAAAACAAGAAATGTTATCAGTACTTATAATAATTCATCAAGAATGTGTTCCAACCTTCTTACTACTAAAAATACGTTGAGAAATAACAATTAATTATTATTTTTTTTAAATTAGAGAAGACATTTTTTAAACATGTTTTATTTACTAATAATGAAAAACATAGACATACTGCTATTATTAACAAACAAAATCTTGCAAATCTACTAAAAACCAAAACAAATATTTAATAATAATTGAAAGTAGAAATTTATACATTTAAACAAGTTTTGGAATGAATAGTCTTAATCAATTAATACTTTATTTGCTGTGAAATGATGGGAAACAATTTTTATGTTTTTGCACACAAAGAAAGACATTACATTTTACACATTTAATTCGTGAACGCCCAGTACACCCTGGATTGCGACATCTAGGAGCTGATGATGGTAGATCCATAGCTTGTGGTAGATGAAGCGCAGCCACAGTTCTCTCCACAGGAGTTGACAATGAAACGTTGCCTGGCCTTCCCACAGGTTTTTCTTGGGTGGTTGTTCGGATCTTTCTTCTTCTGATGAAGTATTTTCTTCTGGTACCTCTTCTGAATTTATTAGGTACTGAGCTACTCGAACTCTGAAAGCGTGAAGATCAAGGAAATCTCTCTTAGGGTGTTTGAGCTCATTGCAAAGCTATGAGAGCTACAAAGCTCTCGTCTTTGTATTGCAACCATGAGTTTACTGATGCGCTATCCAAAACGTGCTCAAGCACCCTAACAGGCCATTTATTAGTCCTATGGTAGGAGCGATAATGTGAAATTAATCTATTCACAAGATCCACACCACCCATATTTTCATTGTATTTTTTAATAACATTTGGCTGCTTTACATTCACATACGCTTTGGTAGTTCGGCAGTACCTCCTTGCCTCAGTAACTGGTTCAACATTATGAATGGTTGAAGCTACAGCCACACATTTGTTATCAGCCCACTTCAATACCAAAGCTGATCCATCCTTACAAAATCGATCATCCCATGATCCTCTGCCTTCTTCAGTTAATTCTTTATCACTTTTGATTCCAATGTTCAGAAATTTGTTCATGACAACAGTTCCAGTAGCTGAAATGTTTTTTTCTGAGAGACATTTCAGTAAAGTTGACCCAGTAAAAAACCTATCAAAATATAGGTTTGTGCCTGGGGGACAGGTTTCCGCAAGTCTTAGTACTGCACGTCTACCAGAGCCAAGCTTTAGGTTTCCATTGACTTCTGGTGGAAGTCTTGTAGTTGTACCCAGGTAAATTTCAAAGTCCAAAATAATACCACTTTTTCCAGCCAAAATGTAGTTCTTAAGTCTGGTTGGGTTTGGTTTTCTTGCTACATGTTGTCTTATACCTACATGCCCTGTAAAAGGGATCATCTGATCATCAACAGCTACATCTCTCTCTCTTGGAAGGCTCCTAACACAGCGTAAAAAACATTCAATCAAAGGTCTTACCTTCCATAACCTGTCCTTTTCTTTTTCTTCTGCAGTCACTTCGTTGTTGTTAACTACATGTACTGCATTCCTAATCAGAAAGAATCTGTCTCGAGTCATAGTGCGCTTAAAAACAGACACGCTTAGATTATTATCCCAGTAAAGCTTAATACGGGGATAGCGTAAACAGCTCATAAGAAGAGTAAGTCCCACAAATTTCTTTATCTCTAATGGAGAAGTTTTTAGGAGACGTCCTGTTTTCATGTGGTAGTAGTTGTTGGTTTGTTGCGCAACTAAGAAAAAAAAACTCATCATTATAATATTGATTAAAATACATAATTGGCGTCCAGCCTTCTCGCTGCTGTGCATGTTTTTCTTGCTCCTGAAATGCAGAAAAGCTTTTAGTTAGGTGACCTGTACTTTTCCATTGAACTCTTGGTGCATGACTGATTCTGTTAATTCCCCTTACTCTTTGGACTCCTCTAGATGCAACTAGATTTTTACTTGCACTTCCCCTGTTGCCCCTGGTACTTCTTCGTGAGCCTCGAGACACTCTCTTGAATGACTGACAAGAAGATGAGGGTTGAATATTAGTAGTAGGTGTTGAACTGGTAGAGGAAGATGATAGCTGACTGGATTGAAGAGAAGAAGGTGACTTGGATATTATAGATAGAGATGAAGATTGTGTGGGTAGATGAGAAGTGGAAGGCCTCGAATGTTCAGGCAAATTATTGTAATCTAACGTTTCAAATAAAACATCATCAAACTAACTACAATCTACAGTTTCCGGTGACAACCGCGTCAAGGTACTATCTACAATATTTACAAGATGACCAGACGTTTCGCCCATACTGTAATGTGGCATCCTCAGTTGTTTCTCTGAGACTGAAATCGGCAAGTGACCTTCCAGCTTTATAACAGGTGGTGGGGTGGGGACTGGTTGGCAGGTATGCTGAGAGGGGGGCGGAGGCACGACCCACGTGACTTACGGTCATTGGCCGAAAAATCAATATGGCTGACTCTTCCATTTTATTTCAATTTACTTAAAATGGGTTCCCATGTCTTTGGCAGCCGTATACTATCATCCTTATTAAAATTATTTCTTCTTTTATATATTTCTATGGTTTCCCTTACGATTCTCGGGTAGTAATGTGGGATGTTGGCAAGGACTTTAGTTTTGTCAAATAAAATTCCATGATTACTTTTTGTGCTATGTTCAGCAACAGCAGACTTTTCCGTATCATCATTCTTAGTATGCCTTATATGTTCCTTAATCCTTGTGGAGGTTAATTTCAACAAGGATTAAGGAACATATAAGGCATACTAAGAATGAAGATACGGAAAAGTCTGCTGTTGCTGAACATAGCACAAAAAGTAATTATGGAATTTTATTTGACAAAACTAAAGTCCTTGCCAACATCCCACATTACTACCCGAGAATCGTAAGGGAAGCCATAGAAATATATAAAAGAAGAAATAATTGTAATAAGGATGATAGTATACGGCTGCCAAAGACATGGGAACCCATTTTAAGTAAATTGAAATAAAATGGAAGAGTCAGCCATATTGATTTTTCGGCCAATGACTGTAGGTCACGTGGGTCGTGCCTTCACCCCCCTCTCCAGCATACCTGCCCACCAGTCCCCACCCCACCACCTGTTATAAAGCTGGAAGGTCACTTGCCGATTTCAGTCTCAGAGAAACCACTGAGGATGCCACATCACAGTATGGGCGAAACGTCTGGTCATCTTGTAAATATTGTAGATAGTACCTTGACGCGGTTGTCACCGGAAACTGTAGATTCTAGTTATGACACCGGCCGCTTAAGCCTAAGTTCTAAGACCATCAAACTAATTTAATAACTAAGTGTACATTAGGACTCTATGAATCAACCAGCATAGTTTTAATTGTGCACAAGTGTGCACATTAGAACCCTATAAATCAACCAACACAGCATTATTTGTGCACGATTGTGCACATTAGGACTATGTGCCATAATAACTGTGTGTAAAAATAAACTAAAATAAATGGATTTATATTAATTAATGGGGCTGTATTATTGTTTTAGGACGTCGGAAGCACCTTACTGACCAGGAGCTACTATCAATTCTTGATGACAGCGACATCGAACTATTTGGAAACGATGATTCGGAAATTGATGAAGACTATAGGCCTTCTTCAGGTGATGACAGTGATACTTCCGATGACCTTGTCACCCCACAATCACAAGAAGGTAGTACTTCACCTAATTTAATTGATAGCATTTCCCCTCTATTGTCCCCTGGTACTGAAGAAGAAATTAATTTAACGCCCCATCAGTTTGATGATGTTTTATTTGGAACGTTAGATTACAATAATTTGCCTGAACATTCGAGGCCTTCCACTTCTCATCTACCCACACAATCTTCATCTCTATCTATAATATCCAAGTCACCTTCTTCTCTTCAATCCAGTCAGCTATCATCTTCCTCTACCAGTTCAACACCTACTACTAATATTCAACCCTCATCTTCTTGTCAGTCATTCAAGAGAGTGTCTCGAGGCTCACGAAGAAGTACCAGGGGCAACAGGGGAAGTGCAAGTAAAAATCTAGTTGCATCTAGAGGAGTCCAAAGAGTAAGGGGAATTAACAGAATCAGTCATGCACCAAGAGTTCAATGGAAAAGTACAGGTCACCTAACTAAAAGCTTTCCTGCATTTCAGGAGCAAGAAAAACATGCACAGCAGCGAGAAGGCTGGACGCCAATTATGTATTTTAATCAATATTATAATGATGAGTTTTTTTCTTAGTTGCGCAACAAACCAACAACTACTACCACATGAAAACAGGACGTCTCCTAAAAACTTCTCCATTAGAGATAAAGAAATTTGTGGGACTTACTCTTCTTATGAGCTGTTTACGCTATCCCCGTATTAAGCTTTACTGGGATAATAATCTAAGCGTGTCTGTTTTTAAGCGAACTATGACTCGAGACAGATTCTTTCTGCTTAGGAATGCAGTACATGTAGTTAACAACAACGAAGTGACTGCAGAAGAAACCTATCATTTCACAGCAAATAAAGTATTAATTGATTAAGACTATTCATTCCAAAACTTGTTTAACTGTATAAATTTCTACTTTCAATTATTATTAAATATTTGTTTTGTTTTTTAGTAGATTTGCAAGATTTTGTTTGTTAATAATAGCAGTATGTCTGTTTTTCATTATTAGTAAATAAAACATGTTTAAAAAATGTCTTCTCTAATTAAAAAAATAATAATAGTTAATTATTATTTCTCAACGTATTTTTAGTAGTAAGAAGGTTGGAACACATTCTTGATGAATTATTAAAAGTACTTATAACATTTCTTGTTTTTATTTATATGTTTTCCTATGTACTTGTCACAAAATTGAAAACAATGAATTAATTTGTGCAGAAGTGTGGACGTTGCTTACTTTATCGATTGGGACCTAATGTGCACAATTGTGCACAAATTGTTGTAACGCAACCTGGCTTTAAATTCAAAAACTAACTGCATAAGGTGTCTATTCAACCTATTTGAAGCACAAATAAAACAGTTATTTATTACTTGTGCACATGAGTGCCTGTCAGGAGACTGAAGAGGATATATATATATTCAAAATACTTATGCGTTAGTTTTAGTTTCATCTTTCACTCCCTTTTATACACTCGTACCTAGATACATAAATTGTATAAATAGTCCTGTATACAGTTATCACACAGTCGTTAAACTATTGTAGTTCATTAGTTTCATCTCTCACTCCCTTTTATACACTCGTACCTAAATACATACAATGTATAAATAGTCCTGTATACAGTTATCACACAGTCGTTAAACTGTTGTAGTACATTAGTTTCATCTTTCACTCCCTTTTATAAACTCGTACCTAGATATATAAACTGTATAAATAGTCCTGTATACAGTTATCACACAGTCGTTAAACTATTGTAGTATATTAGTTCTGTTTTATCATAATACTTATTATTTATATGTGATTTTTCGAGTCAACAATACATTATAGTAGGTTATTAAACTCAATTTCTGTTGAATTATAATTAGTACTAAATGACCATTACACCAATTGGAGGGCTCAGAAACATAGTGGTGTAAGTCAAAAAAGAGAATTTTTCAGTAATTAGGCTTTTGTGTTTGACACTATAGAAAACTCAGTCAAACTTGGAAAGTTGCTTTTTAAAAGGTTTTTTGTAGCTAAAACAATAAATTTGTCTTATACACTATAAAATTAGCTTAATTGTTAACATTTTTATTTTATATAATTTTTTGGAAATTTTAATACTGACTTACACCACTATGCATGTAATAGAATGACTTACGCCACGATGAATTGGAGTTTTAAAATAAAAAGTAAGTGTCTTACAAAAGAATTTTATTTAATGAATAACACAAAGAACTAAAAAAAAAATGTTCGACAAAATGTGTAATAGGACTGATTTCTACTTAATTGTCTGCTTCGCTCTCCTCATCTTCACTGTGGTCAAGTGGGCCGACGTCTTCTTCAACATTGTTGCTTCTGATGTTTCTGAAGAACGCATGATGTACAGGAGAATAAGATAAGATAAGATTTAATAAGAATAGCATGTCTCTCTTCTTTAGAACAGACATTATCCTGGGCCCATCATACAACTTGTCTTGATTGATGAGAGCAAGGCTCCGAGGACGACCTTCTTTTGCAGGTTTCAAGTCTATTTCATCAAATGGCATTTCTTCGTTCAGAGTGTACTTGTATTGGATGGAGTACTCTTTTTCTTTGCTGAAACGTAGCCATTGCATTCTAAGCCAGTTGACTTTATCTCCATTTATATTTCTTTTTCGTTTTGTTACTGCTTTAGCCAACTTGTCAATACTCAGAAAGTCATCACCCCCCATTCTTACTAACAAAAACTTATTTGTTTTTCTTGCAGTCACGATGATTATATACCAGTCATCTGGTATGTATAGGATCTGGTTTCTTGAAGCTTGATCAATATTCCCAAATTCAGCGTCATTGGGCAAGTACGAATGGCCTGATACCATGAACTTAAGATCAATGGTATCAATGACATTCATATCTTGAGTTAATATCATCAAACTCAAAGCAACATTGATGTTGCGGTTCTGTCCGCCACAAGTATCACTGTAAATAATAACATGTTTACAGGGGTTTTGTTTCAAATGCTTAGTAAGGCATGCAGATATATCCTGAGATCCCCTACTTGCCGTTGTCTCGTCCCAGACATACATAAATCCTAGGTTTGCTCCCATATCGTGTATTCCTAGGTTGTAGCAATACATATTCCTACGGTAGTGGGCTTTTGACACAGTTAATTTTGGAACGGAAGCGCTTTCTGTAAGTCCATAGTCAGTGTACAAACATTTTCATTTTCTTTGGCTAGTGTGCTGTCAACATTTAGGCTATTACGTGCTTTTTCAGCTTTAGCCAAATGAAGAACATGATCCCTTTTTAACACAGCCTTTGTTTCTGGATTTTGCTCCACTTCAATCTTTTGTTTGTACTCATCGCATCTTTTACATGTGTCTTTACGAGGCACATGGAATTGCAAGTTAAACTCATTATTGAACACATGTCTGTAATAATATTCCTTAACAGGGTCAATTTCTTTTTCTTGGCACCACCCTGTATAAAGCTTATACATCTTTGAAAGGTTTAACTCTGGGCTTAAATATTTCCGATGTGGGTTATCTTTTCTAGTGTTGGAAATTTGGGAACCGATTAATGTGGTCTTTTACCGATTGAATTTGCTCTGGCCTGATTTTTTGGGCAGTGACATGTTTTCCTCTTAAATCCTCTCCAGGGATACGTCCAGCTCTTACTTTACTGAGGGCTCTCGTTAATCTTCCATCACTTATTACAAAGATCGCCAAGAAGAACTTTTTGCAAACACGCACTGTGCTACTTCCATTCTGAATGTGATACAAGTTTGTACCTTTTCTTTCGCCTTTAGCTCCAGAGCGTGGGCGTTTACATTGTATTGGAGCCTGATGTACTAGGCCACATAAGTACACATTCTGTTTACTAACATCTGCAATGTTATGGAAATTTTCAAACTGCAAACGTCTTTCATTTTCTGTGACTAATACAAAGCACCGTTTGGGACAGCCACAATCAATATTTGTAAAAACCTTACGTGGTACAATATTACCTTTAACATTGACATAAGATTCTCCAGAGTTTCGAAGCCTTTTTGCTTTTTCTCTCTTCGATTTATTCTTCTGCCTTTTACGCGGTTTAAATGTTTTGTCCTGACAGCAGGGGCGGCCCGTGATATACGCGAACTACGCGGCCGCGGGTGGCGCCGCGAGGAGAGGGGCGCCGTGGGGGCCCTGTGCACGTGCGCCCTGCACTGACTAATACACCGCTACCCGCTACACACGCCCCACCCCTTACGCAAGTGACATGGAACCGTCCGCATGACTCATATGTCTATTTCTGTTCCGTTCGCACTGTTCGCAGTCTCGCAGTTACGGTCACTGTTAGCGCCGCTTCGCAAGCACCCTCGCCGTGACAGCTCTCTGTCTTACTATTTTATATAATTACATTGATGTGCGTTGTACTGTAGTAAGTTGTAAAATTAATGCCGTGCGTGTACTGAGTAATTTGAATTATTTTATTACTCTTTTTTCTTAGGGTATATAAAAAGTGACGTTTTAACACGAAATGTCGAGCAATAAAAAAACATCTGGAGCATTTAACCGCAAAAGAAAGTTGCAGCAATCTAAAGAAGATGAAAAGCAGCGTAAAGCACTGCAAAGATTTTAACAAATCCACCATTATGTGCGAGTGCATCAATAAGCGTAGAGACAACCGAATTAGATCACGATGTTGACAATAATTTACCAATAACTGAATCTGAGGTTCTGCCTGGACCGTCAACCAGTCAATTCCATAGTTATCTAGCTACAGAAACACCATTTCCACCATCAAATATTGATTGTGACGATTCTGTAGCCGCCACCAAAGTTGTGGATGATGATTTATTAGTTGATACAGTGATGTCATCTTCATCTACGTCTGTTGTTACGCATAGTCAACAAGTCATTGAAATTGTAAGTTGATTGTTGATTTAATTTTAACTAAAATGTTGTTTTATGGGTGTTTTATTTATTTATTGTTTATTTATTTATTGAACCAACGGCAATGCCTTTTTAAACAAAGATTAACAAACATGCAGAAATAACTGTTGTACACTAAAAATATTATGAATAAACAATATGACTATCAAAAATAACAAACAATAAAAAACTAACATGGTAAAGTAAATAAATAGTAACAACGAACATGAAATAAATTAAACTAATAAACTTTCAAAATTCAACAATGAAAAGACTAAAGCTAACTAGACTAAACAAATGATAACAATAAACCAATACTGAAAGCAAATAACAAAATAACTAGCGTTATAATGAATGTGTGCAAGTGTAATGTAATCGGATGAAGTGTGTAGGTGTGTGGGTGTGTGTGTGTATATGTGTTTTGAGGCTTTATGTACGGTTTATAACCGTACTACTCTCGTTAAAGGAGAGATTTTAACTGATGGAAAACCATAGTGAAGGTTTTAAATTTCTCTATGATATTGCTAGCTTAGGAAAAGCATGGAGTGAATCAGAGTTGAAGAAAGCCTGCAAACACCTTGAAACAGTTTTGAGCGGTGGTGAAGGAGATGACAAACCAAAAGAATATGACATTAACGGAGATGAGCTGTTTGATGAGCTTCAAATCTTTGGACCAATGCTGCCCCCTAGAAGTCACCCAGCTGGAGCGTTGTCTTTTATAACCAAACGTGGTTATGTGGATACTTTTCCAAATATTTTTGTAGCATTGAGAATCTTGTTAACGCTGCCAGTATCCGTGGCCAGTGGCGAAAGAAGTTTTTCCAAATTAAAACTGATAAAAACTTACCTTCGATCAAATTTGAGCCAAGAACACTTAAGTGGTCTAGCAACCTTGGCGATTGAAAATGATGCCCTAAATGTAATGGAAACGGACATTCTACTGCAAGAGTTAAAAATTAAAAATTTTAAATTAAAATTAAAAGCCAGACGAATTCCTTTTTAACTGCAACATTGAGTATCTTAATTGTAATTATTAGGCTATTATTTTTTAATTTGAATTGTCTGTAATACAACCTGACGTTTAACAAGGACTTGTACACACAATATTGATTGTAGACGATTTTGTGTTTTCCATCATACATCACATAACTTAATAATGTAATGTATCGTAATTGTAGTCTACAATGTGTCACTGTATTTGTAAATGAACACTGGTAAATAAACAAACTCTGGTTTGTCAGCTATTTTTTTCTCCTAATTTGTTCCCCTTTGTTTACTATTTAGTTAGGTACAAGGTATGTGACATTTACCGTTCTACGGTGTAGTGTATGACGGTTTATCGGGGGGGGGGGGGGGGGGGCGCCAAAACGACTGTTTGCTTACACTATAAAATTAGCTAGGGCCGGCCCTGCCTGACAGCCTTGGACTTCCCCATCTTCTATGTTAGATTCCTCTGCAGAGCTGTCTTGATCAGCCGCCATTTCCACTGGAGAACGAGCTTGAAGGTGAGAACTGGCATTTGTGTCTGTGAAAGAAAAACATCTAATGAAAATCCTGCGTTACAAATTATGTTTTTGTAGTTAAAATGAAAATTAGATTGGTTTTAATTAAGTATGTTATGTTAGTTTATACTAGTCAGCCATAGTTGATATGAATATACCCTACACCATGGACTGAATAAAAATCTACCTGAAACTTCAAAAATAGGAGCGTGACTAGGTCCAGAAGTAGCGGAAATGTGACTAGAGGGTTCAGGCAAGCTGTTTGAAGCGGGAATGCGACTAGAAGATCCAGGCAGGTTTTCAGTTTGCATCGTGTCCCGACCATATTCTCGAGCTCGCGTGCTCATTGGCCTAGATTATTTTGTGTGGTCAATGGGTTCATCATCTGGAAATCAAAACAATATTATTAGACTCTTTTCCCTATTCAATTACAAATTAAAATTAAAAGGGCAAAAATGTACTGTACTATGGGGTAACATACAACCTAAACATAGTTTTTAGTCTAAGCCTACTTTTAATTAAGTTACTCTATGATAGCATGTGGTAGAATTCAGTCAATGGTTCACTCAGTAGAGAGACAAATTTCTGTATGACTATCTTGATGTCATGTAATGCGGCAGTAGCTTAAGCATACCTACTCTAAAGGTATGGGTTTTACTCATATTAACCAAAAGTGCTAAATGCTTCAAAAAAGTACTATATCTAATAAAAATATGCAAGAAACAAAAGTAGAAATGCTAAAACATGCCAGTTTTAGACCTAAGTTGAAGAAACAAAACATAACCTAAAACACTACAACTATGTTTTGAACATTATTTTTTATTAAAATGAATACTTTCAAAATAAATATACTGACCTGATGAATAACCTTTATCTTGTAAAGGATTGTAGTCTTTATCAGCATCACTGTCATCACTATCACAAACTTTTAGCACATAATCATCACAAGTGTAATCCATGCTGCACTATGCAGCTAGTCACTTATGACAGTTATGAGGTAGATGTAGATAAACATACTGGTGTAAGTCTACTTGTTTCACTATGATTCTAAAGGGTAAAGGCATCTGGAGTTTAGTTGAGGACCCAAAGTAGGTGCTGCTACCTAGCGGCTAAAAATGTAAGTTAGACTTACACCGTTATGTTCCGTGAAAGATTTGTCATTTTAGAGGCTGTACAGCTGTTTAACTCGAAACTGAAAAAAAATTGACTTACACCACTATGTTTCTGAGCCCTCCAATTGACATTTTATACATTTCATATAATTTTAGCACATGACGGAATCCAATAACTAAGCATTCCTTCACAGTTAGTTATGGTTATACACAACTCCCACCAAACCTACGTTCACAAGATTCGAGGTTGATTTTTTTCCCTTCTATGTCTAGCTCGTATCTAAACTAGACCCTCTCATGCAGTAGCCCTTCTTCGACATGTACCACATGTAATATCTACCTTGGACACTAACGACATCTTTACGTCTCATCTTTACACTAACGACATATATATGATTGATGTGTTCTTTCACGACTCACAGCGCATCATACTTCACGCATAACTATTAAATAGCACAATATGGTAGTTGTATTTATTTGTAATAAATGTCATATTGAGCTTGACTTCCTTTCAAAATTAGCGTTCAATCATTTTTAATATTCTAGCTAACTGCAGAAAAATTACATTTAAAAATTCTAAATCCTACAACAACGATAAGGAATGGTACCGAAGTAAACTTTCGATGTATATTTTATATCGACTGTTAATAACCACTAAAATGCACCCTGTGAACACGCAGGTGAAGCACCCTGATATCCAAACTATACGATGCAAGTCCGCCAACATATTTAAATAATAGTTTTTACACCTAGTAGTTTTACACAAAAATTTAAAGAGTCATTCGTTCCACCCATCCACGTACAGTGGCATTGACTCACCCTATCCTTGTCGTATTACTAGCGTACGTGTTAGAAGCGCACAAGGGCCAAAGCTTGTTAGGAGCGCACAACCCTTCTACCTGGGCCCCGGAGGGTCCAATCTAACCTGCCGGTGGTCCGTATAATCCCCCGGCCATAAATGGATTAAACAAGGTTGAGTGCACATCCTAGCTCAAATTTAAATATTTGTGGATCGAACAATTCTTTGAAAATAAACACGACGGATGTAAAAGTAACATTATTTAATTATATTTTAGTTTTTGTCCCAGTTCAATACGACAATTTTGACCTGAATAGTTAGGTACAAAAGTTCATATTACAAAAAAGTTCAGCACAACGCGTCTTGTAACAATATTTATTACATATAACATACGTAAGTCTGAAGGACGATAACCCCTTTGGTGTTTCCAGTACTTTTAAATAACGAATTTCCTTTGGAAAATTCCAGTAGATAAATCTGACAAATATGTGCCTAAGTGATATTGGAACACACTTGTATCCATGACCTTTTCATATTATAATATACGGAAAATGGCCTACAACCATATTGGCAATAGAAGAACCACTTTTATAGTATACATTTATGGCAGTAGTCACCTGATTGTGTTTAGAGTCAAGCAAAACTAGAATTAAATCACCCCTTCTAAATATCGATAATGTAAATGACTAAAATAAGTAGTTTTTATTAACAAACACGTCTAATACTGTATTTAGGCAATAAAATGTTGACAATAATTTAACTAAACACGATCTTCTAACTACTCTCCAACATATCCCCCAAATTATCGCAAGCTGTAAGATATAAAACAATTGGGTGAGAACAGGCCGAAAGGCAGGATTATCACAGGATGTCACAGGATCTGTAAATTTGAGGTAGATACTAATGGATTTAATTTGTATATTATTATAACTAATTCCAGTAATACTTAAGCGGCTGGCACAAGAGATGTTAATTTTCAAAACAAATTAAATAGTCAACAATATTTTCTAAATATTATTCTACTGTGCAACAATTTTTAATCCTATATTTAAAAACATCACAATGCATTTTTTTTATATTGTCTTTCAATAACATTAACAAAAATAACAGATACAATAGTAAGTCAAATGAAAAATATAATAATATTAAAATTATAATTATATACTATACCAACTAAGTTCAACGACTTTACACTTGCTGTCTCGTAGTAAGAGTGTTATTAGTTGTTGCTGATAATTACAGTCAATGCCTGGAATTAAATGTTACTAAACATGTACTCCTAAACATGAGCTTAATCACTCAAAATTGACGTATTGAACTGGGACAAAAACTGAAATATAATTAAATAATGTTACTTTTACACCCGTCGTATTTATTTTTAAAGAAATATTCAATCCACAAATATTTAAATTTGAGCTTAGCTGTGCACCCAACCTTGTTTAATCCATTTATGGCCGGGGGATTATACGGACCGCCGGCAGGTTAGATTGGACCCTCCGGGCCCCAGGTAGAAGGGTTGTGCGCTCCTAACACGCTTTGACCCTTGTGCGCTTCTAACATGTGCGCTAGTAACCCATCCATCCAAATACAGTGGTACTGACCCACCCACCCATACACGTACAGTGGTATTGACCCACTCTACCATATACATACAGTGAAATTGGCCCAATCATCCACGTAGAGAATTGGCCGAATCCTACAGTGTAGAGAATCAAGTGTGGAGTGGGAAGTCTGCATTAGCTTTTTAGAGTTCAAAAACAGGAGTTACTCACTGAAATAGTTTTACTGGAAAGCTGGCAAAAATGCATTTATAAAAATTGCAAGTCTATAGTTTTTTCCAGTCAGTAAAGCTGTTTTACTAATTAAATTATTCGATTAAATTGAGAATATTCATGAATTTTCCTCAACTACTGATTAATAACTTTATCAAAATAGCACTTTAAGTATGATGATGCTTTAAAAGTAAAAAATATACTTTTAACAACACAACATTCCTAGTACCAATATGAAGTCCTTGCTGATCTTCACCAGACATACTGTGTGGCAGGTATGGGACCGCCCGGGGAGCACGTACCTGCCAGACCATCCAAGGCGCCGCCGTCACCTGCATGGGAATGGTCGCTTCCGGTCTCTGTGGAGGGCCGAACCAACAAACTTCCATCGATTCCTGGACTTCATTCACTGTTTTCTTTCAACGCCAGTGGTATTTTTTATAGAGTATTCCAACTTTGTTATGAGACAGCGGTCCAAACTCATCAAGCTAAATTTAAGTCCTGGGACCTCCCAGGATTTAAACCCGTAACCCCAGAATTAAAGTGAGGGGTGCTAACCGTTAGGTCAGCGAGAGACAACAATATTACAGCTAATAAAGCAATATATTATTAGTTTTTACACGATTACATACATAGCCTATGAAGCATGTATACAAACATAAATAAATTGAAGCAACAAGTAATGTTGAATATACTTTATAATGATGTCCCTACTCAACAGGAGAGCGCTTAGTGGGATTTCAATGTAGCTCTGACGCGTGGCATTGCCAGTAGTACTGAGTTTAACATACGGCAACCAATAATTTACATATCGAAGCAGAAAAACATTTGAAGAGGCATTTTCACTTGATTAAAACAATAATACAATAGGAAAATATATGAATAAAATAATAAGAGTAATCTATAAACAATAGGAAACAAAAATGTGAAAGACGTAAAAAAAGTAAAATAAGAAAGTCCACGATTGTTATATGTTTACTCACTCAACAGTCACAATATAAAACAAGTAGGTTATAAAACAGATGCATTAAGAGAAGAGAACTGAAACGTGGCAACATTGCAAGACGAAAAATCGTTGTTATGGTAGGGGACAAAACTTCCCATGGCTTACATCGTCACGTCAAGTGTTTGTACCATTCCCAAACTCCTCAAAGTTTCAGATAGGCAGTAAGAGGGCTCTAATTCGAGTCAGGACATTCAATAAATAAACTTAAAGAGTCTTTATTTTACTAACTGAGTCTTTATTTTTGTTTTCAATTGAACTTACAAGTTTTTCTTGAACTGTGTGATAACGTGTTTATTGGGAATCGAAAAACGGATGTATGGAGCAAAGGAATGTGTTTATACGTAGCTCATTTCAAAGGTGTAGTAATGAACGTAAACAACAATACTACAACAATAAAAAAGAAGCTAAAGTGCAATTCTTTTAAATTTATAATTACGAGTAATTTTATAACTGACTATTATTTTTTTAATATGTCTCTGTTAGTTGATAAATGTCGTACATCTACTCATTATTTTAGTTTACAGTATCTATACCAGAGGAATTTTTTTATCAGTCAACAGACATTGATAAGGGACAACTGTCCAATACGCTTCGGTAACTTTAAAGTGAACCTCCCTAGATTTGAACCCGTGGCCCTCTTTATATGAAGCAGAGGTGCTAACCAGTAGGCCTGAACCTTTTTATATCATTTCCAACTCATATGACTAGATGATTACTCTATAAAATAAATAATGAAATATCTGTTGAAAGTACAGTCTTTTCATATACGGGGTTGCTAATAAAAATGCTACCAATGTTCAATGTTATGTATTTGATATGTTAGTGAACAATCATAGCAGACGCTACTGGTAAAATCTATTATGTAATTTTCACAAAATTGTTAATTTTTTAACATTGTTTTAGATAACAGTTTTCACAATATGTTCTTATATTATGCAGATATCAAATTTAAGATATTTATTCAATATTTGTGGTTTGCTATTTTATTTTTTGCTAGGTCATGTTTAAAACTATGTCTACTATTTTATGAAGTTTGGGAACTGCTTGTTTGTAGATGAACCAAATTGATTGGGAAACCGTAACTATATTTAGAGAATACAAGTGACTTTTCATCTTATGACAAAGACGTGAATGAGATAAGTTTTTTTTTATTTAAAGGAGAGGCCGATCTCCTTAACCTTACTCTGCCCATTCCTCATAGACTACTGTCTATGCGAGGAACTTATTCAGACAGAGTAAGGGGGCGAGCCAGAACAGTAAACGGTGAATATTACTGATAAATCTTCCAGTCCAGGCCGGATTCGAACCAGCGCTATCTCTAACCAAACCTCAAAGTCCTGACGCCTCAGACCGCTCGGCCACTGGCTTGAAGTTGCATGACTTCAAGTTTTATTTTGTGATTATTTATAAGTATTATGTGTATAGGAGTGGAGAGGTGGTCATTGCGATATTTAACATAATCTTCTATATATGTATATACAGGGTGTCCCGTAAGTAACCAGCCAAACTTCTGGAGGTCATTCATTGGATTAAAACAAACAAAAAATTTCATATGTACAAATCGTCTATCTCGCTCCATTATCCGGCTATCTGTGTGTATGTGTTTTTTACTAAAAGCTTAATATCTCTAAAGTTATTTAAGATAAAAATCATGAAAATTTATATGAATGTTGACCTTTATAGTGTTCATGTACTGTTTAAATTTCATTTTTTTACAATAATCCTTCTCAAAATGGCGGCCATTTTAAACTTTCAAAGCCAAATAGCTTAATAAACTTAAATTTTACTAAAAACCTGTTAGTTACAAACAAGTTTAAGAATTTATTTCTACAAATAATTGTATAAAAGGTTTTAAGATTGAACAACTATTAACTGAGAAATTACAATTTTTATCAAATATTAAGGTTTTAGTAAAAAACATATACAGACAGATAGCCGGATAATGGAGCGAGATAGACGATTTGTACATTTGAATTTGTTTGTTTGTTTTAATCCAATGAATGACCTCCAGAAGTTTGGCTAGTTACTTATGGGACACCCTGTATGTATATAGGAGGTAAAGCCCTCACTGACTGACTCACTCACTCATCACTAATTCTCCAACTTCCCATGTAGGTAGAGAGCTGAAATTTTGTACACTGTGTCTTTAGGTCTTAAATAGGACAACTAAAGTATTTTCATCTTGATAAAGTACTCCTAAGGGGTAGAAAACACCTCCTAAAGATTGTTCCACAAGGATAACATTTGGTTGATTCTAGTAAATTAATAACAGCTGTTTTGTAAATATATATACATGTTTATTTTGTATGTTTGATTTTGTACTACTGATCCCACATAACAAAGCTGCTCTGTGATTAATGCATTTGTAACATTATACTATAAGTTTTATCTTCAGCTGATAAACAAGAACAAATAAATTGAACCAGTTTGAAAAAGGCTAAGTAATACCCTAGGTTATTATTTACCTTTCATCACGATTTCTCCAAAACTAATCGTATTATAAATCAAGTACCAGGAAAGCCGATCTCCGATCGGGTTCATATCATCTAATCGCTGACTTCCAATACCGAATTTAAATGAATCCCAAGATACTGAAACATGCTATGAAGCTGAAATTGAAAATACAGATCTTGATTCAAACAATGAAACAAATCTTATGACTTGTAATAATACTTTGCAAACAACTTCTACAAATAATTCTGGAAATACCTTACAAACTTCTAGCAACTTTCTTAATTACGATTTGCCATCAACCTCGGTGTTACCCCCGAGGTTGATGGCAAATCGTAATTAAGAAAGTTGCTAGAAGTTTGTAAGGTATTTCCAGAATTATTTGTAGAAGTTGTTTGCAAAGTATTATTATTACAAGTCATAAGATTTGTTTCATTGTTTGAATCAAGATCTGTATTTTCAATTTCAGCTTCATAGCATGTTTCAGTATCTTGGGATTCATTTAAATTCGGTATTGGTGGCTCATTTTTATTAAAATTAAACTTGCGTCGTTTTGGAGGACGTCCGCCTAGCATCTAAGAAAAAGTTAAATACACTGAACTGAAGTTATCAATGAACTGTAAATTTTCCGGCTCGAAGGACCATAAATATGCGTTGCGGTGCGTTGAAATTATAATAAAAATGAAATAAAGTTCGAGAATAACTGAATTGACATAGGTAAGAAAAATACAATAATATTTGGTTTGTTTACATTTTAACAGATTCAGAAAAACATGTGTTATTTAAAAAAATAAATTGAAATCATAACTCACATGTTGAAATAGTAAATAGTAAACATTAAACAGTGGTATTGACCCACCCGCCCACCCAATACTTGGAATCGTGAAAACTCATAGAAAATGAGTTTTCTCAAAATTGTCACCAAATCCATTGGATTCCTGAGGTAGAAAACCATATATAGACAAAGTACGAAGAAAATCGGTAGAGCCGTTTTTGAAATAAAATGACTGGAAATAGGTACATACATACAATTCCTTGCTCGTTTTATAGTATAAGATTACAACAGATAACATAAATTACAACTGGACCTTTCAGTAAAAAATTAAGTATAGGAAAATAAACAGACAGATACAAATTTTAAAACCTGCAGATATTTTAATCAATTTATGATGCCAATTATTGTTTTGTACTATCACCACTGATGATAGGGTAATGAATGCCCCTATACATACAAAATTGAGTAACAGTTTTTCACAACAGAAAAGCTCAACTAAACTCCCCACAAGGTGCAACAGTTTTAAACAAAAACTGAAATTTACTCCAACTGTAAAAACTTAGTAAAAATTATACACATAAAATGAAACTTAATTCAATTCAAAATTTCTTTATTTATGTAAATGTACACAGGTACAACAAATAGCGTCATCTTTATGTTATCCAAATGTGTTCTAAAATCTAATAACATAAAATCATTGGCCCTCCTTAATTCTTTATTACAGTAGGAGGCTACCTCTAACTTTTTAAGTACAGTATTCATCCATCGAATATAAGGCTAACTTTATCAAATTTAATGTTCTTTGGCTCTAGCTTAAAATTTATGAAAGTTACTTTCTATAGTGATATGCTTTGGTAATTTATGCAAAAACTTTGTTCCTATAAACTTAGTTTTTTTTTTTTTTTAATTCCAATTTATGTTTTTCAACGTGACTACTTATTCTAGTGTTATAAATATGGTCAGCGCCGGATTTTGACAATTCAGACCCCTAGGCTCCACCTGTGGTGCGGGCCCTGTGGTCACGGTTTGGGGGATACTCCTCATATAAAGGGGATCCGAGGTCCCTCCCTCTGGGAAAATTTGAAAAACTGCGTGCAAACAGTCACTTTATAGATACATTTGCGTTATATATATCCTGTATTGTCTGGTCTGAAAATTAATGCTTCATCATTTATTATACAATGTTTGAACCCAAATGCATGAGATAATTCAAGATATTAGAAAACTTTAATACTGTTTTACCTAAGGTTATTAAAAAAAAGACAGGAATAGATATAGATAGAAGTAGAAATAAATTCAACTTTTGAATAATTTAATGTACATTAGTACGGCAACAAGAAAATTACAATCAATATTAAGTACTTATATGAATAGATATTAAGTCATAAATAAAATGTAAAGTAAATAATGTTCATTTCAGTCACTCTTGCTGATTGGTTTCCGTCTAAGCTTCTCCGCAATGAAGACATTAATGACGTTCTCATATTTGACTTGTCTCAGAATGTCATGTTCTAAGCTAAGCAAAGCCAAAACGTTTAGCCTGTCTTCTGACATTGAGGTTCGGAGTCTGTTTTTGATCAGCTTTAGCTTAGAGAACGATCTTTCGGCAGAGCAATTAGTCACCATCAATGACAGATACATTCTTAATGCCACTTCTACATTAGGAAAGCAATCTTTTACATTATTTTCTAAAATAAGTCGATACATCCACCTTTCTTTACTAATGGGCTTTTCACATTTTTCATATTCATTTTGAAACTGGGTGGAAAAATTCTTGAATTGTAACACTTCGTTTCCCAATTCTTCTTCTAGATCTTCGTTGTAGCATTCTACTAACAATTTGCTTGATAATAACATCTCATCGTTAGATAGCGTATCCAATCTGTTAAGGAATCCAAACCTCGCGTCGATAAGTTCGTATGCTTGAAGCCTCTTTGTCAACGCACCCTCAAGTTCGTCTATGACGGTAATGAAGCTTTGGGTCCGGAATGTATCAGATGGAGCTAGGTCAACCCCCGGAGCTTGTACACAGTCAAGAGGAGCTAAACGTACATTGGGTTTCCTTTTACGTTTAGACTCAACTTCATACTCTAGACAATCAGTTAATTTTATGGCTTTCTGTTCATACTCCTTGAAACATTCCCGTTTGGATCGAATCAATCTTCTCAAAGATTTCAACATTGATGCAGCTGTATTCACGTCAATTCTAGGGTTTTGTAGAGATTCACTAGTTTTGTTAACTTGGCCCAAAACATCGTCCCAGAAAATGGCATACAAACCTGTCTCCAACTTGTTCATTTTTCGAAGCAAACCCAAAGCAGCCACCCTTGATATTCCAGAATCCTCTGTGTCTTCTGAAATTTTCACCAGTGCCTGCTTTATTTCTTGATATCCACGCAAAAGAGCTTTGGTGGCATCGGCTCGGCATGACCATCGTGTTGTTGTTGTCCTTTTTGGCACAAGAACATTTTTTTCAGTTTCTGCTCGTTTCAAGCATTCAGTTAGAATCTTGTATCTGTTGGTTGAGGCAGTGAAATACACAAATATCTCTTCCAAAAAATTGAAAAAGCTTACAGCATTAGGACAATAACCAGCTGCAGCTTGTACTGTAATACCAAATTCAATGAATGTCCAGCACAAGGTATCCATACTGCCAAACTGTTTTCTTCTAAAACGAGTGCTTGCAACCCGTTATACTTTCCACTCATGGCAGAGGCATTGTCATAAGACTGACCACGACAGTTTTTTATGTCCAGATCATTTTCTTTCAAAAAGGTACATAGTCCATTAAACATGTCGTTTGCTTTGTGTCCTTGATTAGGCATAAATGTCAAAAATCTTTCAACAGGTGTGAAATCTTCCAAGTACCTAAAAACCAAGCTGAGTTGGTCAACATGACTTCATCGGGCGTTGAATCTAGAGATATTGAAAAATATTTACACTTTTTGATTCGAAATAAGATCTCATCGGACACTTGTTTCCCTATTATATTTACAACTTCCTCACATATTGTAGAAGATAAGTAGTTGGTGTGACCACTTCCGCGGTTTCCATGAGTTTCAAGGTGGCCTCTTAAAAATTCATCATGTTGTGCTAGGAGCTCTAAAATCCCCAGGTAGTTGCCATTTCGTGGTGATCCAAGGGTTTCATTCTCTCCTCGAAACGCCAAACCTCTTTCACTTAAAAACACTATAACACTTATCAATCTCTTTAGGACTTCCCGCCAGTACTTTTCTACTTTTTCCGCTTGATGGGTAAGCTCTTTATCTATTTGACCTAGTCTTTTGGTACGTCCTGCATAATCAATAACAGCATTTAAATGAAGTTTAGATGTTTCATGCTCAATTAGGCGTGCTGAAGCATTTTTCCAATCACTATATCCACCATGAGTTAATAAAGAGCGTACCGGGGAGAACAGTTTGCAGACATAACAGTAAACGTGGCCATCGCTGGGAGAAAAGCATAGCCAAGAGCGTTTAATGGTTTCACCATTTCGGGTTTTTCGTATAAACATATTTTTGTGACATTTCCTTACAAAACCCTTCTCGCATCCCTTGCCCATATCGGACTGTTTGACAGACTTGCGTTCAAATAGATCCTCGTCACAATTTTGAAGCAATCCGGTGCCCATTGTAACACAACGGTCGATGTCACTTTGTGTAAGCGCTTCCGGCCACTGTCCAATGTCAGTCCAATGACAAACAACTTATTTTCGGAGCAGGCGCAGGATCAAATTGAGCAGAATCTACGAGGGCTCTGGGCACCTCCTCAGGCGTTTTTTGAACCTGGAAGTAACCAATTACAGTCAGACTATTGTCAAAAAAAAGAAAAGAAAAAATGTAGTCTATTACAAAATTACTAAAATATTCAAATAAATGTTCCATATAATTTACAAAAAAAAAAAAAAATAAATAAAAAACACTACTGCATAAAATTTAACATAATATGTTAAAAGTACTGAGCTTCTGACTGTATTGATGTGTAATCCTCGGTATCCAAAACCTATCAAAATCATTTTAAAAAAATCATATGACAAAAATGTATGAGATTTTCAAACAACTTCCAAACTGACAGTTTGCAAATATTTAAGGCTGGATTTCAAACTTAATTTGAGGGTTGTAAAACGTGTTAGCTATTTAAAAGGATATTAAATCCACACTAAATGTGCAAAACAAACCCCTCCGTGTGGTTGATACTGAGCTTATTTTTAAATGTAGGCAACAAATCTTTTTTTACCAATGGCAAAATAAATAAATTTACTACTAACTTGGATTTAAATTTTTTTTGGATTTATTAATTAATCAAACATGTGGTCAATTGTCAAAGTTTCCCAGCGAAAACACCTAATAATTTCGTTAATAAGAAATCAGTTAAAATGTTTAATATGACACCCAATTTATTTTTTAAAGTTCAAAAATGTAGCCGTGATATGCCACCGTGTGAAAGAATGTACTAATTAATTGGTAATAGTGCAACTCAAAATTTTACGCGGAGAATTCATTCGTGGTTTGTAGCCAACAGTTCGACTATTTCTACTGACAATGAACACAAAAATATCTGTTGAAATCTTCCCTCCAAGTTTATTTATTTAATTCTATTCAAGGGAGGAGGTGGCTGTAGTACTTCGACGCAGATTTCAGCTGTGGCCGCACTTGATTACTAGATCCTTGCTCTGCCACCACTTAGAAAAATATTGCTTCTACAATTCCAAAGTACAAAAACATGTTAAATAACCCACCTCTGCTTCTTTTTCGGCATCCGTTTGATTTCCGAGCTGTCGGGTATTCCCATTGGTAATTGGCACATCTACGTCGTC
This sequence comes from Stictocephala bisonia, assembly GCA_035578905.1. Lineage (NCBI taxonomy): Eukaryota > Metazoa > Arthropoda > Insecta > Hemiptera > Membracidae > Stictocephala > Stictocephala bisonia. The sequence goes on along the minus strand of JAQJVL010000544.1, from coordinate 184,141 downwards.
AATCACGATGTCGTTGTTTTTTGCTGCTTCAGAAACAGACGTTGATGGTGTTGCATGGACATTTTTTATAAAATCAGTCATGCGACGTGATTTGACTAGGACCTCTGCATTCTTTTTCTCCTTTTCTTTAGCAATCTTCCGTTTTGCACTGCCGCTTTTGAAAACCTCTTTCGTTTTATGGCGATTATTTTGTGTTTTATGACGGTCCATAGTAGAATCTTGCTGAAAAGAAAAAATACTTGCATTCGCATGTATCTCGTAAATGAGAAGCATTCAGTTAAAAAGGTATGTAAATATAATGAGTTTTTTAGGATAATATTTTGTGAGTTTTAAAGTTGAAAATAAATCTGCATGTGTTTAATACTGTAAATAAATACAAAACACCAACTAGGTTTAAAATACTGCCGCGAAAACGGGACAAGTTGGCGTCCCAAGAATTTGGTCGAGACCCTCTAAAACGGGACGTCTAGTCACCTTTAATATAAGTAAAATATATTAATTAACAATTAATGGTAGGCCCACGGAGAAGATAATCAAATATTCTATTAATAATTATATTGGTGCAGTGTGCAGAGTGGGCCGTAGGCCAATCCGCGATTAATGAAGATATAATTTTAAAATTTTTTGAAACCCCAATTAACTTGTTTAAATTTGTTTTGACATTATTGGAAAATAAACGTATACATGAAGTTGTTGAATTTATAACAAATTCTAAACTGAGCTATACATATTATAAAATATGACTTACCTTTGTAATGTTATTTATTTAAATAATCCCGCTATAGCCTTCTCTGGACAAACTCACTGAGCACACATTTGACAATCACAGAAACAGACTTAATAACTAGTTTGCACCAACTTAACACAAGTAATCATTAGTGTGAGGAGTAGTAATGTAGCACTACGCTGCTAACGCTATGTGTCTTGTTAAGACAGATGACAAGATATTAGTGGTGGGAGGGGAAGTCACAGACAAGTACCAACACGAACCCTAGTTCGCTAACTCGCCACACGTGGGCGCGGCAAACGGTCGCTGCCCACTGTTCATATCGGCGTGAGATGCTTTAAACCGCAGAAAAATACTACTTTCTCTGTGTTCAAATTAACTCCAACCGCTTTTCTCAAAATGTCACCATCAGTGCACTTACACATTCACTTGTTCTGTACATTTACAACCAAGGCCATGTCTTTTGTATGTAGATAATAGAACATGACCAGTAATATAATTTTTGTAATGAAAGTTGTTTAAGAGTAAAGTTGTGGTGCGGGCCCCTTTGTGGCGCGGGCCCCTAGGCGCGCGCCTATGTCGCCTGTGCTTAAATCCGGCCCTGAATGGTTATTTGACATTGGAAAAAAGTTCTGTTTTACATAAGCCACAGTTTCTAGAATAAAAAGACCACATACTGTCAGTATTCCCAAGTCAGCAAAGACACGTTTAACTGAGACCTCACTTTTTAACTTGCACATAATTCTTAAAGCTTTTTTTTTGTTGGACTAAAATTTTATCTAAGTTTCTCTTTTTTGTACCTCCATATATACTTATTCCATAAGTTAGATGTGCATGAACTAAAGCAAAATATATTGTTTTTAAAGTGTGTAGATTACACCACTTTGCCATTTGTCTCAATGCAAATAAGCCTTTTGACATTTTACCTATTACATGATCAGTATGCTTATCCCAACTTAGGTTTTCATTAATAAGAAGACCTAAACATTTTGTAACTGCAACTTGTTCTATTATTTTATTATTTAATACTATTTGTGGGTTTATTTTGTTTCTTGTTTGTTTGTAAAAAAAGAGATAAAATGGAATTTACTCAAGTTGAGAAGAAGATTTTTGCTATTTAAGAATTCTTTAACAGTAGACAGACTAAAAAATGATGACATTTCTACATTTTCTTTAGTATCTCATTTTATTGTTAAATTTGAATTATTAGTAAATAGACAAATGTTGCCACCAGCAGGGATAATATCCGGTAAGCCCTTCAAGTAACAAAGAAACAAGAGTGGGCCCAGGACCGATCCTTGAGGCACACCATGCTTGATTATCTTTATTTGTGATTTAAATTTCCGAATATAATCATATTTATTAGAACTATCTGTTATTATATGTTCAATCTCAACAAACTGCTGTCTATTCTGGAGATAAGATTCAAACCACTTCAGCTCTTTTCAAATAATTCCTAATTTTACTAATGTTTTCATAAGTTCAATATGGGACACACTGTCAGAGGCTCTTGTCAGGTCTAAAAACATTCCTAACCCCTTTCCCCTTTATCAATAGAGTTAATTATTGATTGGATGAATTCTATTGCGGCAGTAATTGTTGATTTTCCTGATTGAAACCCATGTTGTTCTTTATCTAAGAGTTTGTGGTTGGTAAATAATCTACTAACTGAATATAAATAACTCTCTCAATCATTTTCGAAAAAATAGGTAGCACCGATACAAGACGGTAACATGATACATCAGTGGGAATTCCTTTTTTTAAAATAGGAATTACTCTGGCAAGTTTCAAAGAGTCGGGGAATACGCTAGAAATAATAGACGAGTTGACCATGTGCAATAAGGGTTTCAGTATTATGGGAAGTACATTTTTAATAACAACTATGGAAATTTCATCACTACCAGTAGAAAACTTATTTTCAAAAGATTTGATTATTTTTTCTAAAACCTCTTCAGTTATTGTTCTAAGTTTAAACCTAAACCTAGCTTGTGCTGGGATGGTTGCCCTCTAACCGTGAATTCTGATTCTTTTGAGGAATTTTAGACAAAACAGAACTCTTAACCACTGATACAAAGAAATCATTAAAAACAGTTACAACTTGAACAGGATCAGTAACTAAAACCTCACCCCGGTCAACAACAATATTTGATTCCTTATTTATTTTGTTTTTTTATAAGATTTCATGTCAACTTTCATTTATTTTTAGACTTACTTATCTTATTATCAAAAAACATTTTTTATTCATATTGATACAATGTTTTAGTTCTTGTTTTAAATTCTTAATTAATGGTTTGGTTTGATTTCCCTTATTTTTTCGAAATTCTTTTTCAAGTTCAATAATTTGATTTTTCTTACATTTTATTTCATCTGTGATCCATTGATTACATTTTTTGTCTTTTATATTTACCAAAAGTTTTGGAAAACTATTACTAAAACAATACATGAATACATTGAAAAAAGTGTCATACTTCTTGTTAACTGACGGTTTATATACCTCCAAAAAAGACTCCTGTAGAAAGCATTTATTAAAACTTTCTATATTATTTAAAGAAAAAGTCCTACAGTATTTTTTGAAATTTTCTTTTTTGAATTCAAGTTATAAATCTCAAATAATTGAGTATCATGGTTAGAAATATATGTTATTAGCCCTATTACTTTGTTTTTATATTCTTTAATGCTGCTAATTACATTTTTAATAATTGTCTCATATTCCAATGTTACTCTTGTTGGAAAGTCAACCTTATATTGTAGGTTATATGATTTCAGTACACTCACAAAGTCATTATAATGCCTGTCTTTTTTTTAAAACATTAATATTCATGTCTCCTGTTAAAATTACATTTTTATATTTGTTAGTTAAAATATCACAGAACATTTCAAAATTAGACAGAAAATCATAGAAACCCCTGGTATTGGGATCTGTAAATACAGCATATTACACATTTGAAGTTTACATTAATACGTAATGATGTACTGTAAATATAATCTAGCCCAAAAAATAACAAGAAAAACTTTATAATTAATACACAAAAAAACTAGTCATTTAAAGGTTATTTTATTAATTTTCAAAAATAGATTTGTGAATACAATAGTTTAAACACAATATCTCTAAATATGTTCGGTCATCTAATCTAGTTTGTTTAAAATAAGCATGGTAAGAAATGAAAAGAAAAGTTCAAATATTGAACAATTTTAAAGATCATTTCACTTTTTGAAAATTAATTTATCAAATTAACTTTCATAAAACATTTTGTATGACGTTTCATAATTAGAATGCATATTTAATTCAAGTATAAATCTGGGAAAGTATGAAATAATAGCAAATAAAAATAAGAAACCGAAAAATGTAAGAAGCATTAAATTGTATGACTTATGTTATAACATGTTCATTACATTAAAATAACATTGCAACAAACATTTAGTTCATCGAACAAAGTATTATGTTCTATTCTAAATAATGCTCATAGTTTTAAATAAATCCTGTCCTGGTACCTGTTATGATAGACTAAACTTTATATATTATTAGATTTTATATAATGCTAAACAATCTAAAAAAATCATCATGCACTTAGTGAGCAAGTGAATAGGCTTGAGTACTGTAGCTTCAGAGCTATATTTGGGGACTCATCAAGTGTTTTCAATGAGCTCATTTGCATTTATGAAGTGAGGTCCGCTGGTGGTCTCACTTTTATGGGAGAGGCACGACAAGCTAGAAGTTAAGTTATGGACAACTACTTCTGTGGGTTCATTATGTCCATTTGTTATGGGAGAGGCACGACAAGCTAGAAGTTAAGTTATGGACAACTACTTCTGTGGGTTCATTATGTCCATTTGTTATGGGAGAGGCACGACAAGCTAGAAGTTAAGTTATGGACAACTACTTCTGTGGGTTCATTATGTCCATTTGTTATGGGAGAGGCACGACAAGCTAGAAGTTAAGTTATGGACAACTACTTCTGTGGGTTCATTATGTCCATTTGTTATGCTAAGTACTTAATTTGGGAGTTTTAATTTGATAGTTAAATAAATATGACTTACAGTTTATATGAATGATTATTTAACCTAAATAAACATTTGCCACTGAGAATTTAATAAAGGTATGTACTCGTTCAAATCGAAATTGTGGCCTATTCAAGAGGCTGCTTAATTTTTTTTTAACTTCCTCCCTAGTTAACATGGGCCTGCAGGCCTGTGAATGAACATTAAATGAGTGAAGTACCAACAGTTATTTCAGTTATGGATTCAAACTTTACACCTAGCCCAGATTTCTTTTCCCTAAATACAGACATTGAAGTGGGCACAACTGGAAAAATCTTGATTGTTTCATGTGGGATGGTTGCCACGATTTGAGTGTTGTGCAGGAGAGAGAATTGAGTGTCAGGCATGTGAGTTTGCTGAAAATTAGACCAATGCTACATGGATCAGGTTGCATGCTCTGTCTGGATGGTTGATGTTATTTATTGGTTACAGAGGGTTGGTTTATGTGGGTAAAGGAAATGTTGACAAGTTTTTGGAAAACCATTAACATTATAAATACAGAACATTATACTTTTACTTCCTAAGAATATAGGACAAATCTGTTATATTATTTTGTATAAAGTGAAATAATCATCAGTTGACCCATAATGTTGGGGTTAAGTGTTAGAGAGGACTTTACAGTCCTAACTTCGCCCCTTTAATAATGGTATTTTTCATTTTATTTAATTTCTTATATAAAAAAAAAAAAACAGCCTCCGGAAAAACTTTTTTTGGCTCCAAGGGTTTACAATTTTTTTTGGTTTTCAACTACGAGAATTCGATTGGCACTAGTCTCAACCCTGGGAAAACTCTGATTTCTGCCATAGAGGCTCCTAGACATCCCGTGTTATCGACTTCTAGCAGACAAAATAATAAGAAACCATTATTAACTTCTAGTGGAAAAAATATCCATCACAGCTATATAATGAGAGGACAACTTGCAAAAACAAACAACAGCTGATCTAAAGTATTTTTCCTGTTTTTATTATTTTTGTGCAGGTTTTCCCTCTCAATTAGTTTTATTTTTGTATGGGTTTACCTTGTCAAATACAGTTAGTGTGAAGTGTTTCCAAGAGTGTAGTTTTCGTGTGTGTTGCTATTTGTTACTTAGCACTATAAGGTTATTTATTTTGCAGAATAAGGTTCACCCTTATAAAATAAGTGTTGTTTGCCCGAACTATACAGCATTATATGTTTCTTAGAACCTAGAAATGAAAAGCGGAAGACCACCAAAACAAAATTTTAGTAATAACAAACAAGTTGGAGCAACAACAAATGATCCTCTGGTAGATATGGATGCTGCCTCTTCAGTTTGCAAAATTCAACTCAACCAATCTGTAAATATGAGCATCGCATACCCACGGCCAAGCCAGGCATTGAAGTCTATAGGCAGAGAAATAATTTCATATCTTTTGACCCAGCTAAATGATGAGGAAAGGTTTGATCACCTTGAACAAGAACGGTGACGCGATACTACCTGACGTTTGCCAATATATTATAAATTTGCCATGTCAGCGGATGCTGAATATTCACTAATGGGACCGTTTGACGTTGCATGCATGCACTGTGGAGCCATCTTTTTCCCCGAAGAGCGAATGCAGAACAGAACCAAGAGAAATTCATTTGGCGACTGCTGTCTTCACGGAAAACTTAAATATAAGCCGACAAAATTCCCCGAACGATCTCGTTATGTTGTTCATGCCAAGAGACTTTCAAAACACTATGCGGCTGGCATACGGCAGCTCGATGCCATCTTCACTTTTGCATCATTCAACGTTCCAGGAGGAAAGCTCCTTACAGTACTATAAATACTGTAACGAATTCAACACATTGGAATATTATGATTATTTGGTTTAAATAAAATGTTTTTTATTTCTGTTACTTATCTATTCACTTAACTATTTCTTTAATCAGTATCATCTATCATAAAGTTATGGTTTTTCTCTCTTCATTTGACAGTCATTTTTTAATATTAAAAATTTATAATCAATGTTATAAAAATTTCTTAGTAACCTATAATCCTTGATTATATTAACTACAAATTGATTTCTCATGATTCTACCAGTAATAATTTGATTAGTTAGTGAGGTCTACCACAACAGCTGTTTAAACTGCAAAACAGTTATATGGGATGGGACTACACTACGCTCCACAACTGGACCCCAAAACAGCTGATACTTAGAGACACAAACTTTAGCATTGTATGAAAAATATATCTGTGCGTAGGCCTATATAAAATAAATGCTATTATATCAAGTATCTTATTATAGAATAATCAAGATGAAATATCTATTGTCATGTTCAAAATCTATTTTTAAAGATTATTATCATTACAGAAACCACATAAATATAACTTGATTTCAAGTATGGTATTTTTAAAAGTTTCAGGAACCTGAAGGCCCGTGTTGTAAAGTGGGGGAAGGCACAGGAGTACTTTTCTTAACAGTCTACTAGCAGGCCTGATCATTCATATGAAAGCGTGAGGAATAAACACAAGCTGAAAAGAAAGTATTGTATCTTTGCATAAGATATATAAGTGGTAAGGTTCAGCCCATTTGGTTAGGCTTCTATCATTGTCTTCCGATTAGTAGCCTACATATTATCTGTATATACTGATTGTTATTTTCATTATCTCTATTGTTATTAAGGATATTTCTCCATTGTTATTAAATATATGTTAATATTATTTTATATAAGTCGTTGTTCCTATTGTTATTTTCACAATTCTTTTTATGGTTGTTGCTGTATCTACGCTATGTTTTAATTTGCTTTAATTAATATTTCAATATTGTTAGCATTTCAGTATTACTTAGCACTGCCACTGTCTATTCAGATGCACTATTTATACTGCATATATTTATTGTTTTTACATGTAAAAACTCTATTTAGTACCTGTCTCTATTTACAACTTCTTTATCATATAATTTGCAGTCTATTACGTTAGTGTAAGTATTAGTGTAGTTGGAGGAATACCATTTTCATTCTTTATGATAAATTCTGTAGTAAAATATTACATTTTTGGAGGATCCCAGATTGACCATGTGCATCCAGATTGACCATGTGGAGTGTACATGGTCTATTTTTGGAACTAGATAATTCTTCTTTTTGTGTTACATTGAAAATTAAATTCCCACAACCTGAAAATAAAAAGTACAAAATTAAAAGTTTTGGCATCTATGTTTAAACACTGATAAGAAAATGAGAGACTCTACAAAGCTCTACAACAACTACTCTTTTCTTAAACCAATATCCTATATCTTGCCTTGAGTGGATACGGTTGCCTTTACCTACTAAATGTTTACTTCTCTGACCACACTTCCCCCAATCTTACCACAGTATAATATAATAACATAGTATAGAGAAGCTCAGCTGTTTTACTTGCCAATCATACGATGCTAGTGCTCCAAGCGGTGGTAAAGCAGTAAACTGATGCTGTAAACAGCTGTTCAGGTACACGTGATTGTTGTTCATATCAAACTGTAGTGTTATAGAACTTATAATATTATTTTTTTAAACATTTCAATGCTTTATACTTAATTGTATTGCAATGTAATTAAATGTAATGTCAATATGAACTGCTATCTAGTGGAGAGATGTTGCAGCTCTGCTTCACGACCAATAGGAGTGGTAGTATTGAGCAGTTGGCATTTTTCTCAAGAGTAAGCTTAGGGACCGTGAATATTAGGCTGTGGTGTTACCATACAATAAAAACTACTTATCAGTAACAAGACAATATGACAAAAATAACGATATGGTGTAGCAATATAATATTAGGATATGGTGGTAATATAGGGAAACAGTGTTACATAAAATCAGAACTTCATAAACTCATTTAACATCAGTATTGCATGGTAATGATATGAAACAACAAAAACCATGTATATGAATAACAATTATTAAAAACCATTAATGGTAGTTTTAATAACGAAATCCTAGTTACTTTCTCTGCCCATTCATTATAGACTATTGCTCTATGTGGGCAACTTATTCGATCAGACAGTAAGAAGAGAATCAGTACAGTACAACATGAAAATTACTGATAAAAACTTCCAGTCAAAGCTAAGATTTGAACCTGCACTGTTTCTAACTCAGACTCAAAGTCTTGACAACCTTAGACCACTGGTACTCCAAAAGATGCAATAGCAACTATACAATGAAAAATAAAATAAACTTAACATGCAGTACATATACGTTATAAAAAGGTTTGTGATATGTCTGTGTTTTGTATGGACTGTTTGTATTATACATTCAGTGTCCACGTCCATACCGTACAAAGGAAAAACCTAGTAGATGTCAGTATTTTTCGTTCTTTCAGTATTAAAAATATATTTTAAATATTGTAAAAAAGACAAAAATATATAATTGCTTTGGGCTATCTACAGTCGTGCCAGGTTGTGTAGAATGATGACTCGTATAATATGTACTTTATATCAACTATCATAACCTTCCCTCCCCATACAAAAAAATAATTGTTTCAACTCTTGAACTTGGTCGAAAATAAGTGTGAACATTTTGAAAGAGTTTTGAAGTTTCCTCTTTCAACTACGGGGTACTTCGGCACCAGCTGAACAATTTTTTTACTACTGAAAAATGTCAGATTTTAAATTTATTCCGATCGGAATAAATTGTCAATGGATAGATATTCTAAACATCAAAGTTAACAGTGAGTGATATGTCATGTACTGCATTTTTCAAAGCCATTAAAAACAATCTTCTCAGAAAATATGACTGGTTTCAGCCTTCAGCCAGTACAACTAGTACAAATGTTACCTAAACATTTTCAAGGAGATGTATGATAATGCATGGGGTTCAGCCTTCAGCTAGTACAACTAGTACAAATGTTACCTAAACATTTTCAAGGAGATGTATGATAATGCATGGGGTTCAGCCTTCAGCTAATACAACTAGTACAAATGTTACCTAAACATTTTCAAGGAGATGTATGATAATGCATGGGGTTCAGCCTTCAGCTAGTACAACTAGTACAAATGTTACCTAAACATTTTCAAGGAGATGTATGATAATGCATGGGGTTCAGCCTTCAGCTAGTACAACTAGTACAAATGTTACCTAAACATTTTCAAGGAGATGTATGATAATGCATGGGGTTCAGCCTTCAGCCAGTACAACTAGTACAAATGTTACCTAAACATTTTCAAGGAGATGTATGATAATGCATGGGGTTCAGCCTTCAGCTAGTACAAATGTTACCTAAACATTTTCAAGGAGATGTATGATAATGCATGGGGTTCAGCCTTCAGCTAGTACAAATGTTACCTAAATTCAGCTAGTACAACTAGTACAAATATTACCTAAACATGTTCAAGGAGATGTATGATAATGCATGGAGTTCAGCCAACTTAACTTAAACTTCATGAAATACTTTTTAAAGTACATCCCAGTATAGAAAAATGTTTGTTAGTATGGTATTATTCTGGAATCTCCTCTGAAATAGAATATAGTTTAAATATTATTACTAAATATCACAATGGCGTTAATATAATTTTCAATTCCAATTCCACAACCCAAACCGCATATCATAAAGAGAGTTTACAAAATAACCTCCCTCCCCTACCAGACCCCCGTATATCTGGTGTCTGTATCTTACCATACAAATTTATGGCAACCCTAATTATAAATAATGTCAAGGGCAAGAATATATAGTGATAATGCAGAACATCACTTATAAAGAGGAAGCGAGACAATTGCTCGTAGTCACCTTTGGTAAAAGCATAGTGTGCATTAATAAAATATAAAATTGGAACATAAAAAAAACAAAAAAATCTAATTTGGAAAAGATTCATAAGCACATCAGACATGAGATAGAGGTAGTAATAGTACATACAATCAATACACAATAGTGCAGTCGTATGCTGAGGACGTGCTACCTGCCGAAGATCTTATGATGCATGTATCTTGGAGTATGTGAAGGTTAATATACTCAAGAAGTTTTGCACAGTCAATCAAAGAATTTCCTATTTTGCAGAGAAATATTTGAACATCAACTTTTATATTCAAGGAAGTGACAAAATATTAAGGGTTCACTTGTTTCACTAATAACGACCTTGAGGTATGGCAGACCACTTCTCACTCCAACAAGTCTTACAAACCAATTCTGGGCCGAGTTAATTGATCTACAGTAACCAGCCTGATAAGCTGCCAACAAACAGCTCCATATTGAAGGACAGGGCGCACAACAAAAAAGAGTTTATTGATGCTCTAAGTGATTGCATCAATAAACCTCTAGATATGCAGATAATAAGCCGAATGATGGAATAGGCTTTGCACCAGGTCTTATGAATATGCACGCCAGTGTCAAGCTTTGGTGTAATTGTCACTCCAATCTCACAAACCTCAGGAAATTGATTTAGTTATATAATCTACAGTTGATAATATACAGTAGCAGCTTTGTTTGATTGTTTTTTTTTTTTTCAAGTGACATAACATGACACTTTTCCACATTATTATGTGGGTGGCAGGGCCAAAACCTTATCAGTCCCTCCTTTATTCCCCCAAATAGACAAGGATAATTATATTAATTGTTACTATAGATGTAAGGTATAAAGGTGTGCATTAGTTGTAAACTATTTATGACTGGCTTAGGCGTTAGCTGTGGCTATAAAAAAGTGAACTCAGTTTATTTTTTCTCTGTGTGCACAGCACAACACATTTCAATTCTTCATAGACTTCCATGTGAGGAGCTACCATATGAAAAACATTTATATTTATATTTTTATGTGGTCGGTGAACAACAACAGATTAGAGTCCAATGATTCCCTAATTTTATTTATTTAATTTTTCTTAATACGCCATTCGTCAAGATATGGCTAATATGGATTTCAAATTAGCGTGATGAGTGTAGATGAACGAGTGTAATCATCGTTACTATCTGAGTTCGACTTAACTCAGAAAGTACTATTTATTAATATGCCAATAGCCAGGGCAACTATATGTCATTAATAAGTAAGCAAAATAGGAAAGGTCTAAGGAGGAATACCAGATATATTTTTAAAGATGGTATTGAGATACAGATAAGAGATGGGAATCAAACGTTTATGGTACGTCTAGTTAGATACGATCTAAAACAATTAAGAAAGTAACATCTAATGCCATTATATCCGTGCCTTTAGTAAAATAAATTTCTTCTTACATTGAAAATTATTTCGCAAAAGTTGTGCCGAGATATCGTTTGTTAGAAATTGTTTCATATGAAAAAACCTTTTCTTTATTCTATCAATATGAATACGGTATACTTTTATGCACATTGTTATGTATAGGTTCAGTATATATATATATATATTAAATTCGATTTCCAAATCACGTAGTTATCTAAATGCTATATATATATATATATATATATATATATATATATATATATATATATATATATATATATACATATGTTTGTGTGTGTATATAATGACGCAATCAGATAACTACGTGATTTGCAAATCGAATTTAATAGCATGCATTTAAATTATTAGGTTATTAATCTTATAATATTATAACTATTTGGTACATTTTGAATTATTTTAAAAGAACCAAATGATAAGTTTTGAGCTTATTACAGTATGTTAAAATAGCAGCAGGACAGATGTACCAAAAGCTTTTGGTGATGTATGTGGCATTTGTACACTTTTAATATTTTTTTTAAGTTGACACATTTTCTACTCTACATGTCTACTGCACAGTCACTGACAGTCATAAGTGCAAAACAAGCTAAACACCAATCCAAACCAATCAAATATATAAAATATCAACAAATCCACAACGGCAGTAAGTAGGGGTTTGTCGTTTCAGCTAAAGTGGTGTCGTAATCTAATCAGGAAGGTGTAATATCAAAGAAAATTACGTTGATAATTGTTCGGATGTAGCTTCGGTGATCATTTTCTCTACTTTGACTTTTAAAAATTATAAACTGAACTATTCAAATGTTTTGTTTCTTAGGCGTAGATTAGTAAATTGAAGTATGGGTGGTGCAACTCAATCCATAACAACAGTGGTTGTTATATCTTTGTTTCTTTGTGGGCATTTCAAAGATGGATTTACATCTACATTATATGGGAATCCAGATATAACATCAAAAAGCCTTACTAGAGTATTTGATGCTGAAAATGAATTCATAACATCTGATAATGCTGATGGTGAACATGTTATCTCTAAAAGAAGTAGTGTCAAGAAGGAACCTGTGAAGAGCAACATTACTTCAAAAGTAAGTTTCTTAATTTCTTTAATGTAGGCTCAATAATTTTTGTAATAGGCCAACATTCACTGTAATTGTTTTTCAGAAAATGTTACTTTTTTCAATGGTTAACACGTTGAGTGCTGAGGGCTAAATTAAAAATCCTTAACCCAGGCCTGACATTTTTTAAACGTAAATAACTTCACTTGACATCAGTAAACCCCAGATATGATGACAGAAATCCCTTGGGAGGTGTCAAATGTGAAAATTATGACGTCATCATCTGCGTCGGGTATACCCGTCGCCAGGCCCTCGTGGAGGAATCTTGTTATTGATAGTAATATTTTTGTTGAAAAACGCACTAAAACACTTCACTGTAATATTTGTTCTGATTTACAACCATTAAAAAATATCTAAAAGAATCCTAAATCTACTATTTATAATATTTACAACCCTACATACCACCGTTTTATTGAAAATTTATTCACTATGAAACTTGTCAAAGCAGCGAGCTGCGCATAGTGCTGGCTTTGTATTAATAATATACATTATTAATACATTTAGTGTATTAATAATGTACATATTAATACACTAAAATATATACATTAACACACTAATAACACAACAATAAACTAATAAAGAAGATACACCTGGCGGAGAACGAAAAACGCTTGGGAACTCCGGACTGACGCGCACAAACAACAATGGCAATGTTCACAAGGGCCTGACAGCGTAAGAATCTTCCTCGATAAGAGCCGAGCTCACACTGAGCAAACAACATAGCAATGGACTAATGACTGGTATACCCGACATCAGGCTGCGCGAAGGGAACTGCCCGTCGGGTATACCCGTCGTGCCGCACCGAACGTGTTAAGTAAAATTTTCACCATTACAGTAAATTAAAACTTAGAAAAATTATCTGCGATTATTCATTAGTTAGGCCAATCCTATTACAATTGGGCTGGACAGAATGCGACTTGCGTTTTATATTTAGAGCATGTATGGGTTTCAACACGTCTCGGAAGTGGAGGAGATGTTCCATCCTTCTACTATTTAAGACCTAAGTTACATCAAGAGCATGACCGAGCTGGGTTCCGAATTCCAGCTCCGGTGTGTGTTCAACTTCTGCAACAGTGTTTAAGTTAGTTAAAAAAAAAATAACTTGTGATGAACCTTAGGCTACACACTTCAAGTTTGTTTTACTGTTTACATACTTTACTTTGTTTACATGTTTACACAAATAATTCATTGTGTTATTATTTATTCTGATAGCCAAAGTTATTAGGAGAAAAATGTAAGAACATAGTTTCTTGGTCAAACTAACTTCTGCATGGGGAATCATTAATTTATTAACTTATTACAAGCTTTTACATCACTCGGAAAACAGTAGGCCTAGCCTATACTCTAAAAGAACAATGGTCAATCCCTCACAATAATATTGCTTAGGCATTCTGTAGTTTTTAATATTTTGAAACCAGTTTCATGCTATATTTTATGATTTTATACTTGATGATGATTCCTCTATTAAAGCCATCTTTAGGCTTTAAGTTAATTTCTATTTGATATATGAGTAGGCTAAGATAAATTCGATATTTGCAGGTTACCGAGTTAAATGACTCCCATCAACAATTAATGGTGCATTGGGCTGGGGAAGGCTCTGATGTGATCATCTGTCTGGCAAGGGATCCTTCTACTTCCTCCAGAAATCTTGAATTTGTGAAACCCTCTGCCGTCTACATTTCCTACAACTATGGTGATTCATATATCAATAAAACAGAATTTTTCCGATTTAAATCGAGCAACTCAACTGCCTATGCTTCCATCGACAAATTTTATAATCATCCAAAGTTCAACACACATGTAAGTGTTATGTTTTACGTTTTTAGATTAAGTTACAGATCATTATGCCAGGACTTTATGCATTAGAAAAGATACTCTTGGGGCAACAGAAAAAACAAAAAAATAATCAGGCTTTCTCTTTGTAGGCCTTTTGTAGATAAGTTATTTGCTTGAATTTCACTACGATAATAATAAATAGGTATTATTTCTAAATATGTATAACTTAATGAATTATTTGAATGTGTACAAAATTAACATGGTTTGGAAAAAATCAAACCATTAAAAAATGAGGATGGTTGGTGTTTTATGTGGTAGGAGGAGGCAAATATGACTTTCTACCAATGGAGTAGAAATATTCTTGCTAGCTTCGTGATATGTCTTTCATGTGTGAATAAGACACTCATACGTGCTGAAAGAAGACTATCTCTCTTTACTCTAGGCAGATCAGTCATACTAGCTAAACAGTACACACATATAGTTTTTCCCTGCTGACAGAAATGAATATTTAATGGACAAAAGGTTAATGTACAGTTGAGTCTCTTTTGTACTTACAGGATTAATGTAAATAAGTTTTTTACAGTTGCAAATAAGTCCAACAAATATAAATAGGCTACAGTATATGTATAATTTAGATTTTGCAAACAATAATAATCAATTAATTAGTACTTAGAATTTATTTATACAAATGGAGTGTAGATTTGGTAGTTGAATGTCTTATGGCTTTCTTTGAAGGATGATCATTTGTTGCGATATATTTATGATATGCTCAAGTAGTGGTATTAACTGCTCTTCCTTACATTAAGTAGCGTAACAGATATATAGTCTATTCCAGCAGATGATTTATTCTTCAAGGAATTTATTACCTGAATAGTTCTTCTTCACTTTTATGAGCAAGTATCCGGTTTAGAACATTAACCCTTTCAACTCGGATGGCCAACCCAGTTGGACATTACGATTTTGCCACCAGCTTGGTGCCCTCTGAGATCGAGTGTCCAACTCTGGTGGCCACTTCTGTGTTCATGCTCAGATTGGGTAAGTTTTAGTTGCATTGTCTGCTGGAATCGGCTGGAATCTCAGATCCCCTCTCATTGCTTTCCATTCTTCCAAGCAGAACACCTAAGATGAAAGCCTTTCTCGAGCTTCAGCTGGCTTTCAACTCGGCTAAACATTAGAGTCACAATGCTGTGCCCTTTGAGCTTCTTTATGGGTTCGCTCCGAATAATCCCTTATCCAATTTGTGGAAGCTTAGCAATCTTCTTCCATCGCCTGGTACCTCTGATGTCAAGGCCTAAGCCTATTATTAAATTGTTCCATACAACATATTTTTTTCCCTTCATTTTACCACTCCCAGCTCAGCTGCCGGGAATAAAAAGGAACGCACTGACCTGAGAACAGAAGAAAAGCTCCTCTAGTTGTAACGAGGGCAGCAGAATAGAACATGGCTCTTTTACATGGTCCCCAGGCCAGGCTACTACAGTGGAGATGGCAGAACTTTGTCCGGACGGCAGGCTGAGGTTTCAACGTCCCACTCAAGGACCCTGGAATTTAGAAATCTTTAGCCAGACATGATGTTCCTGGTTCGGGTAGCTGAAGGAAACAAGGTGAAGGACCGAACAACCAGACAGACTGAGAGCTGGAATCACGGAAGGACCAGAGTCCGAGCCAACGGCCTCGAAAGTAAACTAATCGACAGCACACGAGTGAACTTAGGCAGCCTGGCAAACCACAACGAAACGTAACCAAACATATACCGGTCAAAAGATCCGGTACAGTGTAAAGAAAAAAATATCTTTTTTAGTGCTAACACATTACATGACAAAATAAATCGTCTTGCTTCGAGATGAGGTTACCAAGTCAGTGTAATCTGGGGATGGCACTTTGAAGTCTATAGTTGGTAGAGAAATGCTGTGTACTGAACATGTCCAGATAACAAGTATTATTGGGAATACTGAAATTAATAAGGTGGAGTAACTCCAAGCAAGCGATATCTCCAGTATATATTATGGTTACTGTATAGCCCAACTTGGTACCAATTATCCTAATAAAGTGATCTTGAATACCCTGCAGCCTTTGAATATGTCCAAGTTGGTAAGGACAGCACACAAGCGCTGTTAAAGTTGTCTTCGTTACCTCAACTCTGAGACCACTTCTAGAAGTCTGTACGATAAAACCAACATCTTAGCAGCCCTTCTGGTGATTGTGTCTATGTGTGATTCAGAGTTTAGATCCGAAGACAGCTCAACTCCAAGGTTTTTAATAAAAGACTTACCGCATAATGTAATATTACATATATTATTATAAATATATTAGGTAGGCCTAGCTCAAGACAGTTGCACTTTGTCTAATTTGCTTAGTAACTACTTTACAGTAAATTATCCTCCTTACCAGCCTCCACTATGCAGATATTAGTCTTGAGTTTGCAAGAGAGATAAAAACTTTCCATTGGAAAATTACATATTAACCCTAGAATCATAAACTGTCTGTGTAGTAACACTAATCATAAACTATCGTCTGTCAGACTACTCCCAGGAAAAAATTAATAAAAAATACAAAACAAACTTTTAAAGTAAATTTAATTAATACATTGTTTACAAATAATACATATTTTGATTACAAAATGATATTTCCTGTTTTCATTTCAGTTGGCACAATCAATACACTGCTTTGCCTGGTGATCAAGGCACATATGTCGCCTACATGTTTTGCACAAAAACCGAGTCATTCTCCTTTTTTTGAAGGACAAAAAGCACAAATCTTTTTTCTTTCTGATGTACCTGGTTGAGGCTCTTCAGGGATATCGTCTTTGCCGAGGATTTCCGCTATTTTCCTTTTTAGGCAGCGTCTCAAAGTTGGAGTTTCCAGTCTCTGTTGTAGTTTAGGAGCTATAAGTGTTAGAGATATGTATTTTACAAACTCCCGTCTATTGAGTGGTTTTTTACCTTTTTGTACCATTCTATGTACATAGATGACATATCCATTGATAAGTGTTGTGTTTAACATAGAATAAAAAATGCACATTGGCCATCTCCTAGTTTTTCTTGAAGTGGACATAACTGTTGACATTTCGTCAAAAGCGTACACGGCACCCTTGGTCTCATATAGTTTTCAACTATTTCTGGTTTTCCACTTGCCGCAATTTTCCCATCATCATGACATGTAGATAAAAGAATTACATTCTTATTTGTCTTTCCTTTGTATGATACCATAGTTTTCAAGCCATCATAACAAAACATAGCAGTCCCAAGACGTTTTCCTTTTACTATTAACATTTCTGGTGGTATCTGTGGCTTATCTCTTCTCATAGTTCCAATAATGGTCAGTTTGTGATTAGATAAAAGTGAATCGGCCATGTCAACTGAAGTAAACCAATTATCTATGGTAATATTTCTGTTAGAATTATGAATAGGCTTGGTTATTTCATTAACAAAATATGTTGCTAAAGGAAGGTTTGTTGGATTAGTACCTTTACCAAGATAAGGAATTGCATTTAGCATGTATTTTGTTTTGACATCACAGATTAGTATAATTTTTAGCCCATATTTATTGGGCTTCTGGGGCATATACATTCGGAAAGGACACCGCCCTTTCAACCGTCAGGTATGCTCCTGGAATGTAGTTGTGAGAACAAGTTAAATAAAGTTGTCCCATATCTCACGTATGGGGGCAAATTTGTCATTTTCACGACGCAAATGTCTTGTGGCCTTGTTGTCAAATCTTAAATTGTTTAAGAGAAAGTCAAAACGGTCCTTTGACATGCAAGATACTTAGCGTGATCCACTGAAACTGCTGTCAAATAATTCTGAAGAGTTCAAATGATTGCTTTTTCGAGCAGCTGTCAAAAGTAAAAGACCAATAAGAGACTTTATTTCAACTAAATCAGTGATGCAGTTTGTTGCTGTAATTATTTTATATTTCAAACGGTTTACATTGATCTCGGTATTAGTGTGTGTGATAATTTTGTTTAGCATGTCATCAGAGATAAATAAACTAAAAGCGTCCATTGGACTTTCCGTATTTGCTCCTTCATTTATTGGCCTTTGCCTCGTATAGATAATATTTCGGGCTGGAGTTCGGCCACTGGACCTTTGCGACTTTTTTGCAGACCATTTATGACCATTTTTACCCCTTAGAATTGTTTTATCTGGAAATATGATATTTGGATGGTGATTTATATTATTCTCAATAGAATCGTTTGAACTACCATGATCTGATTGTAGAAAGTCGTTACCTGATACAGAAGTCAAAGATTGTGGTTGGATTGCAGAATGTCTTTCTTCCTGATCCGAATCAGCCGTTTCATCTTCGGAACTGTTGGG
This sequence comes from Stictocephala bisonia, assembly GCA_035578905.1. Taxonomy (NCBI): domain Eukaryota; kingdom Metazoa; phylum Arthropoda; class Insecta; order Hemiptera; family Membracidae; genus Stictocephala; species Stictocephala bisonia. The sequence continues at coordinate 165,060 of JAQJVL010000544.1, read as the reverse complement.
CACATAGGGTGGGTCAGCATCACTATCTGTCCAGTGTAAAGATTCTTCCTCGAAATCCACTTCACTGTGATCACTAACGTTACCTATACTGTCATGTAATGGACTAGATGATAACGGTTCTCTATCTAATTCAGAAATAACAGCAACTAACTGATCATCATTGTTTGCTAAATTGTCCATATTGTCTGAGTTATCAAAAAATTAACTACTAAAAACTTAAAAAAATGTTTATGTACAGTAAAATGATAGTTGTGAATAAAACACACATATATTTACATTATTTTACTAAAGAAGAAAAGTATAATTGCAATAAGAAAATGAGATATTTACAACTAACTATGTACAACATTGAAAACTTTCACTAATCATAAACTTTCATCTACTAGACAACGTACACAGTGCAGAGAACAAACAAAACGACCTCCACGCTCGAAATCAAGGTCAGGACTGAGGGGTGATGAACAAAGAAAGTAGACGGAGGGGGAAGCCTCATTGGCGCCTTTGATCGTAAAAACCAGCAAAAAATATACTATGCGTCGTCTGACAGACGAAAGTTTATGATTCTAGGGTTAAATGTGGAAAAATAAAAATAATTTTGCTTAAAACAAACAGTTAATTGTTAAAGTGGTCTTACGGATGTTTCTGTACAACTAATACCTACGTAAAACAAATCACTGAAATGAAACCACAGAATAATATCATTAGATATCCCACCCAGGCCTATATCGTAGGTGGATGGGTGATTTTTTAAAACATTTGAAAGTAGGCCTACTTTAGGTTAGTGCAGTTTTATAAACAAATAAGTGGATCCAAAGAATTGGCACACACTTTCCCCCATATTAAACACTAAAAAAAATCAAACCTTTGAAAAATACCTGTAAGATTCCCAAATATGTTTTTTTGCCATAACACAAAAACTAGTCAAGTTAGACATGTGGTTTTTCTTTTCACTAAACTATTTTAAATTGTAATTCACATCTTTCCTGAAAATTTAATCAAAATTCGTTAAAGCCGTTTTTGAGAAAATTCTACTTTTGTATGTTTTTGGCAATAAAAATAAAATTTCAAAAAAGTGAAAAATGGTCTGGAGATATTGGCTAAATAAATTTACATACTAAATTTCATAAAATTTGTTCTATTCGTTTGGTCTCCAGCGAACCGCACATCCACACATACGGACAGACACCACAATATTTTTTTGAAAAAAGCACTTTTGGGTTCAAGGGACCCTAAAATGGATTTTTAGACCAGCTTGTACAAAAAATCTTTTTTGGACGATCATAATACTTTTTTAAGCTAACGCATATATGGGAAAAAGTAAAAGTAGTACATTATTTTTAGGAACTACATATCAATATCACTGGTACTCTGATAGCAAGAAATATTTGAAAAAGTATTGTTCATAATATTATTTAATTTCTTATCTTAGTTTTTTTTATATAGTAGATAGAATTGATAATAATGAATATAAATTATTATCATATTCACACCTACATTGAAAAGTCCCAGTATTCCCGTAATATTGACTTTCAGATTTATTTATCAGGGCCAAACCATCTATTTGAGAACCCTTATCAGTTCTTTGTTTTAAGACAGCAGTTGTTAAATGTTTCTAGTCTATAATAAATACAGAGATAAAAAAGGTTACTGCAAAAGGCCTAATCAAGAGCATGTGATTAGGCTTTTAAATAATTACACTTTCACATGCTGATTTAACTAATATAAATTTGGATATTAGTTTTTTTATTAATTTAGAATCGGACAGCTAATTCACAACTTTATAAATCTATAATAATTAACATTTATCCCTGAAAATACTATGTGACAATAAATGTACAACCGGAAATTAACCAAATAAATTTACCAATGAATAATAGACAGAGGAAATATTGTTAATACCACCAATACAATTTTAAATGACCAAAGGAAGGTAACAGAAAAAAATTATCAATAAGAACTGATATTTGAAATAGCAAACAGAGAACTGTACTTTCAAGAAGGGGGCTGACAAAACAGATAATATTTTAATGTCCTATATACCAAATTGTTTATATCTGTTAATTTAGGACCATTCTGTTAAAGGGTTGATACAAATAAAATATGGAAATCAGCCTCAAAATGGTATATATAGAACAATACGGATGTAAGGTATTACTGTCGGTGAAGATGTAATGTAAGGCGATACAATAATAGGTTTTTAAGCAAGGAAAAATGAGAAATGTTGATGCTCAGTGAAAAGGAGTAAAATTCCGGTACTCTTTTTGGTCCATCTAGGATAAAAATTACTAAAACTTAAAAATGTGAATATCATAGTGTAAAATTAAATGAGGAAAACTGATGTGATTGGATTGTTTACATGCCTCTTAGATTCTTAGTAAACAACCTTCAGACTCGAGTGCAACATTAATTAGTTCTTCCTTAAACTCATCCTAGAACTAGTTTATGAAGTGTAGTTTGAGATTAACTTGGTTATTACACACTGTGGATTACTGGAAGGCAGCTTATTGACTGTTGTTATCTAATGGAACAGTGAAAGTGATCTGTGGTCATTTTAGTTTTGTACAGTTAATGATTAATCTATGTTTATATTTAATTACCGTTAAACTATTAAATTATACATTAACCGTTAAATTATACATTAAACTATATATATATTTTATTTATTGAAATGTTTGCAGGTTGTTTTCTTAGACAAGATTCACAAGATAGTGTTCACAACCTCGGACTCTGGAAAGACCTTTCAACAATACAGCCTAACCTTCAACCCTGTGGACGTCACCTTCCATCCTGAGAACCCATCGATGTTCCTGATTCATGATGAAAAGCACTCGGTTAGTTCCAAACTTAATTATAGTAATCAACTACATTACAAGTTGATTAATGACTAATTTATTAAAAGATCAATAATTAAGTGTCCAAATAATCCCTGTGCCTCTTACTGGTAATCATTATCATGAAGAAATTAGATAAAACACTAATTCTTTAGAATAAAAGTTTTATTCTTAGTTCGTACTATTTTAAAGTTTATTAAGTTATGACAATACCACGGTACGTGTCTATGGGTGGGCGGGAGGGTCAAGTACCATTGTACGTGTGTATGGGCGGGCGGGTGGGTCAATACTACGGTACGTGTCTATGGGTGGGCGAGTGGGTTAATACCACTGTACGTATATGGGTGGGTGGGTGGGTCTATACAATTGTACAATTAGGTTATGTCAAAGGGCACTAGGCCAGGAATTAGAATTAGGAGAGTTAGGATATCGCCAAACTTACCTGAGAAGACAGCTCATCAACATCTCTCAGTAGTAAACAAATAACAAATACAGAAACAACATATTTTTCAGAAATTTTCAGTGCCAGTAGAATAGAATAGAATAGAATATTTTTATTGCAATCAACAATACATGTTATAGCAAACGTCTTAAATCTAAAATAAAATGACCTAAAACTACAACACCATGCAAGATGCAGTGTTAGTCTCATTATTACTAAGAGATAATTAAAAAAAAACTACTCACATACTCTGAAGATAGCTAAAAAAACTCACTAATGGAGTACAGTGGATTGGCCAGTAACAATCTTTTTAATTTACTTTTAAATTTTGAATTTTGCATGTAATGGACCGAGCAGGGCAGCTTATTAAAAAGCTTCATGCACAGTCTGTCAGAATTAATTTGACATTTCTTTAGTCTTGTAAAAGGTATGTCAATCATTTGTTTGTAGCGTGTGTTGTATTGATGTACATCACTCCTGCAATCAATATACCCCAATGAGAGCTTTAACTTATACAGAGATACATAAATATATAAACAATATACGGTCATTAGGCTCTGGGACACAAAAATAGGCTTGCAGTGGGCATCAAAGTCAGCACCAGCAATAATTCGTACAGCCTTCTTTTGTAACAACATTACATTTTTTACATCAGATGCAGAGTCCCACAGTTGGATGCCATAGGTCAATACACCCTGGAAAAATGCTACATATGTAGTTTTTACAAATTCATGTGTTACACACTTCTTAAGATTTCTTAATAAGTAAATAACATGGGACAGTCTACTACAGATATAAGCTATATGAGTGGACCAAGTTAGCCTACTGTCAATATGTATTCCCAAAAGCTTCACATTAGTAATATCAACTTCATCTTTTAGTGAAAAAACAATTGATTGAGTTTTAACTTTATTTAGGAACAAATAGTTTGATTGAAACCAATCAGAGACATACTCATCCTGTCTCCTAGATTCAATCTATTTACATCAAAATCAACCAATGTTGTATCATCTGCATAGCAGATAGCATGTGATTTTACATTTATACTTAGGTAATTCATCATGACTATAAACAAACAGTAGGTAAGCTGCTTCTAATATGTTTTACAATAAAACATAATACTCTGACAAAAACGCAATAACTACAACAATTTCATTCATTTTAGTAAAAATATTCTCCAAAATCTACATATTTTGCTATAAACATAGAAAGAAGTGATTTTTTGTTTGTCCAGTAAACAATTGAGGCAATACTGTTTAACAAGGAGAGGAGTGTGGACCAATAATAAAAACGGATGCTATTCCGGATATAATGTACAAACACTTAACAGAGTTTACTTCAAAAGGATAATTCACTACTATTTCTGATAAGATAGTTATTTACATTTATTTCAATCTTTAAGTCACTACAGAGTCACTATACTCGCTCATCTACACTCATCACACTCATTTAAAATCCATATTCGCCCATATCTTGACGATCGGTGTCTTAATAATAAAAAAATAAAAATTGGTGCATAGTGCGTTTGGCGTCTAGTCTCACTCTCTCCTATACATTGAGTCAGGGTTAGCTCAGCCTTACTGGGGAAGTTTGCATTGCTGTACAGCACCAGTCATTTGTTTCTCTCAGTGCTTTTCGTTTCCAGTCGGCTGTTTTCGTTCTGTTTAATGTTTGTGTGAACTTAATCATTTACATTTATTGTTAATGTGGTACTTTAGTTTGGAGAATAAACTGAATTTTGATTTTTTTTTAATCATTACATCACGCTTACTTTGGATAGTGTCTACATTTGTTTGCAATGGAGGAAGATAATGACAATTATTTTATTGAAAACCAATTCTCCGAGCGTGACTGAAAACCAGTTGCCAGAAGATGACTTTAATGACAATGCTGACGTCAATCCAGCATGGTTGTCTAGGCTTGGTGCTACCAGAATGTGCCAGGTTTTGGATTTGTGTAATGATTCTTTTTTACTTAAAAATACTTTTTCAAGTTGCCTTATAACACTAAAACTACAAAAGTGATTAAAATGTACAGTAACATACTACTTTTGGCGATATATTGAAGGAATTACTATTTTTGAAAGAAAGCAAGCTAGCTCCAGTGGCAGATGATGTCTGTAAATTCCTCAGAAGTGATATCATGGCTAGGTATCAATATGATGTCCTATCTCTTTCCAGACATAATTTTGATTATCCTGACAACATTTTTTAATAAGTTGTAAGAATTGTTGTATTCACATTTTAGTATGGTATGTCATTTGTAAACATTTCAGAAGTGAACATGTTAATAAATGAAAAGTTATTGTTCTCTGTGTATTATTAGAAACTTTAACTAATTTATTTAACTTATTTCCTGAAAACTGAAGAATCAACATATTTATGTTCTCTCGTTCATAAGTGTTTTTTCCAAGACAGCTTAGCGAACCGGCCCATCCCTAATATATTTACATATTTAACCACACTTGCTTATTTTTAAGTTGGAGTAGTTTAAAGGCTTTTAACACTGGGTTTTTCAATTTCAAGATTTCAAGGCAAATTTCAAGATTTAAATCCCTAACTAAAATATTGAATAAGATTTATGCAAACAACTGTAGGCCCCTATGAAATGGTGATTCAAATTAAAAAATAAATTGAAAATATGCATAGGCTAATAAGTTTACATACGAAGGATTGCCGAAAGCTTTGGTTTTTTTTATATTAATATTAGTTTTTATACTAATTGTGAGTATTTTTTATTCCTGAGGCTTTTATTAAATTATTTTATAAAATTGTATTGCCTATACTTGCATTTATAAATAATTGTAAACCTATAATAATAATTATAATCAGAATATTTATTTAGAAAGTTTTATGATTTGACATTTTATATGATAACTTAACTATAGTCAGCTATTTAAAACAGTTTAGTTGATAACCCAACATTTAAAAATACATTTAGAAGAAAATTTGTATAAATGATGCTTTACAAAATCATTACACGTTCCATGGAAGAATCACCATGAAACTTACACATAGTGACATAAACCTCAGTTTGAATAAATGTCAGTTATTTAGAATAGATAAAACAACAGTAGCCACAATAGTTTGTGGCTATTCAGAGAAAGTCTGTGACTTACTCACTGATAAGGGATGAATCATTGTTAGTGTATCACAATTGCACATAATTTCTCACATAACACATTTCCTATTCCAGAAAGGAACCCTGATATAACCCAATAAAATAAAATGTATAAATAATGATATAGAATAAAATTGTACATTATATATATCCTTAATTCACCTTATTTTAGATTTCAACATCAGTTCCAAGTCTTAAATATGTAACAAATATTCACAAAAAAGATAACTTAACAAACACATTGCTACAACCGTACTGCGCAGCTCCTAACTGCAACTTGCAGACGACGACGTGAATGGACGTCTTCAGCCCGTCATTTTATCTCACTATTTAGGGATACAAATTAATTAGGCTACTGCGTCTCGTGTGATGGTCATTCATGTGTATGACAACATTTAAAATAACTCTATTGAAAATATAAAACATATATCATCGAGATAACAATAAAAATTTGGGTCAGGGAATTTAGAACGAATCATTGAGTTAATACCTTTTACAATTTTCTTAATTTATTCATTCAGTTTCCGAATTGTTGTGTGGTGTTTGTTACTTTAGTAAATTTTTGTTTTATATATTTTTTTATACAATGTTGTCCTATATATAGTAGGACTTAGTATCAAAATTAGTACAATATATTTTTATTGTTTTACTAAAATAGCAAAATGCTTATTATATATAAAAATGTTTATATTGTTGTTATTTTTAAATTACTTTCTATGTTTAAATAAAGAACATTAATTCAACCTTAAGAAAAAACTAAGGTAGGTTATAGCAACTTTTAATAGGTGTGTTATATAGCAAGTAAGCAAATTTTTTTCAGAACAAAATATTTTAAGTCTAATTATATTTATAGTCCCATTTTGTAGAAATATAAAATGTTCATTGGAAGCTTCCTGATATATTAAGCTCAAGACTACAACAACAATTATACTCTCTTTATATAAATAGCCCTCAACAAAGCCTTGACTTTTCTAATTACAAATAGCTCAACAGATCTGCCCACCCTTCCTATGTGCAATTGGTATTTAAAGTTGTTTTCATCTTCAAACAAGACATTGTTTTCCTTGCTTATTAAAGAATCATTACTTAGAAAGAGGCAAGTTTACGAGTTCCTTTAATTAGCCACATTATCAGAAAATAAGAAGATTGCTTAATGTGGTGTGATAAGGAAACCTCTAGTTTCTTTTTTAGCAAAAATAATCTGCATTTTGGTTAGTTCACTGATATAAGAGGTGAAAAAATAATGGGTCAATTCGTTATTAGTTCTGCCTTGCCTTTCATATTTTTCTTAAGAATTTGGAAAAAAAATGACATGAGAGTTTTTGATGTGAATAAATGAGTTTTATAATTATTAACAATGATTATTATTTTAGTTGTCCTTAGCATTATTAACAATTGTAGACAAATTGTAGGCTTGATAAATACAAAACCTCTTACAAAATGTTAAATTTGAACAAATGGAAACATGTAAACTAGGTTTTATACTTAAAGTGCTTGACTAGCCTATAAAGTCTGTAGTCAAAATTTATGTAGTGCAGACATTTTTTAATAAATATAAAAAATATGAACAAATGCCTGAAATATAACAAATTACATATCAACATGTTCACAGTGAAATTCTACACATAATAATTCTAAAGCATACAAAGATGTATGCTTTATTACATTATTACAAAAAACGGTACATTATTACAAAAATGTACCCTTAAAATTACAAAATATACAAAGTTTTTATAATTTTGCTGTGAATAAAATGATATGTAATAACTACAGTCTAATAACAGTAGCCTAAAGTTACGAAAGTTCCATTGCTCTCCTGTGGAGCTAGTGCGATGCCAGCGCTCCTAATAGCAAGAGCATACAACTACACAATATTACCGTTGCATTGCATTGAAGTGGAATAATAACAATAGAAAAAATGTCTTGGGGACTGTCCCTAAATTACACAATGTCTGAAGGGGGGGGGGGTTAGCAGCATTACATACCGTCACAGGAGAGAGTGGGAATTCTACACAGGGCTATATAACTATTATACCTCAACAATTTGTTAAAATTCACTCACAAAATATGATAATTTTTCCCCAAAATACAAAATTTATCAAAAGGTTAAAAAAAAAAACAAAAAAAAAAAAAAACAACAAAATCTAAACAATGAATGTATTATAAAAGATATCAAAATATGCATGAAAGTGGATGACAAAAATTGTAAGAGGAGTTGGTGACAGCGTTACAGTTTTTGAGGGGGTTTAGCATTACCGTTACAAGTCTGTTACCCGTGGGGAAGGGGTCTGTAAAAGGCAGATTTTAGTGTTAGGTAATTAGTGACGACCCCTTGACAGATTATAGATTTAAGTTATTTTACATTAACTATTCACATCTGTACTTGTAATTAGTGTAGAAATATGTACAACTCTCTACCCGCCAGCACTGATGATCATATAGTGTAAAGTCGAATCTTAGCCATGTTAAGGCTGGCTGTGAAATAAAGACTCGTGGTTTTCTCCACAACAATAGGCCTACGCTTACAAATTTCACCAGGCCACATAATTGTTCTCCAGTGTTTTATTACTGAATAAACGAAGAGCTTTTCAAAATTAATACTTACTGCAACAAACATCCTTTTGTTACACTGGTTCTTTTTTTTTATTTATGAATGGTTAGTAATACACCCTATATACAGGATGTTGATAAAGTATGGAACCACCTTGATTTCCTTTCAATGGTCCTAATAACAATTGAGATTTAGTATATGGCCGCAGAATGTTTTTTTTAAATATTACTTTTAAGGACCTGTAAAGGATATCTTAAAAAGGTCTTATGGAAGGCTATTTTGAATAGCCCATTATATTAAAACCTATTTTTTCTGAGCAATACGTCGAAAGTTTCAAGTCAGAAGAATCACCTTATCAGAAATGGAGATTCGATAATGTTTCGAAGCAGTGGGGTTATTAATTGGGCTATTAATAAACGGATCTTTCTAAGGAACAGTCGACCTTAGTAACAATGACTACACTCATTCATCTACACTCGGCGAATGCCCATATCTTGACGATCAGCGTCTTGTAATGAATAGTGAATGAATAAAGGAAATCCCAACAATGACCTTGTCACGCCTCTTGTCAATTTTGTTTATGATTTTATAATTGTTGGCACTTTTAGAGTGTCATTTCAATTAATTTTTTCAGTGAAATTACTTTTATTGAAAAGTCATGTCTCAGAAACCGATGTTACATGTCTGGTAAATTTAACATTTTCATTCTAAATAAAAAAAAATGTGCTTAATATCAGTGGCTGTTTATAATTAATTACTTAATAAGTGTATCAAATCTTTGTTCGTTTATTTATAAAAGCTTGTCTCCTTTTTAAAAAGGATAATTAATTCCCTAATGATTAGCTAGCTGTAGACCAATAGTTGATCTACAAGAAGCTACATTTGAGAAGAATCTACATCTACATGAAAAACATGAAAGAATCTACTTTTCAGAATATACAATATAGTATCAATTAGTGCATAGTGTTGCCGAACGTGTGCACTATAACTTCAGTGTATTATATAAGTAGGGCTTACTAATTATGTAATTATATACTTTATCACATTATTGTTTCAGTTATTTGTAACTCAATGTGGTGAAATCCATTGGAACAGTCAGGTGGTTGTACTACAGTTGAGTCATGTGTTAGTAAAAGTTATGATAAGCAAACATATAATTACTGCAGCTGATATTGTCAGCGACAAACATAGTCAAGGCTAACTTGAAGTAGCTTTGAACACTTTTGTTTAAACCTGTTATATTATTTACTGTGACTATGTACTGTCACACTGAAATGTCACTTAAAAAAACTACTTATACAGACTAAGGACTTTTATTAATTAAATTAATATCAGATACATTTTTTTAGGGTAATTTGGCAATACTTTTAAGTCATGTAAATACTATCATATATTGAAATAAACAAATAATACTATCATATATACAGTTATGTATTTTGTTAAAAGAAACAATCTGGGTTGCAGTAATTTAAAATTGTCAGTAAAAACTATACATTTATTTTATTTAAAAATACAAAATTATTGTTAACTAGAATTTTAAAGTGGTAAATACAATCCCTGCTTTATGTTGGTTTAGGTATGTTAAAAAAAACACCATGATTATTAACATTGCCTTTTTGAACATAATTATAAAAAAATTTGAATAAATCTTCAAAAAATCAAACAGAAGTAATGAGTGGTATTATGTGAGAAACATTTATTTTTCATACAAATTACTTTTTCCGCACCTTTCTAAGTTGAGATGACCGTGGACAATGTATATATTTTTCTTTAAACATTTAAAAGCTAAAGAAAAATAAGTTAAAAATCATTTTATTTAACCAGGCGAAGTTAGGGTTAAGGAGCTCTCTCTAACACTTAACCTGGGAACCAACGGCTTTATGTGACTTCCGAACCACGGGAGCGGCAGGCCATATCTATTAGTGGTCACACTGGTAATCGAACCCGGACCGGCTGCGTGGCAAGCCAGCGCCTTAGCCCCTTATCTATGGCCGCTCCAAATATTTATAAGTTAACTCTAGCAAAGAGAAAATATTCACTAAATAACTGTTTTAAGATAGATAGCCATATTGTGCATAAGTGTACAGTCTGTTAGAAGATATAACTCATTTATACATTAACTACAAAACGCGCTAAAAAGAAGACAATAGCCATTAATAATAATAATAGTATACAGAGTCAGGAACAGCTGTTCTGATATCAGGAAAGAACTGTTTTCACAACCAAATATCATATAAGAACAGATGTTGGGAGAAGCAGTAAGAAATAATCTTAAAACAACTCTAAATTTGTATACATATGACTATTTTTGACATACATGCAGCAATTTAACGTAACAGAAGCGTTAACTGTTGCTTATACAACAACTAGTATTCATAATAAACATTGTTTTGGCAGCGAACAACTAACAGTAGGAGATTTAAGCTTATAAGCATTTGTATTTCTCATTGCTTATTTTTAAATTGAATCCAAAAGCAAAAATAAATTTTGGTGATGAAGAAAAGAGATTTTGCCAAGTAAATTTTTATGGAAGCTTTACAAATAATTATGGAAGCTATAAAAAATTAATCAATTAATTGATGTATATAGAAAGACAAAATGTCTAAGAGACTTATTTATTGTTAAAATTACATTTTATAAGCAAAATGACATTTTTATAAGTTGGTAGTTTGTGTTGTTTTGATGAACTGCTTATTAGATAAAAACCAAGTTATGTATGAAAAAGTCTGGCTATCAAATAGCTCTTAAAACTTGTTCAATTGATCTACTTAAGTTATCATTTTTGCTTAAGGGAAATTTTAAAATAGCATACATTTATTGAACTTGAAAATCTACGATATTGTGTTTTCATAATATATCTAATGTCATTGCTTAAACTTACATGTTGAATCATAAACAAGACAATTATTATTTGTGACCTTGAGTCAATATACTGCCATCATCACTGATTATAACCTTGATTGTTGTCATGTACATTGCAGATTTATTTATATCACAGCACATTTGATTCTTAATCAATACTCATTTACTGAAAAAAAACTTAAATATACACTTGAATTTCTTTGAAAGGTGAATAACTAATCACTGAATTGTCTTACAATTATTCTACATAACCTCTTTCATTCTATTCTCCAATGTTCCACATTGATCTCTCTATACAGAGCTTATAAAAGAAAGCCTAGTATGATATTAGAAACCTGTATGCAGCGTTTACCAATTAGCCTTGTAAGTCCAGCGTCAGGATGCTTACGCTGAATATAATTCACAACTTACCAACTCTATTAAACTGGGCCATAATTTGCTATGGCTTAGTCTAATGTTAAGTATTAGGGATGTATTGACTCAAGTTGTTAGAAAAATAAGCGTTGAATGTTTATTTGATTTTATCTGAAATAAAGTAATGTACAGTTGTTTTCATAGATAAACAATCATCTGGTCACATCAACCAGGATATAAACTTAATAGTATAAACTTACAGGATATGATAAAGACATAAATCAGCTGGTCACATTCACACTTTTTCAGCACTGCCATTTAGATAGGTAGGGGAATACTTGAAATGTCCTGTTCCCATTTACAATTTTAGGAACTAAATATATAAAAAGACTGTTGCATAAAAGCAATGTTGTGTAAAAATTTCAAGTGAATCCATTCACTGTTTATCAGATTCTGTGCACACAAACATACGGAAGTTAGATATTTTGTATGTGTAGAAGATTTACATTAATTATTTTCTAATAATTATAGTTAAGAATGATTTAACAATCCTTTCTACGTTTGAATCAACTTTTATTTTGAAATATACATTACAAGCATTTAACTATGAGGGGCGGAAAGTAAGTTCCTTTTGTATGTTTTGCCATTTCAGTGTAGTGATTGCAGTTTTGCGCATGCGTGGTTCTAATGTTTTCTTATTAAAAAGCAGCTGACACCATTTTGAGTTGGGTACTTGTAGTTTTCATATCATATTGCTTCTTTAAAATGTTGAAGTTAATTGAAAATTCAGCTGATTGTGACATTAGATGTGTAATTAGGTTTCTCAATGCGAAAAACATTAAACCTGTTGAAATTCATAAACAGCTCTGTGAAGTTTCTGGACCTTATGTAATGAGTGATTAATTGGTTAAAAGATGGGTAAACCAATTCAACAGTGGTTGTATCAACTTACATGACAAAGAAAGAAGTGGGCATCCATCTTTAGTCAATGATGAACTTGTTCGTGTGGTGAATGAAAAAATTAGAGAAAACTGTAAGTTTACAAGTTCAAATCTTTGGATGGAATTTCCACAAGTTTCACAATCAATCCACGAAGTTGTTCATGATAAACTAAGTTACCAAAAACTTTGTGAACGCTGTGTGCTGAAAATTTTAACTGAAGAACTTATGAGAATACGTTTTGGTGCTGCTCTCGAATTTTTGACTCGTTATGATAATAACTGAGACGTTTTCTCTAGCAGAATCGTGACTGGAAACGAGACTTGAATAGCTTATGATACGCCTGAAAGAAAATGGCAATTGATGGAATGCAAGCACACATCGTCACCAGCAAAGAAAATCATGTACACAGTTTTTGCGATAGAAGTGGTGTTCTTTTACTGGACTTTCTACTACTGGGTGAAACAATTACCGTTAAATTTTATTGCATGACACTTAGGAAACTGTGCCGTGCAATACAGAACAATCGCCGTGGAATGCTGTCTAGCTGCGTTATGCATGTATGCGTTTTGTTGCATGACAATGCTCGCCCTCACACTACAAATCTGACTAGACAACTTTTTAATGAATTTGTTATAGTCTGAATATTTAATTTTATTCACACAGTGAAACGCACATTTAGCTAATGATTTCACGGTGACTAGAGTGCTCTAACTCTCCTTTGATTTGCAATAGCATTGCCTGCGGCAACTCCTTTCTGACAAGTGACTATGAAACAGAGAATATTTAATGCTAAAACTTAGGTTATCTAGTAACATCAATAAGAGTATAAAATGTGCTTGGGACTCCTCTTTTATTACTTTGTGTATTGTTTCAGTTATGGGCAACATCTGACTTTGGAATGTCATGGAGTCGTACTCAAGAGTTTGTCAAGGCTTTCTTCTGGGCAACTGATGAAAGTGGTGAGGACTATCTGATTGTACAACGGGAGGAGCCTACCACCTCCTCTGTTATCGCTGTTAAAGGACTGAAGCCGGAGGATTCTGCTAGTTTAAGCCTGATCATCAGGGATGTTGTTGATTGTTGGGTCAAAGGAGAGTTCATTTTTGTCACCCGTAAAGACCCTAAGGTAACTATTACTAAGCTTTTATTTTGCCTTTATTTATTTTGTAAATTTAGACCTTAAAATAATAGATGGAAAATAAACATGTATAAATATTTATTATTTATTTTAAGAAGTATTTAAATTACATCTTCAAGTGTTAAACATAACCTTTGCTAATTTAAAACTTGTTTGTGTTCATTGTTTATAACACATGAAGTGCAATACATAACATGCTTATCAAGTGTTCTGAAAATAAAAATTTAATTGCTTATTTATGAGTCACAACCACCAACGCAAAAGAGACAGTGCACCACGTTACAACTCTTTATGACTGTTTCTCTTTAGTGTACATTCAATGAATCATTGAAACAAACATGATTTCAAATAATACACTTAATTACAAGCTAGAATTGTAGAACAAAAAATAGTTTTTGTGCCAATGTTAGCAATAATAATGAATTTCCGACTCTTACTAACCTGATGTAAGTGTAAATGATGATAATCTACCTCATCAAATAATGCCTGTAATATCTTATAAAAATATGATTATAATAGTATCTTCTTCCATTATTTTTTAATTAGAGTTAGGTTACTAAGAATGTGTAGATTATTTTTCAACATTTTAATGATATCTTTCTGGATGGTTGTAATTATTGGTCATAACAAGTTTTAATCATCCTGTAATGATATCTTAAATCACGGATGCAGAATGTCTGATAACTTGAGCATTGCTCGAGGAAAATTTTAGTCAACTGGGACAAAGGTTTTATGGCATGTTCTCGAACTCTTATATTGCTGTGTGTGCTCATGTGTTCAAAATTATTCATTGTTCAGTAAATAAATATAGAATATTTAAAATTATAAACATACAATGGTAATATATTAGAACAAAATATTTATTTAGAAACTCATTGTTTATTTAGGATTACTTGCACATCTCTTTTTAAATATCGAATTAAGATGTAACAGTCACTAAGTATAGTTATAAATCTTGAATAAAATAAAATAAACAACTTTGAATAAGAACACATTTTTAAAGCTTCAAAACACAATATCACCCGAAGTATGGTCTTACCACTCACCTGCAACTTTTATTTAAACAAGTGTGCTGCTGTTATCAACAGTACATTATAGTGTCTCGCGCCTACAACTTGTCTGTTTCCTGGTCACCTGTTAAACAAACAAGGAGGGATTGCTAGAGATTTCAGATGCAGTTTTAAGCTATTAAGATTTTCAGAGGTTTTAAGTATTGCATTTAGTGTTGTGATTATTTTTTCATACCATCCAGTATTCTTTTTTATTTCAAATTAATTATTAAAATCAATATTTTATTTACACATTATGCCTTTGAAAATGCATTTTTAATTAAAAATAATGCAATTTAAATATTTATTTTTAGCAGTTCAACCTTCTTAAGGTTAAAAACAAATAAAAAACAATAAAAAGATTTCTAAAATTTTTAATATTGCTGGAAAACTGTTCATACATTTTACTCATCTTGTTCAAAGTCTGCCGGTCTCTCTTCCTGGGTAGTAGTCTGTGTGTAA
This sequence comes from Stictocephala bisonia, assembly GCA_035578905.1. Taxonomy (NCBI): domain Eukaryota; kingdom Metazoa; phylum Arthropoda; class Insecta; order Hemiptera; family Membracidae; genus Stictocephala; species Stictocephala bisonia. Next base: position 149,309 of record JAQJVL010000544.1, on the reverse strand, counting down.
GTCGGTTGTACATCCTCCCTGCATATCGGTATATTGCAATCATTGCAGAGAACAGTACTTTTTGTGTTCTTTTGCATTGACAGATAGCACAGATTTTATAGCAACCTCGCTGAAGATCAGCTGGTACATTTTGTTGCAGAGTTGTCATGTGAAGTTTGCATACTTTGGTGTACTGATCTTTTATTGGTCTTGTTAAAGGATAGTTGACTGCAACCTTTTAGCATTTTCAAGTAGAGTTGCCGTCCCAGATTTTCCAAGAACATTTTTTTTTTATCTTTCACCTCTACCATGTTCATAAATGTTTTTGGCTTTCCATATTACATGAGTGTTTATTCCACCAACATTTAACATAAAGAAGAACATTGTGAGTGGCCAAAGATTGCATATTCTAGCCGTGCTATATTCCTTTTGCATAGCATCACTAACATCAAAATCACATTTTTTTATTATAAAATGTTATGAAACATTCTTTATTCTCATCACCTGTATTTTCGTCCATGTCATCATTTTCTTGAAGGCTGAAAAGCAGAACCACAAGCTTTTTATTTATGTGTTTGTAAGAAACTAATGTTTCATTCTTGGCAATGCAAACATTGAATTTTTAATTGGTCTTTCACATCCTTTTTGTTTTGTTGCAAGCTCTAGAAAGGATTTCTCCTTATAGTATCCATCCATGTTAAGTGTTTTTTTAAATGGTCCTGGACCACGGGAAGTGATGTAAGAAAACTATCACACGTAATGTTTCATCCTGTATTTTCTATGTGTGTTATGTCGCGGTAGTATAAATACGCTGCCACTACTGTCACTTATTAAAGGGGACAGACCCTTACATACTTCCTCACGGATGCACCACGTGGTCACGGAAGGAGCAATAACAACTGCGGCTTTCAGTATATGTCACTTGTATTTATTTTACATGAACCATAATCCATCATAATGATTCAGTACATAATGTTATATTGTAAAACGAACAAAATCCCAACGTCCTGTATCGTCTAACTACGGTAACCTAAACATATCTGATAATTACTATTAGCCAAGAGCCGACCAAGACATAACTCAACCCATACCTCGAGATCTCCCAGAGTTCACCCCTCCTGGCCACCTCCATGCGTTCGCATGACGATCGGTGATTGATCCGATTGGATCATACGATTGGCACGGTGATGACAATGCAGTCAGGCGAACGACCTTAGCTTCCGCCGTGGACTGAGTAGCCCACGTGGTCGCTAAGACACAATTTTGGGAAATGTATGTTTAACGTAATGTACTAAAACACTTTAATTAATCGTTAAAGAACAGCTGAAAAAGTATTATTAATTAATTGTTATTCTTCCTGAATGAGGAGGTGACTCGTCACAGTTACAAGTCTGTTTACTAATTCACGATTAGATGAGCAAAGCAATAAGGGCCTCTAGTCTTATTAGGAATGTAGAATGTAAGTTTTTAAGTCTGTGACAATCCATACTTTTATCCCAAAGCCTGTAAAGCTGCACTTTCCTTGAAAGTAGAGCAACATTTCATCAATTGTCACAAAACCACTATGGCTGAAGTTCAATTAGAAGTGAATTATTTAAAAATGTCTCATAAACAGTAAAACATATGAAACTCTTTTCTATGTGTCTGTCTTCAGTGTCTTCACTGCTCACGTCATCAAATCTTAAAGTTTTGCAATAAAAACTTAAAACGATTCACCCCCTTTGAAAGTCTAACATTACTCCTACCCCATTCGATGCCATCACTTTTCCTCAAATCTAGGATATTCTTCTCTCCAGACCTGTACATGTACCAGCCAAATACAATAAAACAAACAATGCATTAACTTGTACTATGTCAGTTTCCTTATTTTTATATATGTAAATAGGCCAATTTTTTCTATCATACTTCAGGAAAAAAAAAAAACAGTTTTCAGTACTCTTGTTAAATTTTTGGCAGTTTTGCCTCTCTTCTTGGACCTAGTAGCTCAGGAATTAGATTGCTACTTCAATTTCTGCTTGTTTTCTGTTGGGATGTATTAGACCAAATTGTTGAATTAGAATAATCTCTGCTTGTGTATGAAGTTGATAAGAACAGATGGTTCATTATTCACCTATTGATTCTAAATTCTGAGGTGCAATTGTAGATGGGGTTTAGTAGAATGTAACAATTTATTAATATAAACTTGTCAATAATTCTGGGGAATTCTATAGGCCTATATTTTCAGCAGAGTTGCCCAAATACAGTTCATATCTTCAGGAGATTTCTCCCCCATGCTTTGTTCAGAATCACAATCATCACAGATTTTCTCCTTCCATATCACTATAATCTGATAATGGATCTCCTAATTCACTAGTAGTAGTTCTTTAACAGAATCCAACAAGTCTTTTACTCTACATTCCTTAATTACAAATGGATTCATTGTTCTAAAACCATAAAAATAATTAATTAAAAGAAAATTAATATTTACTTATAGTTAAATATAACATACTAAAATATTATCTATTACAAATCCTATCATGGAAACACGTCCGTTAGCAATATGCTCAAAACACTGTCAAAACTGCATTCCATGAGGACACTGGCTGTTAGCAAATTGCTCAACCAATATTACTGAAAAGAATTTATTCTTGCTTCTTCCTTAGACTGTTGTCTGACACATTTGGGTCAATATCAACGGGGGGAAAGGTCTGACTGAGGATTAAATGGATCCTTGAACCTCTCTTTAAATAAATGAGAAAAATGTAGTGATCTTCTTAGAATACGGCAATTTACTACGGGTCGTGTTAAACAACTTTAAAAAATATACACTACTTATGTTAAACATAATTTGTTGATCTTATATGCAGATAAATTTAACCACTATGCTTTACAAACACAAGAAAAGTCAAAGCTAATTATTTGTATTTACTATATATATGTGCAATAGGTAACGTTAATTGTATTTCTAAAATATAATTTCTATTATTGATAAACATAACAAACAATATGACATTAATAAAACTAGAACAGCTGAATCTTAATATAAAATAACATTTATGAGGAAAAAGAAACTACCATATTAAATGCAAAGTATTTGAGTTCAGTAATTATTCATTATTGCAAAATATGGTTTTTAGTATGTATTTCTTATCTCGTGAAATCAAGCAGTTCCCCACCCTCGTGGCCTTGAAGACTCACTGATTTCCTGAAGAATAGATACTGATAAGAGGCATTCAAATAAATAAAACTATGAAAGGTGAGAGGCAGTGATAAGAAATGCTATTTCACAAGTAATGTCTTCTTGGTCTTGCATACAAATAAAATATGTAGCCCTATACATGCACATTAGATTTTTGAGAATGTAACTATGATATGGAGAAAGGTAAACTTGTATCATACTACTCAACATTTAATAAACATATAATAAATACGCTACTATCAACATAAGTCTGAACTTGAATAAAATAAACATATTATTGATATTTCCTAAAATATGAATCTTGTTTTAGTGTAGTTACTCATTAGTTTTGTGTTACAGCTTAAACTATTTTATTTAAAATGAAAAATAACATCTTCCCTAACTTCCAGTGTTAGTATTAACATATGATTTTCTTTTATTTTAAGGAATCAATTAATTAATAAATACATTTTATTTAAATGTGTTTTAACATCAAAATCAATTTAGTATGTCAGTAATAACTGTCTAAAATTGATTGTTAGGGCCAAAAATCGTAATTTTATATTTTTAGCTCCATCACTTAAATGATGCTTCATAACATTTCCACTAATTGAGTGTCATTTAAGATTTAAATTCCAACATCTTTATTGTCCACTTCTAACCACTCATTGATTTCTTGAAAGGATTTCTTTAAAATATTTGCATTTTAAATTCTGTTGCTGATTTTTCTGTATTAAATTCTTTAGCCAATATTTTTCAGGAAGTGCCTTCCATTAAAGGCCAGTCTCATCACAATTGTACACTTGCTCCCTGACTAAACTTTGCTCTTCTACTTATTTTAGCAGTTTTGTTCTCTGTACTCATCAATAACTGCACTACTAGAGCTTAGTTTCCCCCCTAAACTGTCTTATTGTTGACTGCCATGTCCATATTTAATTTATACTGACAGCCTATGCTAGCTTTAAATGATGGTTCTCCTTCAACACCAAGATTCTGGTTCATATCCATTCTTTTTAACATTATTATTGCTCCAAAATAGGAATCCCACGATATTATTGACTGTGAGCTTGTATAAACCATTGGTACATTACAGTATCCAACTTATCATTATTACTCGGGCTAACAACTTCATCAGATAACTTGTCTCAAGAATGGACAGCATAGAGTTAATTAAGCTGTTCAAATGACATCTTTTTTCACATCATGGCATGCATTTAAATCATAAAGCAAAAAGAAACTGAAAAATTGAATTGATTTTGTGCAAAATAGATGCTTAAAAAAGCATACACCATGCAAACACATTCATAATGACAGTTTGAGCTGCAGTAAAATCCTAGTAAGTGACTATTCAACAACCGGAAGCTCCATAGTCATAATTGACACTCACATGGCAAAGGTAATTGGGCACAAAGAACATGATAAATCAATAGCGTTTGCTCGTAGTATTTCTGGTGATTTAGAAGATCCGAACCACATGTCAGCTGGAGTGGCAGTCATCTTTCGAAGGCAGTTTGGAAAACCTAAACCTTTACAGTGCCTAACCAAACATCTTGCTCCGCAGAACAATTTAAATAGTGCATCTGTGTACAGTTTAATAACAAAAGGCAGATATTTTAGCAAACCAACTAATCATGACTATGATATTGCCTTCCGTGATTTGACGGAGAACTTCAAGAACTTCAAGAACAGGGCATTTGAACATTTAATAAGTTCCCCAATTGGATGTGTATGAGATTGTGTCACTCTTGCACATTTTATCACCAATGTGAAAAAATTTCAACGATATACAAAAGCAAAAGTTATGATTGTGTCATATTGTCCTAAACCTATTCAGATATTGAGAAATGGAATGCCACATGAAGACTTCAAAACGAAACTGAAACACCTTATTCGCAGAAATTCAACAGTCCTTGCCCCAAAGGTATCCAGTAATGAGAACACCTCCTTGACAACTATTGATCATGAAACATCCCAAGTGGACATAGTGACATCAAACTACACTGCATGCACTACTGAGATATCATCAGAGGATGAGCAATGCTTATCTGTGCCGGAAATCCTGAGTCAAGTGTTGCAGTAGTGCCAGGCGACCTCACATTTAATGAGACGCTAAAGCAGAGAAGTAGTTGTGGTGGTACCAGTGAAACACTAAATCAAAATAATGTAAATAGGGACCCTGAAGTTTGTTCTAATAATATGTTCATTGTAAATAATAGATCTAATGTAAGTGTTTTTAAAGAAATGCAAATAAATCAAATCAAAATCAGTTTATTCCTCCAATTTTTACTGGAACATTTTCACTACAAAAAGAAATAATTTACAATGCACTTCTATTTACAAACAATAAATTCTTAACTTAACAAATAACTTTAATAATGGATAGCAAAATAATGCCCACATAGAGCTGTCTGTGCGTGGGTATGAGTCATCATTTTCAAACGTAATTCTATTGAATAATAAACAAAATGAGACTAATTGAAATTTTGTAAAATTATCAATATACACAAGCAAGAATATGTTGCAATTTGATTAATTAGATCTACCCATAAATTTTTCATAATTGTGAATTTGTTGAAGTGAATAATAGGAATCTAATCGAAGACAAAAAAATACTTTTTTTTTCAAACTTCACTTTGCCAATTAATTGACATAGGCCTACAGGACTGTGCGTCAACTTTATTCAACGAGTGAAGTACCAACTGTTGGCTCAGTGGAGATTCCAACCTTGGACCTTGCCCTCCGCAGTCCGAAGCCTTAGCCACTGAGCCACCACACCGGCGGTTACAAAGTACAAAGAAATGGGAAAGAGTCATAACAAGAAATTAAGGCCAGAGAATTAGGAAAAAAATAGTAATAAATAAAACAACAAAACAGATTTTTTATCAGAACAAATACCTAATTAAGTAAGGTAATAATGGTAGAGGCCATGATGTTAGCTATCTATAACTGGATGCGATAAGCAATTTCGATGCACCCCCTCCCAAGGTCAACAACGATTCAGTTGCTTTCTTTTTGTACTTTAGTAGCTTAAGTTGATGGAATTCTTTGAGTTCATTTGGGATATTTCTAAAAAGATATTGCATTATGAAATGGGAGGTGGATAATGAGCACACTTTCTTAAGTCTTTCTGTTTGTATGTTATTGTTTTGAGAATATCAGGTAAAATAATCGTGGTTGGGTTGAATGTAAATACTATTAAAGTTATTATAAGTATAAAACTAGTGATTTAATATAAAGCTGTCTAACAGTTAATACCTTGAATTCTTCAAATAAAATGTCTGTTGGATAACTTCTATTTTTACTCATTGCGGTTTTTATTACTAAACGTTGTATGATGTTTAATGGCTCAAGTATTGATTTGAAAGCACCACCCCAAGCTATATTTCCGCACAAAAACAGAGATTGGCAATATGCATGGTATAAAAATTTTATATCTGGCGGCTTGAAAATTTCTCGTAACTGTCTGAAAACAAATAATAGTTTATGAGCCTTCTTTTTTACAAAATTTATATGATCACACCATCTCATTCTTTTATTGTACACCACTCCTAAATACTTATATGAATCAACCTGGTTGGATTCCGCACAGATACAAGAATCCCCAATAGAACAATTGGTATTGTGCAATTTTAAAGTTTTTCTACCTAGGTCTGTAATGGGTCTTAGAGATATCGCCATAAATTTACATTTTGAGGTATTAAGTGTTAACAAATTTTGATCAAACCACGTTTTTACTGATTTCAGATAGTTTTCTGCATTTTTGCAAACCAATCCAATTGTTTCCTTCAAACAAAATAGCTGAATCATCGGCAAATAAATATAGCTTTCCATTTAAATTTAGTTTTGCTAAGTTATTGTTATAAATTAAAAAAAATTATTGACCCTAATGGGCTACCTTGTATTACTCCACAATTAACAGGTTTAGCACCACTTGAGATTCCATTAATTGAAACAATTTGCCTGCGGTTTGAGATAACTCTCAAACCATGTAAAACTCTTTCCATGACAGGCAACTAAATTTAATTTAACTAAAAGATTGGACCGATCAACCGAATTAAAGGCCTTAGCTAGATCTAGATAAACTACAATGGAACGTTTGTTGTTACAAATTGAGTAATTAATATCTCGTGTAAGTTGGTAATGAGCATCAGAAATATTTTTGTCATTTCTGAAACCAAATTTCCGGTCAGACAAGATATTATTTGTTATTAAATAGTAAATGAATTTCAGTTTGACTAATTTCTTCATAACTTTTGAAAACATGCTTAATAAAAAGATTGGTTGGAAGTTGCTTTTTCATGTAACACCATTTCCTTTATATAGTGGTATCACTTTTGCCATTTTAAATAAATCTGGAAAAACGCCTAAACTAAACCTCTGATTAATAATATGTAGTTATGGGGTAATTAAGAAGACAATGTTACTCTTGAGAAGGGACACAGAAATGCCGTCGCATCCAGTTTCAAACCCACCCCTTAAAATGTTAACTTGCCTCAATACATCCTGTTCAGTTACTATGTCTAAAACAAAGTTCGTGTTAGCTCTGATTTCGTTATCATTGTATATATATTGCCACATGGTTTGATTTTCTCGGCCAAATTTTTTCCTACCTCCGAGAAATAAGAATTAAAATCATTGGATACTTCTTGGAAAGCAACTTCTGACAGTGCAATATTTGGATTGTTCATATATTTATTTATTGGAAACGCATCTTTATTTTTTTTTCTACCAGACGATTTGTTTAATATTTTACACTATTCTTTTGGATTGTTGTGATGTTCATTAATTCGGTCTCTGTAGTAGTTAGTTTTCACTGCTTTGATTACATTGTTTAAGTTGTGTTTATATTTACGAAATTGTGTTTTTAATATAATAATAAATGGTTGTTGTTTTAAAAGCTTACTTAATTTATCTCATTTTCTAATACTACAAATTATTCCCCTTGTTATCCAAGGTTTAATTCTAGTCAATCGAAAATTTTCAGTAATTTTTATTTTTGTTAATTTGTCTATACATTTATTTATTAATATAGTATAGAATTCCGCAGTGCAATCATTCATGACTTCAATATTAGTCACGGGAGTCCAAGATTGCTCGCTAATTAAACGTGTAAACTCAGTCTTATCAAACCATTTGGCCTTAGATACCCACAAGTTTATAAAAAATAAATATATAAATGACAGAACATATAAAATCAGTAATAATACAAATAAAACTAGTTTAAATATACTTCAGGTTAATATTAGAAGTATACGCAACAAATTATCAGATTTGGAATATTTTTGTAAAACAGAACAAATTAATGTTATTTGCATTTTTGAACATTGGCTTCATGAAAGTCATGCTGATGTCTTTGTACCTAACGGATTTGTTGTTGATGATATAAAGTGTAGGAGCTCTTGTAAAAATGGAGTTACAGGGATTTTTGTGAATAAGGATTTAATTTTTAAGAAAATTGATGAGTTTATTTAACTTGGAATTGCATTGTGAACTATCTTGTATAAAATTAATTAAAGAAAATTTAATAATTGTTAGTGTGTACAGATATTTCTAATGGTATACTCCTAATACTTTAATAATTGTAGGAGTGTACAGATATACTCCTAATGGAATTTAAAAACATTTTGTCATAATTTTGAACTGTCCATGAAAAAGGTATTAAATTTTAAAATTAAAACTATAGTTGGAGGAGATTTTAAGATCGAAATGGCTAACTTAAACGATCCTCCATCAATAATTTTTGCTAATTTGCTACGCTCTTTAAACCATCATTTTACCAAAAAACTGCCTACACGCTTCAATTGATAACATTATATTTTTGTATCTTCTAAACGGCTTGTCCTACAGTAATGAAATTTTCACAGCACATTTACTGTAATATAACAAATCATTCAAAATAATATGTCATGTTGCAGTAAAATTTTTTATTCAAATGGTCACAATGTAAACAAAATTTTTCATTCGGGAAATTTTAACAAAAATACGAGTTTTTATTTCATGACTGTAAGTAAACGCCTTCTGAATGAGACATGCAGTTTACACAGCAGCATTCTCCTGGCTTTACTTTAGTGAAACATTACACTTTACTTACACTCCTGGTTGACAACATTATTGTAAATTTCAATCAGGATTTGTATAAAGTAGAGTTGATAGAAGGACGTTTGATGATCATGACTCTCTCCTGCTGAGTTTTTTTACTGGCAACAGATCTCAACAAAACTGTAAGCAATTATTTGACATTTGTAGCCATTAGATTGCTATAAAGACAAGACTTAGCAATCTTTTTTATTTCACTTAGATTAGGAAACAAAATCCTGAACAAATTAGTTCATTTATCAAATACTTAAAGAAGGAGAACTGGCCATTGCTATATGATTATGAAAAAGAAACTTTAGATTTATGTACATTATTTGATGTAGTTTATTTAAAAGATTTGTTTATTTATGGTATTATTTCTCTCCATTAAAGAAAGTAAAAAAATAATTGTACATCAAATAAGAATAAATTGCATTGGTACACTGCGGGATTAGCTGAATTAAGAGAGCAAATGTTAAGTTATTATAATATTTACAAAAACTTGTACAAGCTTGGGTCTGAGCAGGCATCTGTTGCAAAAAGTTTATACAGCGCTTTAAAAAAATGCTAGAATTGTTAAAAAAAATTGTTTTCAAAAGCACATTGATAAATCTAATAATAAATGCAAAGCTGCCTGGGGGTAATCAAACATGAATATTCTCCCTCACTTTCAAAGGAAATTCCAATTGATCTGGAGGTGCAAAACGATTATTTGGTCAATTCTGTCAAAGAATTTACTAAAAACATCACTGGTAACTCATCTATTTACATACTGTTAGGCCCTAAAGTCATAAATACCACTTTTCATTGAGAATTCATTACACCTGAAGTTATAAAGAGTGTTGTTTAACGATTTTCTAACTCTAAAAGTATGGACTTTTATTGGCTATCAAACTATATAATGAAGCAAGTAATACACCTCATCAATGTCCCTTTGGTTTATATTTTGAACAGATTTTTATTAGGTGGATATTTTTATAATATGCTTAAAATATCAAAAGTAATTCCAATTTTTAAAAAAGGAGATAAGAAATGCCTCAGATTTATTGCGAGATTTCAATTGTACCCATATTTTCAAAAATGTTGGAATTATAATATTTAATTAATCAAACAAATATTTGAATTTATACAATCTTCTGTCTGACCATCAATTTGGCTTTCGTCACGGGATGTCCACTGTTTCCGTGGTTCTGTACATTATAGAAAAAAAACGTTAAATGCCTTTGAACAAAAGGAATCAGTACGTCTAGTACTTTGTGATCTAAGCAAAGCATTTGACAGTATCTCTTTTGAAATTCTACTAGATAAACTTAAATTTTATGGTTTGACAGAAAATGCTTAGTCTATTATTCATTCTTATCTATCAAACAGGCAGCAGTTTGTATCAGTCAATGGTAATCAGTCAGCTTGCAAAACTGTCTCATTAGGAGTCCACAGAGGTCAGTTTTGGGTCTATTTTTCTTTTTAATTACAATTAACGATTTACCAGCAAATGTTTGAGTAGACTCAGTCATTTACGCGGATGACACTACACTGGTTTCATCACATTCTAACTTATTGACTCTGAAACAAGAAATGGGGCAAGCTCAACTACAAGCCCAAAACTGGTTTTCTCCAAACAATGCTTTGCAATGCTGAAAAAACTCAAAATTTAATTTTGAGTCTCCCTCAAGCCAAAGATGTTGAATTAGTAAAAATGCTTTGTATATATATTGATATTAGTTGAATTGAAACATTCATACTCAAAATGTCTGTAAAAAAATTTCTAGAGTATCTTTTTTACTGTGGAGGTTAAGACATTTTGTTCCTGAAAATTACTTAAGAACGTACTTCAGCCTATTTAAATCTCATATCTATTATGGAATAATACTGTGGAGTCGATCAACTGGAACACACGACATCCTGTTGATAAAAAAAAAGTTATTCGTTCACTTTGTGGTGTTGGACCTTTTGATCACTGCCAACCGCTCTTTATTAGACCTAAAATACCAACAATAGTTAATTTATACATATGTCATACTTTCATTTACATTAAAAATAATCTAAATTCTTTTATTTCCATGCAAAAAATCCATTCGCATAATACTAGAGGGAAAACCAAGTTGATTACTCCTAAACACAGGCTTAATTTGACCTGGAACCATTTTAAAATTAGATCCGTATAATTTTTTAACAAGTTACCCGAAACTGCTGCAGTTGTACCTTTTAAAGTTTTTAAAGACAAATTGTAATCATGGCTGGTAGAGCACCCATTTTATAATATTAGTGATAGTGAGTTCATGGAAACTCAAGTAGATTTAATTTTTTAATTTCTTACATTTAATATAAATTTATTTAATAAGTAGTATCCATTTAATTGTAAATCCTAGATATAAGATTATCTTTTATGTTCTTTCAAGAGCTTATGTGACACTGCATATTTCATGTAAACTCATGACTAATGGCAATAAAGATTCATTTTTCAAGTTTTGCTGGTTTTATTGTTTTTCGATTCTTTACATTACTAGCTGTGGTTTGCATTTTTAAAACAAATTCTTCAATTTTGTCTGTATCACGTTTAATCTCGTTTACTCTTGTTTGTCCAACTCCATACATTTTTGCAATATTTCTAGCACTCTCACCAGTACAAAATCAATTTATTATTTCCATTTTTTTAAACAATTCTAAAACAATATTAAGCTTGCAAGCTTTTTCAATACTTAAGCTCAAACTTAGCTAAACAAAAAACCTCAGGTGTATAAATTTCTATGCTTTTACTCTAGAAATGTAAAAATGCATATTACACAATAGAATATGAATTAAATATGAAACATACTTTAAATTCAAGTTCAGTCATGTATATATGCTTTATAGAATCTCCAGTATGTGTATTTTAAAAGTGTTTTTCTAACCTTTTTCTTCTTCTTGTAGGATTCACAAAACTTGGATCTATTTATATCACACAATCGGGGAGAGTTCAAGAAGGCAGTATTTCAATCAGAGTTGCGCAGACAAGCTTACCACATTGTAGATGCTGATAGGTGAGTGATTTTTTAATTTATCAAACCTTTTTAATAATCACTTTTATCTCAATAACTGGGAACGGTTGATTTTTTAGGGGTCTATCACTGTCAACAACTTGTGGAAGTTTAAAAATCTATGGTCAAATATCATCATAAATAATGTATAATGGCAATGTTTTATGACCAACGTAATATATTGTTATCATTAGTAAGCAAAATATTAAAATAATATTATTCGATTGTGTTTCTCTGACATAACAAAGAAGAGAGGAAAAATAACATGAGTTCGTATTTCTATCTCACCATTTTGGTTATCTTTTGTTCATATCAGTGGTTTGTTTGTTGGTTTGTTTGTGGTTTCTTGCTGCTATTAAATTGTTTTTTTCTGATAATATTAGTTAAATTAGGTATAAATGTTCAATGAAGTAATATATTTTATTTGATTTTATATAGTTGAAGTGTAATAGTGTTTTTATAGTAAAAGTTACATTGTTTAAGTTACCTAAAGCTAACTGCGCTGTACTAATTAGTTAATAAAGAATAATTAAAAGATGAAGAAAAGATATATCAAGCAAAAAACATATTTTATAAAATGACTCCACCTATTGAGAATCCCGCCGACTGTAAAGTGCGTGCTGTAATACGGTTTCTCTGTGCTCAAGGCTTCAAAGCAGTTGACATTCATCACCAAACACTTCTTGAGACAGCAGGAAACGTTTCAGCTAAGGATGAAATTGTGAATCGTCTCTTCTTTTTCACTTTACAGTCCACTTTTTAAATCAGATCATCGGTAATGACTGAAGGTCACCCACTTCGTTCCTCATCATGAAAGTTTGTACGGCCATCTTTAAAGGCCCTAACCCACTTCCGAACCATTCCATCACTCATAATGTTTTCACCATACACTTCACTGATTTGGTGATGAATGTCAACTGTTTTGAAGCCTTGAGCACAGAGAAACCGTATTACAGCACGCACTTTACAGTCGGCGGGATTCTCAATAGGTGGAGTCATTTTAAAATCACGCAAACATATGTAGACTCGATCGGATGGTTCCGTAATGGCGTCTGTGGCTTCCCAACAGATGTGGATTAGATAAAACTTCCAACATTTTTTGTATTTCATGATTTTTCTTCATTCAATTAAACATTTTTTGATGCATTATGGTTCCTTGATTTGAAATAAGAAAACAAGTTTCAGTATATATTGGTCCTAAAATGTTTTTTATGGTCTGACTGTTTGTGTATCTTGAAGAAATGATTGTAATTTAAAAACTATTGCGGTTAACTTACTCAAACGTAGTATATTGGTTAGTAATATTATAGATTTACAGTGTCGCTAAGTTTAGGGACACCCCTCCATAATAGTATGTTTTTGTTTGGCCATAAATTAACAATCTTTTAATTCCTTTTAATATATAGTTGTTTTAAGCCTTTAAATCAATGTTTTTTAAGTGTAAATTTCAATGTTCTATCTCAAAAATATAGTGGCTGCATGCCTTTACATGTTTTAAAAACCACCTAAAAACATGTTTTTTAAACATTTTACTTTTGTATCTTCTAAACGGCTTGTCCTATAGTAATGAAACTTTTACTGCACGTTTACTGTAATATAACAATCATTTAAAATAATATGTCTTGTTGAAGTATATTTTTTTACTCAAATGGTCACTATGTAGTAAAAATTGTTTGTTTGGGAAATTTTGTAACAAAAATACGAGAGTAAGAAACTTGGCTGTACAACTGCCTCAAGGTCCGTCCGTGGTCAAAATGCGGTCAGCCTTGTTTCACTAAAGTAAAGCCAAGAAAATGTTGCTATGCAAACTGCATGTCTCATTGTGAAGGCGTTTACTTACAGTCGTGAAATGAAAACTCGTATTTTTGTTACAAAATTTCCCAATTGAAACATTTTGTTTATATTGTGACCATTTGAATAATAAGTTTTACTGCAACATGACATATTATTTTAAATGATTGTTACATTATTTAAATTACAGTAAATGTGCTGTGAAAATTTCATTACTGTACGACGAGCCGTTTAGAAAATACAAAAATAAAATGTTTAAAAAAAAATATTTTTGGAGGAGTTGTAAAACATGTAAAGGCATGCAGCTCCTATATTTTCAAAATAGATCATTGACATTTATACGTAAAGAACATGGATTTAAAGGCTTAAAACAACCATATATAATAGGAATTAAAAGACTTAGTTTAAGGCCAGGCGCAAACATGCTGTTTTGGAGGGGTGTCCCTAAACTTTCTAGCAACAGTGTTTATTGGGTAATAATATTTGTTAACATATTCAACATTTTAAAAAAGATGTCCCTTAAAATATTTTAATTGACAGTTACTAAAAAACTTGAAATATTACATAAAATGTACAGGCCATATAAAACATTAACAAATTAAAATAGGGTATAAACAGAAGACAATGTGAGAATTTGCAAAAGACATTTCTTAGTGACTTAGTAAAACAATGGTTGTACTTGTGTTTGGAAACTCCAAATCTATGAAGGCAACTCCTTCATAAAAAAATTTGGGAGTTTCATTGCAAAAACCTCAAAGTTGGTCATCCTGAATAACAACCAAGGACAATTTACAAAATATATCTAGCGGTAAAGTGAAGAATGACTTCATTGTACTATTGCTTCTGTAACAAAACCATTTGTGCCTAGCATGAGGCAAATGCTGTGTTGAGTGCTGTGAAGAGCTATAATACAATACCATTCCTTGCCAAAAAAACTCAAATTTAAGGTTAGAAAATGCTAGTGTAATCAATAAAAATAAGTATATTCACATAAACAAAATTTTTATTTTGTCCTTATTTTAGTCGTTAATTTTAGGTTACATTAGCTTTGGCCAAACCTTTTTACAATTTAGCTTTCTAGGGTTAACAATAAATGGCTAGATTCTGAACCCTAACCTTTCTAGTAATGTTGTTTCTGTGTGGCAGTGGAGCCCGAGTTATGGTGGCTGTGAGTCACTCAGAATATCTAGCCAGTCTTTATGTTTCTGAGCTGCTTACCACACCTGGTGATTTGAAGTTCAGCATATCACTCGAGAGGGTCTTCTGCTATGTCCAGGACAAGATGTGGACAGAGTCATGGCTCAGGTACGTATTTATACATGTTATATTGATGTAATGGTGTGTCTATAATTAGACCACGGCTATTTCCTATCCTTTTAAAATTAATTATACTTTGCATTACATTAAATAAAGAACACATACATATTAGTTGACCAAATTAAGAAAAGCTAGTTTCACTTGGAAACATTAAATTAATTAATTGAAATATATAATAGTGGGAAAATCAATTAAACTCAGAAAAAATCATTACCATTGTACGTGTATGGGCGGGCAGATGGATCATTAAATATTGAGCATGTATGGTTGTGTGGATGGATCAATAACATCTTATATTTATGGATGGGCAGGTGGGTTGGTGCATCAATGCCGTATTTTGTGTAGGGATGTGTGGGAAGGTTATCGCTACTAAGTAAATATATATGGAGGGGGGGGGGTTTCATTGGTGGGTACAATTGTCAAGGATATTATTCAATGGAAATAGTAGTATTCAAACTCGAAAATAAATTTCTCTGTGCAGTTTGATGTACAATATATGGGTATCTTTTAAAATAAAATAATGACTGATAATAGATTCAGAACCATTCCCACAAATGTAATTTTTATAGTATAATTTAGAAGCATCGTTGTTGTACAAATAAATTAAATAATATTTTACTCTTTACAACATTTTGCTCAAGTAAAGAAGATGCTCAAAGAAAGTTACTTTCAGCAAGTGGTAGAATGAGTTCACTCTAATAACTTTGTTTTGTTACATTTGCAGTTCAAGTAAATATATCTAGTTTGTTACTAAGAATAATGTAGTATCCATGATAAATAGTAATCTATTACTAGGAATAGCATTTGATTTTTAGATTGGTTTTCTTTGATATTTTTAGCGATTGAAAGTTGTAATAAAATGGTTAATTTTTCCAGTGATGTAGCCGACACTACATTCACAGATGTACACAGAGTGGAGGGCCTGAAGGGCGTGTACATTGCGTCTCAAGTGTTGGACAATGTTGGTATCAACCCTGGCGTGGAGCACCTTCGCAGTGTCATCACCTGGGACTGGGGTGGCGAGTGGCAACCTCTGGCTGCACCTAAATACTCGGCTGACTACCACCCATTGAACTGTAACCTGGTCAGTCCACATATGTACTAATAGTCTTGGTCAGTTGTAGATCCTAATGCTGAGTCAGAGTTGTCTCAGTAATTTAAACTTTTGAACGGTTCTAATATAGATTCATATAAGCTGAAATATGTTATGCAGGAAGAAAGTTTATTAAAATAATTATTCTCAATATATATGTGATCCAAGAATGCTATTTCTTAAGAAAGCCCCCTTTAGTTGACAAATGAAATACTGAAATGCTTTTAATTTTATATTTTCCTCCTTCACTCTTGTCAAGTGATATTTAATGTTTTTCGATACACATTGTAATTCAATTTATGATCCTTATGTTCCAATTTAATATGTGATATTTTTAATATTTTTTAAAATTTGGAATCAACTCAGAAAATTATATCATAGTCACGATAATCCGAAATAATTGGGACGGAACCCATTTCGGAATACTATTTTACTGTAAAATATTTTATTTAAAACATCAAAGTAGTAGTTATATAAGACGCACCAATAAATATTATGGATGAAAAGATAATTTTTTCTTGATAATTCGTAATTTTGGCACATCAGAACGAATCTGAGACATCAATATTGCTGAGACTAGTCGATATGCATCGAATCGCATCGATTTTTCGATGCATCACATACTCCTAAAAATAACATAAATGATATGCCTAACATTAAAGTACAGTACTATAGTTTTTAGCGCAATAAGAGCCTATGATGATAAGAGGGGGATAATGAACCCTTTAATAGAAGACTACATTAATCTGAGACATACGAAAAAACTTCGTTTTTCAAGACAAAAAGTTAGTCACTAGCGGAAATCAATCCTGGGCCCAGCGCTACTTGATGCCGTTGCATTAACCACTAGGCCAGGCTATTAACTGACGGAAGTCGTGTGCATATTTCTGGCATTCTCACGCTACCTCAGACAGCACTGCACCCAATTCCCACTGTTGGTCTCTTATCAGCAGTTCAAACTCGTGTGTTTAAATATCTCAGTTTTGTTATAACCCACACAGACGGCTGTGTTGATCTTGCAATAGGATACGTAGAGCAACACCCCGATGTGACCTCATTAGATATCATGTTTTTAAGACGCTGGCATAATTTAGTTTCAAGGTAGAGAATTCTTCTTTACATCAAAGAAATTTAACCAATTTTTTTCAAACTGAAGTAACATTTGAAAAGTTTATTAACATTTAAGTACATGAAATACACTTTTAGATTTATAAAGTAGTGGTTCTAACAGTAACTGCATTTTTATTTTTACAAAATCTCTTGCCAATTTCTGTTTTGGATTAAGCGGAGTTCAGATTAGCGGGATAGTACTGTTGCTCCAAGTTTGTTAATTTTATGCAGTTCAATTTGTAAAGAGAATTTGTAACAGTATTACAACATAGTGGTTTGTTGCAGGCTACTAACTGTTCATTGCACCTCTCCCAGAAGTTTGCTCAGTTGTACCCAGTAACAAGAACTAGTCCCATAATGAGCTCTAAGTCTGCTCCTGGGCTGATATTGGCCACAGGAACTCTGGGTTCCTCCCTCAAGGGCCATGTGGGTCTCTACATGAGCCAGGATGCTGGTCTTTCGTGGCATCAGGTAAACTTTACTTTTAAAAATTTTAAAATTATTGTTGAGTTTTGCGTTACCTGTTTTTTATAAAGTTTTAAGTACTTCTTATGTTGATTGAGAATAATATTGGTGAGGTAGTAGATAAAATCGAACTTGTAACAAACAATATTTTTTATGTTGTGTACTTCAAGTGCGTTAAAAATTAAAGAACAAAATAAGAAACAAAGTAATTTATTTTATTTAATAATTTTTTATTAAAACAAAGGATGTTTATTTTACAAACTCTGTTTGCTCAGCTAGGGTGGGGAATAGAGCACTCACATATTTTTTCATAACCCCAGCTGCTTTTGTGGCTGAGCAACAGGTAGAAATAGATGGCTGCTACTATACATTCTGCCACTAACTGCCAAGTTTCTTAATTTATTTTCTAGCTAAATTCTTCTGAAATTCATTGAATATATATAAGAGCTTATGTTCAAAACTCTACGAGTTGTTTAGGAAAGGACCAGCCAGACAAAGGGTCACTGACTTAGGTTTTTTTTATCCATGATAATGCTTGTCTTCACAGAGCTACAACACCAAAACAACTACGGTACTTAATGAATTTCAATATGACATTTTTGATCATTTAACATACTACTGCACTGACTTGCTGCTGAGGGACTTTGACTTCATCTCTTCATTGAGGTGGAAGGGATACCAAAAGGGCAGAGCTTCGGAGACTATAATGTGAAATTCTGTAAATACCAACCTCAAGTTATTGGTGGTGATACTTTATGAATTTATCCAATCTTATCTGCTTGTACCATTTTTCGGCCAACTTACCAAAATGGATAGTTTAAAGGTCTGAAAGTCATGTTTTAAATATTAAATGAAAATGTCAAATTATGCATACTACATATTTTATTGTTGTTTTGAGCTGTATATATTTCACAGTTTTTAAGTTTGAGCTGAGTAGTGTTGTCACAGTATACCTTAAAGTTAAAAACTTATGTATCCCTCTGCAATGGATTCAGGTATATAACTTAAATAAATAAAGCGTTAATGTTGCTGAATGATTTGTTGTAATTTGAAATTTATCTACACTGGTCTCCAGTTTATTTAAAGACAACAATTAAAAGTTAATCAAAGTATATTTATCATAATCATTATAATAATCATACCTAAATATAACATATATAATATTTGTTTTTAAAATTAGGGACATGTGTTTATAAATCTTTATTAGATAAAAATTAAGGGCTACTGATCTTTTTCCCGCATATTCTTTCCTGTAAAATAAAAATAACAAAACCCAATAAAACAGCCACAGTAACTAGTTTAAACAACCTGACATTTATTGTTAATTGATGCAGCCTCGCATTCCCTAAGATTTAGTAAAAAAATAGTATTTTAAAAATAATTATGCTTCTGGCGCACCTACCTTGATTGATCTTGACGCTTCAAGCTCTGGGTGTCTCCATGTTCTTTAGTCGTCTGATTGGGGCTTCTCAACTCGTCACTCAGGCCAAATCCCCCCTCCCCTTCAAATGCGGCTTGCAAGCTTGAGCGAAACTCAAGCTTGCACCAATATCTTTTAATATGCTTGTTGTGGCTATCAGGACATTAAAAGGCTTTGACAGGACTTTCTAATCTTCCTCGCTACTTATTTAAAAATATTTATGTATATTTCCTATAATCAGTACAACAGGTTGTTAATTAAGTTGGTGAAGTATTAGTGTGCATTTTAATTAACTTGTATGTTAATTAAAATGCACACTAATACATTAGTACAAAAATAAAAAAAAACCTGTAATATGTATTTGGATCAAGACCCAAGTCATGTTATCTATTAATATAATATTTGATAAAAATAAAAACTGAACTCCTGTCACAAAGCTTAATCCAAACCATTAAAGCCACTTAAGATTCACATAAAAATTAAAGTTTTAAATATTGGCATTTTTTAAAACATAATAACCTTTTATAAGAGCTCCTTACAATTGAAAGTTATTAGGTAATTGAAGTATTATCAGCTTCTTTTTCATTTCTTTTGTTAAGAATTGTTCCCAGCTGATTTAAAAAGATACAGTTTGTATGTCTTGATTTTATAAAAGCGAATCTACGAGAGCGGTGTTTCTCAACGCCAACCCTGAATTGCACTGTACCTGTATGTCATGGTAGATAAAACAACCACATGCATTCATCAGAATACTATTTTGAAATAGTTTTTCTATATATAAAAACTAGTGACACAGTGAATTATAAGATTGGGTTTATTCTTGATTTCTGAATTTATTTTTTATATCCAAACAGTCAAAACTAAAAAAAAAATAAAAAAAAAAAAAAAAAACGATATAGAACTATTCTTAAACAAAAGAAAGTGAATATTATTCACTTTAATTGAATACCATTCTCTTTCTATGTCTGTCTCTGAAATTTTCTCCATTAAGAACTGTTTCAGATTTCTTAAAGCTTAAAAACAAATTTCAGTGCTTCTTCTTCAGTTAAAAAATTTTAATATTGTACTTGTAACAATAATAGCTGTATACAAGCATATATATACTTTTGTTTCAAAGTTATTTGTTAGCATTGGATTGTTCATGATTGGTCAATACAATTTGGAGCTTTCCAATGCTTCAAGTGTTTAGGAAATAAACACGTTTGGAGTTAGGCTGTTAGTAAGTAAACCTGAAGATGACAGGAGTTTGTTATACCTGTCAAAACGTTGTGTTTGTTTCCTACACTTAAAGCATGGGAAACTTCAAATATTATATACCAATCATATGTCTATATACTATAAATACTTATATAAAACTGGGATATTGAAACAAATTTTACTTGATTAAAGAATCACAAAAATGTTTTAAAATCTGGCATGAATCCCATAATATCCATAAAAGTTTGTTAACTACTGTTTTAGAGATTAGCTTAATGTAATATCCCTGAAGATTGTCATTCAATCCATACCCAGATGAAGGAAATTGAGTTTTGGTTAAGATAGGGATGTGCTAAATAAAACTTAAGCAGCTTAGAATCAGGAGCTTATTAAAGTAAGCAGCTCAAGTACTAAACAGTTGAGTGAGAATACCTGCTTTTAGGCAGCAGCTATCCCTGCCCAACAGTTACAGAAAACAGGTTGGTCAACAGCAGTGAACAGTAAGTGCTTTTCTATATTAGTTGCTGTCTGCATCTTTCTTGCACTGTTGTGATGCTGCAAATGTAAACTAAGGAAGTGCTAAATAAGCTGAAGCAGCTGGTATATTGAAGTAAACAGCTCAGCTACTAAACAGTTGAGTGAGAATACCTTCTTTTCAGCAGCAGCTATTCCCACCCAACAGTTACAGAAAGCAGGTTGACCAACAGCAGTGAACAGTAAGCACTTTTCTATATTAGTTGCTGTCTGTTGTTGTCTGCAGCTCTCTTGCACTGTTATTATGTACAATATACTTTGAATTAAATGTTCTATTAATGGAAAGGTATACACAAATTTTATTAAACAATCTCCAATAACTTGTATAGCCTTGTCTTTGTAGGTTTGCTGTAACTGTTTGATATGCATGTGTAACTAATTTATTTGATCTTATAATTATTTGATTAAAAGCAAGTTTAAAGCTGGCTAAGCAATTTTCAGTCGACAATGGTATACAGAAATATGTGTGGTATTGCCAATATTTGTGCTCTAGCTGAGCTAAACTGCTTGTAATAAGCAGCTTAGTGATGCCAACTGCTTTCAGCTAAGCTGCTTCTTTCAAACAGCAGTTTAGCTTATCTCTAGTTAAAACAGAAATGTTGTTCACTCTATGTTTATATTGCAAGTTCTAGTATTTTTGATCCTGAAAATAAATGTATTGTTTATAGGTGCTTGAAGAGTACTACTTGTTCAATTTTGGAGATCATGGTGGTGTGTTGGTGGCTGTAAAATACTTCAAATCTCGCGGTGAGACTGATGTACTGAAGTATTCGACAGACGAGGGTGAGAGCTGGCGTGATCACATATTTACAGACGAGGACCTTCGTATATATGGACTGATGACAGAACCAGGAGAAAACACAACAGTGTTCACAATGTTCGGCTCAGCTCACGCTCACCACCAGTGGCTTATTATCAAGGTTGATCTTCGCAATGCCTTTTGTAAGTTTTATTTTCAAATATTTCGATGCCAATAAATTTGAGACCAGTTTGGTTTTAAGACAAAAAATTGGAAATTTTTCAAGAATGCTTAGACAGGTGTAAATACAATAATGCACTGTAAAATAACTCTGTAATATCATTGCATGAACATATAGCTAACCTTCTACTTCCTGCTCAATGCTAACTAAACTCTAATCATTATATGTCCACCTTAAATCAAACTCCTATTGTTCCCACATTTTCTTTCTGACAGTATTTGAAAACCCAAAGACCATGATTCCAAGATTTTTTTTGTCTTATTTTATCAGGCGAAGTTAGGGCTAAGGAGCCCTCTCTAACACTTAACCTGGGGACCAACGGCTTTACGTGACTTCCGAACCACGGGAGCGGCAGGGCAAAATCTATTAGTAGTCACATCGGGAATCGAACCCGGACCAGCATAGTTATCTACGGCCCCCTAGTTCTGGACAGTCCATAAAGTGGTTTTAGTGGTTTTAACTTTTTAAAAATATATACAGTTTTTGGTTAGCAAATTATATCTATAGTTAAAATATTTTATTTATTAAATTGCGATATCTTGTTCAATAAAGTCTGTCACTACTGCTAGTTTAGCATAATATTTAAATGGGACCATACTAGCGCTCTTTACTGGATTTCAAAACAGCTGATAGTTACAGACACAATAATAAGTAATAAAATCACGTGATTTGTGTCATCCAGGTCTAAAAAAAGTGTTATCTTTGATTTAAACTTATTGACACAAATTTATGTTTTGTCAATTGTCATTTTTATATTTGTGACAGCTGCTTCACATCGTATATTCATAAAACAGCATTCGTTGCATTATTTAGGTAAATAAATGAATTAATATTTTTATTTCCCAAAAGTTTACAGTGCAAACACAGGTAACATTTTAAATATAAATAGCATGATAAAAAAAAAAAAAAAAAAAAATACAGAACTGAAAGGAAACTGGCCTACATGGTCAATAAGCCTGTGTGTAGGCCACAGTTGCAACTAGAAAACCAAAGGAATAATTAATTGTTGAGATTTACAAAAGAATGGTAATAATTTCATAAATATAAAAGCATATGAGAAAAGAAAGAGAGAAAGAGTTAATCGAAGATAAAAACAAAAACACTCAACTGCTTAAAAAAACGAACATGGTACTGATTGAACAATTAGTCTGTGCGCGCATCAGTGTTGCTACTAACCATATTAATAACAAATATTACAATAGTAAACATCAGCTAATATTAATAGATATTTACACTTCTTCCTGACAATTGTTTGAGTAGGCTGATGTTTTTATAAAAGAGCCCCCTCTTCACTCATCACCTAAGTCCAGCTTTAAATATAATATTTAAACATTAATATTTCTGAATAGTTTCAAATAGTAGTTCAGTGGCTCCAGTACAAGAAAGATATGTCAAGAGTAATTTAAAGACTTCTCTTGGTCTAAACCATTAGTCCATAAGTTTTGCCAGAAGAGGAAAAGAATTAATTGGTTTACATCAAATTTACATCATACAAAACTAACATCATTTCGGAAAAGAAAAAAAACTGACATACCTGATCTTTTTCTATTTATTTAACTAACCAATTCTACAAGAACTTAAGAACATCTGAAAACAGTGGACATCTACCCAGATAACATTGGTGGAAAAAATAAAAACCATCAAAATCAGAAGTAAATAAAAATATCAAAACTATGAAGAAACAGAAAAAAAGATAAAAACTAATAAAGCAAACATTAAAATATGTACAAGGCTTATCAAGAAGTTCTTATGTTTTATAATAAAAAAGTCTGTACTAATAAAAAAGTTTATTAGTTTTGAATTAAATAAAAAAAAAAAAATTGGTGATTTTAAGTATCATTATGTAGCTTCTATACACTAATAAAAATAATATTGTTTTGCAGTAAGGTGGGGTTTAAATAGATGCTTTTAAAATTTTTGTTGTAGCCTACAACTGTTCTAAGGATGATTATAAACTGTGGAACCCAGGCAGTGGTGTGGAGGGGGCCAAAATGTCTTGTCTGATGGGCTTGAGAGAGACCTATGAACGCAGAGTTCCTCATTCCAACTGCTATAATGGTAGAGATTACGACAGACCAGTGCGTGTTGAAGTCTGCCCCTGTGATGCCGAGGACTTTGAATGGTATGGGAAGCTCTTAGCGATTTATTTACTTAGTATAACAAACTGTTTTAAAGGATTTGCCTTGATAATTTTACTTGGAAACTTAAGAGGATTTATAACATTTATAGGATTATCTGGTTTTTTAACACATCATAAATGCCAGCATTGAATTGATTTTAGTTTAAATATTAATGGTTGTGAAATAAGGGTCCTTTTTTATATGAAAAGAAAACTTAAACTTGACATTTAAAGTTAATTTACCACAATGAGTAAATCTGTTTAAAACAGCCTTACAAAATTAAAATTACTTGAGAATTTCTGTTTAAAACATGTATAGTAGACTTGGTAATTTCTGGATTTGATAAACCGAAATTTACAAGGAATAACGCAAATAGTTTTCGAGGAATCATATCAATAGTTTTATATAATAATTATGGGGTTTGTAAAATCCATAGGATTATCTGGGTTAATTTTAGCATGTGAAAAGTCAGCATTTAATGAATTTTTATCACTTTTGGTTTAAATCTTTCGGGTTGTGGAATAAGGGTGTATTTTTATGTAAAAAGTACTCACAACTTGGCATTTGATTGTAATGTACTCTAGAACATGTAAACCTTTCAAAGATAATTATGAACAGTAAAATAAAATGAGAACCTGTGTTTAAAATGGGTACAGTAGACTTAGTAAATTCTGGATCAGCTATTTTTTAATTAATAATTATTTGATTATCATATTTGTTGCTATAAATCTTATTTAAGAAAGTATATTATTAATATAAACCAAATTATGTGAAATTTAGTTAGACTTTTAATAAAGGCATGTTACGTAGTCTAACTAACAGATAAAGAACAAGAATTATGCGTCGAATCGATGATTCGATTCAGGACTAGTCAAAATGTTGATGCATCGATCATTTTACTCTACCGCTTCTAAAACTTAATAAAAACCATAAATTCTGTATGTGCGCATTGAATTGAGTTGCATCAAATCAAAATTTTCTGAATCTCATTGCTGCATCGCACACCCCTAATAAGAACCAAGTTCGAAGTAATCTAACTTAAATCTATCTACCAGACTTGACATACAGTATGTTATTAGGTTACTTAAGCTTTTTTATGCCACACTTGAAGTTCTCTATATTAGTCACAAAACAACTGCAAATGTTCTTTTATGAACTTAAAATTGATTAATCTTTTGCGCTCAAAGGGGAACTGATTCCTACATGGCTATTTTCTAGGGGTGTGCAAGTGAGTAGTGATTTTTGAGTTCGAGTCAAGTAGTTGGCATTTTTTCGAGTATCGAGTATTTTCGAGCGAGTATTTACAAAAGGATTTCCTGTTCACCCAAGACAACTGTAAAAGGCAGATACCATCCTAAGCCTATGTTAAGTTTTGCCAGATTTGTAAATATATAAATCTAAACTGAACACAATAATTTTGATTTGTTGTTTGTAACTGTAACATTTGATAAACAAAACTTGTTACTTCCTGCCTTCCTACATTTTTATGTGGCATTATAAATAACCTTTATTCATAACTAATAATATGTAAGAAACTAAGAAAAGATATTATTAATTGAAACAACGTGGATTATAAAGATTTAATCTGTTCACTCATATCACAGATCAGATTTTCTATGCAAGCCAATTATACTGTTTCCCAGCTGGCCGATATGTTTATCTGGTGGTTCAGTTCAAAGTGTACCGCGAAAATGAAGTGAAGCTTGTTGGCAAAAGCTGCATCCAACCAAACTGATGCTAAAATTCAGGCGTACTCACCTCCCCGCCCACCACTCACATACGAAGGTACTAACCCACTCGCCCATCCCTACACGTACAGAGGTACTAACCCACTCGCCCACCCCTACACATACGGAGGTACTAACCCACCTGCCCGCCCCTACACGTACGGAGGTACTAACCCACCCGCCCGCCCCTACACATACGGAGGTACTAACACACCCGCCCGCCCCTACACGTACGGAGGTACTAACCTACCCGCCCGCCTCAAACTATAAAATGCCAAATGCAGTCATTTGCTTTCAGAATCGCCTCCTCTCAACAAAAAATTGATTGTATACACACCAAGAAAAGTGGATCTGTATTCTGTGGGTATTTAATTCAGTAGTAACAATGTTACAACTAACCGGAAATAAGCTCTGAATTATATAATGAAATTTGAAAATTTGGATGACAAAGACTTAAGTTCAATCGATTGATAATAATAACTAAGCAGGTTTACTAAAAATAAATTTTAAAGTCGCTTAGGATGAATTAGTTTTTAAATTATGATTGGTAATGAAATGTGTGCAACTTGATACTACTTCGATACATGAGGCTACACTGAACAACAGATAAATAATTATTTCATAACGAGAATTTCATGAAAACCTGGCGTAATCGAATGAAAATCATAGACTTAGTCGGCTAATATAATAGGTCTAGCCGATATTGGCGACAAGATGCAGTCTGAAATATCAGCTAAGTGCCAACTAGTGATACAGTGAATTTTTTGGGCAGTTAAATTATAAACTTATGAATTAAAAACGAGACGTTTGATAAGGCTTCGGTTCAATAAAAACAATATTCCGAATCTCTAAATATGTCGTATTTTGTTTAGAAAAGTTCTTCCAATATGTTACTCCCTCACTCAAGTTGATTCGTGATTGTTATACAGTTTACATTGACGTCAATGTGAACAGGGAACCGTTCAGTGAGTTTACGATTGAAAATTATCGTACTTTTTACCACCTTTTACATCCAACTGTGTTATTGTCTAACCTAGCCAGAAAACCGTTCAACAATTTGACAGTAAGAAATATCGTATGCGCAAATATTACACACAGTTTTGGCGATGTAAGGTGTTTTCGGAATAATGATTAATAGACGTTCGCCTATTTTTTTATTTGACGGAAAATAAATCAATAAAGTTGTGTCACACACTGCTAGAACACCATTACCATATTTTATATGATATGATACAGTATTTTCTTATGTCAAATCATTGGGTGATTCCCTGCTCAGATTAAAAAACAAACTAGACCTCAATCAGTTCCGAAAAGGAGCTGAACGGTTCCTTGCACGTACATATACTACAACCGAGATGAACTTTCGCCTAGAAAAGATGGGAAATTCGATTCTTGGGATGTCAAGCGACCTGTTCTCAGGACCCTTTTGATTGAACGGTATTATTGATATGAACAAAAACATGCATAATTTCCAGGGCGTACAGACCATTAGATTTATATCGGTAACAGGTCTTTTTGAGCATCTTGAACCGGATCTCTCATCCCCTTTCTTGGGTCATAAAGACACTAACCAGCACTTATGTTTTATTCACGCTATTTTAGGTTAGGTTACAAATGAGACCCATCCCCCCCACCAAAGCTGGAAAGCGTGCCAACCGGGGGATGGCTCAAAACAAGTCGAGCGATGGGATCACGGGTGGCAGTTGGAGGGTCAAAATAACACTCGGCCGCTGAGCAAAACTAATTTTATTATTTGCCAAATAAACCTTAACTGGCTGGCATGGGGCCACAATAGAAACAGGCAGAAGGCCACAATATAAAATAGGCAGAAGGCCACAATATAAATTCCACTTAAATAAATAACAAGATAACTAACAGTAACAAATTAACACACAATAATAACAAACGCTATAAATACCACAAACTCTACAAATACCAAAATTTAACAATTAATCAACTACAGGGTGTATGGCCTATCTGCAGTTTTGGCCTGAGACACCCAAAACGTAAGACAAATTATTAAAGAAACAAATAAAAGTGAAAAGAAAATTTATAAAAATTTTGATAACCCCAATTAAGCCGGCAATTTGGCCCACATCCCTTGATTCCACCGAGGCCAGGGAGTAAGCCGGATTCCCTGGGCAGCTCCGAATAGAAGTTAACTAAAAGCACAATAATCCCCTTTTGGTGAGTTTAAAAATTAAACAATTTAAAAAAAAATATAACACGGTACCGTTCTATTATCCCCGGACATCAATAATACAATTAACAACGAAAAAATAAATCGATCACTAGGCCTAAACATAACAATAAATAACCACAAAACTTAACCATAGGGACCTAACAAAATATAAAATCCAAAAAATATAACAATAAAATAAACTAATTAAATAAATAACAATAAATATCAACGTTTTCTTCTTTTTTTTCTTTCTTAAATTGTAATGTTTGAAATGTCCCCATGGCTGTTTCTTCACTTTGTCCAAACAGTTTTAGGCCTAGGCACAAATATATCCACAAACTTTTTTTCTTCTTTTGTTTTTATATATTTTTTTTGTTTTTTTTATAAATCACCCCCAGCTCAGCCGCCGGGAAAAGATGGAAAGAACTGACCTGAGGACTGAAGACTTCTACCACCAAAGATGTAGGGCGGGTAGCGGGCAACTCCAGGCTCCAACATGGTCCTCAGGCCAGGCTAGCAGAGGAGAATATCGAAGTTCCCCCGGACAGCAGGCTGAGGGCTGAAAGTCCCACTCAAGGACCCTGGACTGTAGGACAACACCACAGCACATTAAAAACAGTCCAGCCATCACAACACAAATATTATACATAACCACTAAACATGACATGGCAAAACAAAACGGGCACAGACAAAATTGTACATGAGTAAAGCACACTAGAAAATAAAAGGCCTATTTTTAGGCTATGAAAATTTATGTTGGAAAACAGATTTAAAACAAATTACAACTTAACAAATTATAAAAGACGTAATTACGTATATGGAACTAAAAATGACAAACTGAAAACTAGGCTATGGAACATGAGCAATGGGTTATAACATGAAAATCAAAGAGTACAGCTAGGCTAGGTTATTGGCAAAGAACAAAAAATATGGTAAAACGGTAACTCCAACTAAAAAAGGTTCAATAAACATTATACAGAACTACTATTAAATATAAACCCAGATATAATAAAGCAATTAAAGTCAAAAGGTAACAATGAGCACATGGCTTTAACCTAGTCTGAGAAACATCTAGACAAAGAACACAAATTTAACAAAACCCTGAAAACACAACTAAGCCCGATTAATATTTTCAATGAAACAAAAGTATTTTCACCAAAAGGGTGATTAAATATTAGAAATTACCAAAGAACACTTACGTTTTGGGAACCTTTCAGCCGGCAACCATGACTTGACGAACGCTGCAAAGAACAAGTGAACAGACAGGCCAACTTGACCGAAGCTGCTGGAACACGGAACGAAACGGAACTGGGCCAACGGCTACCAAGTACACGAAACGCAGGGCAAAAAGTGAATCTCAGGCAGCCTGGCAGACAACGACGAAAAAAACGAACTTGTACCGGTCCAAGACCCGGTACAACCTCCCTCTGCAAACCTCAACACACCCAGGCAGGGGAGCAAACTCGGTACCTCAGGGAACCAAGAGAAGACGAAGACCTCCGAAGAGTGGTGTTCCAAGGACGTCCAAGAGAAACTAAGAGGGGAAACCCCTCGAACAGGGAGCAAACTACCCTGACTGTCGGGCCCGACAAGAAAGAAG
The DNA here is from genome assembly GCA_035578905.1 of Stictocephala bisonia. Lineage (NCBI taxonomy): Eukaryota > Metazoa > Arthropoda > Insecta > Hemiptera > Membracidae > Stictocephala > Stictocephala bisonia. The sequence goes on along the minus strand of JAQJVL010000544.1, from coordinate 119,545 downwards.
AGAGAAAGAAGACTCTCTCAGAACAGCCACCTAGGGCGCAGAGGTGATCAATCTCTTTGCCCCAAGAAACCCCCAGGAACACCAACTCCTGGACCAACCGTTCCCCGGAAAGCCTTAAGCTGGGACACATGGGCTTTCCTAAACACCCTGCCTGACTGGGGATCAACCAGCAGAGCAGTCACCGGTGACAAAAACCTATCGATGCGGTGGGGACCAGACCACCGATAGCACAACTTTGCAGCTCTTCGTTCCGCTGCCGAACTGACCGGGTGAGCCTGACAAAGAACCAGATCTCCAACCTGAAAAGGGTTAGGAGTACGACCCTTATCATACCTCCTCCTTACTCTCTCTCTAGCACGTAGCAGGTTGCGCCGAGCAGCCCGCCACGTGGACACTACGTCAGTGGCACCTGGCGTAGGTAGAAGATCCTCTAACCTCCACAAGTTGGACAAAGGGTTGTTAGGAGGGTAGCCATGTAGAATCTCGAAGGGAGTGGCATTGTGACTCTCATGCTTGGAAGAATTAAAAGCAAGCTGGAGCCAAGAGAGACTCTCATCCCAGGTGTTCTGCTTCTCCGCATGGAAGGTAATAAGGGCAGACCGAAGATTGCGGTTGAACCGCTCTGCATGAGAAGGCTGTGGGTAATAAGGAGAGGTAGTCACATGCCTGATACCATTGCCAAAACAGAACCTACGAAACTCATGGGAGGTAAACTGGCTACCGTTGTCGGACACAAGAGTGGAAGGCACACCAAAGTGCTGGAAGAGTTGGGACTGGAGAGCACGGATGGTGAGCTTAGCCGTGGCACTCCGAAGTGGGAAAAGCCAAACGAACTTCGAGAAAGCATCCACACAAACAAGTAGGTAGGAGCTACCTGACTTGCTACGGGGAAAAGGACCCACGTAGTCGATGAACACCTTCTCAAAAGGACGCTCGGCCACCTCAGAAGATAACAACCCTAACCTTGCATTCTGACTAGGCTTGCTGAGAGAGCACAGGTGACAAGCCCGCACTCTGCCTGCAACATCCCGGTCCATGCCCTTCCAGATGAAGTACCTACGAATCTTAGCGATGGTCTTATGAATGCCAAGATGACCGCCCACAAGAGAAGAGTGATAATATTGAAAGACCATCGGTACTAGATGACTAGGCAGCACTACACGGGGTTCACCCCTCTGTCGAGGACGGCAACAGAGTACCCCTTTGGACAGAAAATAGGGAGGGTGGGCACCTCCCTCTTGAAGCTCACCTAAGATGACTGACAGCTCAGGATCTTTCTGCTGATGGGACAGTAGGTCGTCAAAAGCCAGAGGAAAATCCAGAAGAACAGCACCACACTGAGCAACAGCCTCAGCCGGTGGATCACTGGGTTCGTGGTACATGCGGGAAAGAGCATCCGCGATGACATTCTGGGTACCCCTAAGATGTTGAACTCGGAACTTAAAGGCAGAAATTTTGACCACCCAGCGACCAATTTTCCCGAGCTGTCTGGGATGGGCAAGAAGCCAAGACAGTGCCTGATTGTCCGTCTCCAGCAAGAACTCAGCGTGTTCCAAGAAACGCCGAAACTTGTCCGTACCGAAGACAACAGCCAGACACTCTAACTCATAGATGGAAGAAGCTTTCCTTTTCTGGTGAGACAACGTCCTCGAAGCAAAAGCGATGGGCTGCCTGACCCCATCAAACTCCTGAGAAAGAACAGCAGCAATGGCGGAGGAGGAGGCATCAGTCTGAAGAATAAATTCTCTACTAAAATCAGGCATCCGCAGGACAGGAGGTTGCATGATAGCCTCCTTGAGAGCATCAAAGGCAGTCTGCTGAGCTTGGCCCCACACAAAAGGGACACCTTTCTTTCGCAGCGCGTTCAACGGGGCAGCAAGCTCGGCCACGTTAGGGATGAAGCGACGGTAAAAATTCACCATCCCCACAAAACGGGCAATCCCCTTGGCATCTCTGGGAGGAGGAAAATCCCGAATGCCCTGGGTCCTCGCAGGATCTATGCAGACGCCTCGAGAAGAGATAAGATGACCCAGAAAAGAAATCTCAGGACGAGCAAAAGTGACTTTCTCTGGATTGACGGTAAGGCCAGCTGATTTGAGGCGACTAAGAACTTCCTCCAGATGTTGCATGTGTTCCCCGAAAGTCTCACTGTAGACAAGAAGATCGTCCAGGTAATTGAAAACAAACTTGAACTTCACATCATGGAAGATGGAATCAAGCAGACGAGTAAGAGTCTGGGCACCCACAGCAAGACCCATAGGAACCCTAGTGAACTGGTAAAGATTCCAGGGAACACAGAAGCTAGTCATGGGCCGTGATTCCTTCTTCAATGGAATCTGATGGTAGGCCTGGTTCAAATCGAAAACACTGAAAAACTTAGCCTTACCGAACCAATCAAACGCAGAATGCAAATCAGGCAGAGGTACCGAGTCAATAGCGACCTTAGCGTTGAGCCTCCGATAATCCATCACAAGCCTAGACTTACCATTAGGCTTGGGCACAAGAAAAGCTGGACTGGCATAAGCAGAACGAGACGGTTCAATCACACCCTTGCTCAGAAGATCTTCGATCATAGCCCTCATAACCTCCATCTTTGGGGGAGCAAGTTTGTACGGATGACTTCTAACTGGCTGAGAATCGGTGAGGTGGATCTCATACTCCAGAAGAGAAGTGACCCCAAGCTCAGCCGTAAGCACATCAGGAAACCGCAAACACAGCCTCCTAATGGCCTCCGCCTGCTCAGGGGGGAGATGACCAACTGGAGCCACCTTGGGTTGTTCGGGCTCACAACCCACCTCTCTGACTGCAGGAGGGCAGTCAGAATCACCTACTAGAGGCACCAAAACTCGCCGATTAAACTTGAAAAACATCTGGCGCTTCTGGAGGTCAAGCACCATACCACTCTTAGAAATAAAGTCTGCCCCTAGGATACAAGAAACCGCCAGGTCCTTGGCAACAAGAAAACCCCACCTCCAGGAAAATCCTTCAATTTTAAAATGTAATGACGCCTTTAGAAGTATGGGTAGAGGAGTTTGGGATGCCGTCCAGCACGTAACAGAAGAAGGCTCGGTGTGCCTGACAAGTCCTAAGGCGTAAAGGGACTCAAAAAGGGAAAGGCTGATGATACAGCATGCCGAACCAGAATCAAGAAGGGCTCGACACACCGTACCACCAAAAGAAACAAAAACTCCAGGACACACCGAGGTGACCGCCCTAAGTCCCAGGGAAGCCATGCCAGCAAGGCCCGAAACATCCCCGACGCTCCTGCTATGGGCACGCGTCAGAGGCAAATGGCCACGGTCACTCGCAACAACGCGGGGAGCTACTGTGGAGGCAACCCCCCGCGCTGAGCGTTTCCCGCCCCACGACCTCGAGCACGTGGACAGTCACGTCGAATGTGACCAGGTTGGCCACAAGCAAAGCACACAACCGGAGGCCGAGAACCACGACCCTCCACTGGCTGACTCACACCTACAGACATAGCCGGTCGACGGGTGGGGAGAGCACGATGACTCTCAGAATCCCTCCCTTGCTGGTCTGAGCACTGCACGCTGCGCGAAACAATGCACAGCTGATGCAGCTCCCGAAAAGTCGAAGGAACACCAGCAAAAACCAATCTGCACCGTTCTTCGGGAGAAATGCCATCCAGGATGACACGAACGGTGTCAGCTTCAGAAAGGGTGAGGCGCAACGCTTGACGAGCTTCCTTGACTGAAGAGACATAGGCTGCCAGAGACTCGCCCCTACCCTGCGACCGATAAAATCTGTCCATGACCATCCTCTCCCTGAGTCGAATGGGAAGAAATGACGAAAGTAACTCTCGATGGAACCAGTCCACCGAGGCATCACTGGCCAAGACAGAACTCAGCAACTCCCCAACGGGACCTCTACAATAAGGGAAAACCAGACGAAGCAAGTCCCCAGCCTGCATGCCGGGCATCTCACTAAGTCTGAGAAAGGCCACCAGAAACTTAAGAAGCTCCTCAGGATCCATCCCATCGATCACAGGGAGATTCTGGATCATGGGCGTGAGAGGGTTAGGCAGCTTGTGGTAGCTCAGCTGCAGAAGAGCAGGTGAACCCAAAGAAGCAGTAGGAACGGCAGCTGGAGCCGAACCACAAGCAACCTCAACAGAAACGCCTGCAGGCTCAGAAGGAACCTCAGGCACAGTGAGAGCCGTTGTCTCAGCCTGCGGCCTCGACACGTTAGGCGAAAGCGCGAAATTAGGCCGCTGACCCAGACCCGTAGGAGTCGTGGACCCGGAGAGTGCCTGAAAAATCTCCTCCAGCCTAGCCACACTCTCCAAGATCCACGCCCTTCCAGATGGCTCCAACCCCGGTACCCGGTTGACCAGCCTTAAACGGGCAAGCAGATGCCCCAAACGTGCAAGACGGCAGGCCCGGTCACGACCCACTGGAGGTTCAAACTGCAAATCCTCCAAGACCCCTTCCCAATCTTCCACCTTCCGTTTACAAATCCCCAACTCATCACCAACCTCCAGCAGGTCAGACCAATCCACCGCCGTACCCGCAGACAACTGCTCCCGCAGCAACCTCCGGAGATTCAAAACATCCCCTTCCGGAGTCACACCCCGCGACCTCAATTCGAAAATCAACTCCTCCTTGACCAGGAGCGCAACATTCTGCAGATAGGCCATCTCGCAAAACAAAATTCTCAACAGTACACAAAAAACGACAACTCCAGGGTCCAAGACGAACTAAACCCTCAGCCTACCGAGCCACTGCCGACCACTCCAATCCACCCATGAAACCCTTCAACACAGTAACCAAGCGGATTGCCTAGGTTTTTTTTTTTTTTTTTTTTTTTTTTTTTTTTTTTTTTTTTTAACAAAGTTGGTAAATGATTTATTTGGTTTTTAATTGTTTTTCTTTTTAAATAATTATTTATTTGTTTCTTTTTTTTTATTTCTACGTATTACCAAGACACCTTGACGGTAGGTCGGCCAACCATGGCCTACTAACTGGCAAACACCCACCGTCAACAACCAAGATTTTTTTTTTTTTTTTTTTTTTTTTTTTTAGGCAACCACGCTCTGCTACCAATTGAGACCCATCCCCCCCACCAAAGCTGGAAAGCGTGCCAACCGGGGGATGGCTCAAAACAAGTCGAGCGATGGGATCACGGGTGGCAGTTGGAGGGTCAAAATAACACTCGGCCGCTGAGCAAAACTAATTTTATTATTTGCCAAATAAACCTTAACTGGCTGGCATGGGGCCACAATAGAAACAGGCAGAAGGCCACAATATAAAATAGGCAGAAGGCCACAATATAAATTCCACTTAAATAAATAACAAGATAACTAACAGTAACAAATTAACACACAATAATAACAAACGCTATAAATACCACAAACTCTACAAATACCAAAATTTAACAATTAATCAACTACAGGGTGTATGGCCTATCTGCAGTTTTGGCCTGAGACACCCAAAACGTAAGACAAATTATTAAAGAAACAAATAAAAGTGAAAAGAAAATTTATAAAAATTTTGATAACCCCAATTAAGCCGGCAATTTGGCCCACATCCCTTGATTCCACCGAGGCCAGGGAGTAAGCCGGATTCCCTGGGCAGCTCCGAATAGAAGTTAACTAAAAGCACAATAATCCCCTTTTGGTGAGTTTAAAAATTAAACAATTTAAAAAAAAATATAACACGGTACCGTTCTATTATCCCCGGACATCAATAATACAATTAACAACGAAAAAATAAATCGATCACTAGGCCTAAACATAACAATAAATAACCACAAAACTTAACCATAGGGACCTAACAAAATATAAAATCCAAAAAATATAACAATAAAATAAACTAATTAAATAAATAACAATAAATATCAACGTTTTCTTCTTTTTTTTTTCTTAAATTGTAATGTTTGAAATGTCCCCATGGCTGTTTCTTCACTTTGTCCAAACAGTTTTAGGCCTAGGCACAAATATATCCACAAACTTTTTTTCTTCTTTTGTTTTTATATATTTTTTTTGTTTTTTTTATAAATCACCCCCAGCTCAGCCGCCGGGAAAAGATGGAAAGAACTGACCTGAGGACTGAAGACTTCTACCACCAAAGATGTAGGGCGGGTAGCGGGCAACTCCAGGCTCCAACATGGTCCTCAGGCCAGGCTAGCAGAGGAGAATATCGAAGTTCCCCCGGACGGCAGGCTGAGGGCTGAAAGTCCCACTCAAGGACCCTGGACTGTAGGACAACACCACAGCACATTAAAAACAGTCCAGCCATCACAACACAAATATTATACATAACCACTAAACATGACATGGCAAAACAAAACGGGCACAGACAAAATTGTACATGAGTAAAGCACACTAGAAAATAAAAGGCCTATTTTTAGGCTAAGAAAATTTATGTTGGAAAACAGATTTAAAACAAATTACAACTTAACAAATTATAAAAGACGTAATTACGTATATGGAACTAAAAATGACAAACTGAAAACTAGGCTATGGAACATGAGCAATGGGTTATAACATGAAAATCAAAGAGTACAGCTAGGCTAGGTTATTGGCAAAGAACAAAAAATATGGTAAAACGGTAACTCCAACTAAAAAAGGTTCAATAAACATTATACAGAACTACTATTAAATATAAACCCAGATATAATAAAGCAATTAAAGTCAAAAGGTAACAATGAGCACATGGCTTTAACCTAGTCTGAGAAACATCTAGACAAAGAACACAAATTTAACAAAACCCTGAAAACACAACTAAGCCCGATTAATATTTTCAATGAAACAAAAGTATTTTCACCAAAAGGGTGATTAAATATTAGAAATTACCAAAGAACACTTACGTTTTGGGAACCTTTCAGCCGGCAACCATGACTTGACGAACGCTGCAAAGAACAAGTGAACAGACAGGCCAACTTGACCGAAGCTGCTGGAACACGGAACTGGGCCAACGGCTACCAAGTACACGAAACGCAGGGCAAAAAGCGAATCTCAGGCAGCCTGGCAGACAACGACGAAAAAAACGAACTTGTACCGGTCCAAGACCCGGTACACAAATGAATAGTAGATTCTACAACCAACATGTGTGATCGCTACTACAGTAACTATTTACAGTGATCGCTACCTTCCCAGCTCTGTTGATCACTTTGAATTGAACTAGTTCAAATCATAATGAACGAACTTGTTCACTACGGCGACTAGTTCATTTGACTGTCGTCGTGTACTACTTATTCTTTTGCGTATTGTTTAGTTCATAATTACGTGTACCAAACTGATGACGTATGATTAAGGGTAAATAAAACACAACACAAGGAAGCGCACATTTTTTATTCATAACTTATAAAACTGTTTACTCTTAAAACTAAATTAAGATGTTAATCTCATGTTTCGTGAAATACAACTACTCGATCGAACTTCGAGTAGTTTCGGAAGCTTCCAGCCGAGTTCGAGTAGTAAAATACTCGATCAAATACTCGAAGTTTCGAGTACTCGCACACCCCTACTATTTTCACGTTCCACTCCATAGGCGGACTCAGTACAACATCGGATATCGATCTTTTATTTTATTTCCAGTTTGTTCCAGATATTGTTTAAAGTTTCTATAGTTGCCATGGTAATATTTACTTGTATTTTGAGTCACTCAGTGTTTGATTTGAACTTTGTAGTATTATTTTTATTGTGTTAAAACCAATCAGCTTTAGTCAGCTCCAGCTGTCGTCTTCACATTGAACATTCATTGTTGCGCGTTACGTTGTGTTTGTAAACAATATTTATATTTATTTTGTTTTTATATTATGTTTTGTTAGTTACCATTATTAACTTTTAAAATATATCAAAGTGCATCTATATATTTAATTTCATAAGGCAAATCGGTTGCGTCAAAATTCCAGGCCCTCCACTCCACCTACAGCTTTTGAAAATGGCTCTTTTTAAAGCTCTGATATTGTAGATGGTGGGAAAAATAAAAATTTTGCAATTCGCCTTTAGGGCTCTGCCCCATTGGCCTTCAATGTTCCCATTTTAGTCTTATGTAAAGAAGGTTTCTAACTTTTGTTTTGATGTATTGAGTCCAGCTGTCAATAAGACAAATTAAATATTCCAGCTGTTAATATTTTATAGTCTAAACAAGGCACAAGGCCTAACCTTCAAGAAGCTGGTGTTCACCTGATCAAACCAGTGTTGCATTTAGTAGAGTAAAATCCCCAGACGGAATTAAAATTGTTTATTGAAAATACAGTCGACCAAAACAACGAAATAAACAAATCTTAAAAAAAAAATTAAACTGTACAGAGAAGTTTTAACATAAGAATAATACCTGATTAATCTGTATATATGATAATGAGTTTAACAAAATTATAAATAATGAAATGTTATACATTAAATATTTAACAGCAAAATTTTAATTGTTTTTATAGCCCCAATAAGCCACTAGTAGTGTAAATTTGTGTAGTATTTTTGTGTACAGCTAGTATTATGGCGTCTACAAGTAGAGATAGTTTAGGTGACACAAACATTGAAGCTATGTTTGAGGAATGTTTACGGTTTTATATATTCATTTGTGTTTGAACAAAATACTGTTACCAGTATCAGTACTATTTGCATATGTTTCAAGTGTGACTACAAAATAGAACTGCAGCAGTTAACAATTGTGATATACATACATAACACTTTAGTATTCTACAAAATTATAATTTGGTTAAGTGAAAATGGATTGTAATGTTTTATAAAGTATCATATTGAAATTATAATATATTCTAGAAACCAAACAAAATTAGTGTTTTTCTGACTAGAATTAAATTATTGTTTCTATGATGTTCATGTCAAGTTTAAAAAAAATAATTGGTACTAAAACTTAATCAAAATATTAGAAGTTTTATAATTTTTTTTGAATTTTGTAAATTTATGTTTTTATGACTGTGTAAAAGGTACATAAATTATAAATAAATTACATATCAATATTCACCAGATTATACTGAATAATTTGGTATATAACACTTTAGTACTTGCTTACATAATAGGTCATAGTAATTATAAATAACCAGCTCCACTACCTCCTTAACCTACAAGACACCTGGAAACCACTCCTGTGATTCCACCAATCTAATTTATCAACTCCAGTGCCAGCACTGTCCTGCCCAATATATCGGCCTTACCAGGGAAACCCTTTGAAAAACCTGTCTCTGCAAAATCCCGTGACCCACCTAATCTGAACATAAGATAGACCACTTCTCCTCAACTCCCTCCCCATCAGCAAACATCATATATATACTAACTGAAAAACTGCATCTGTTCCTGAGTGTTGCTCTATGGATGTACAAACCCCACCACAGCCACCTACCCAGCAATAGTGGAAGCCATGTCAGTCTCTCTCTCTCTCTCCTCACCTGAAGAAAGTGCCAGTGGCATTGAAAATTTGTGTGATTATGTGTTTATTTTGTGTATATTACTACTACTCTGGTGTTAGTGAACTTGTCTTCTAAGGTAAGTTTGCTGATGTCCCATCTCTCCAATATACAAATAACTATTTATAAGAAACATATGCACAATTGAAAAAAATTAAATGGATCTGGCAGGGCACCGTGTGGCAAAATAAATGGAGTGCAAAAGGTTAAAATAAGTTATTGGAATCAAACTAAATAGAACTAAAAAACCACAAATGTGGGAAAAGTCATCATCTCAGTGTTTTTGAGCTGTTGTTTCAATAAACATTGATTTCAATTTATTTTTTTTTTTATTAGCTTCAATGACATTAAGCAAAACAATTGTTGTAACATTTTTGGGACGTCTTTTGACTTGAGGATGTATGAGTTTGTGCTAGGACAGTACATGTTTTTCACTTTATATTTAAATTTTGAACACAACCAAAAGAACGTCTATCTTATTTCTCATTTTTGTTAAACCTCATCAAGCCCCTAAGGTTTAATTAAGGCCATTATTAACTCTTATTCGTGGATGAATAAAGAGGATATTTAATTTTTATTTCAATAAAATTAGTTTTATAACACTATTAAGGGTGGAATGTATTGATTGTTTTAGTGACTTTGGGTTTGAGCGGGCAGTTGGCATGTCACAGTGTGTCCGCAACAAGAGTCTAGACCATGAGCCATACACTCCACCATCCTGGTGTCGACCAGGGCTGTACTACAACCGCACCAAGGGCTACCTCAAGATACAAGGCGATGCTTGCACAGGTGGACGTGAGCGCAATTTTCTCCCTGACAACCTACCCTGTCCATATGAGTGAGTAAATAGAACGTGTATTCTCCCCCTAGTTGATGGATGATGTTTCCATTATATCAATATAAAATTTAAGAATAGCCACTAACACACATGTGGAAGAATTTTCTATCTGTTTTTTTTTTCCAAGAGTCCTTACATGTCTCAACAAATTTATATTTATAGAAAAGAACTTCTTGCCTAGAAGCCTAGTAAAATCTCAATTTGCAATCACATTTGTTTTTGCTCCATAGATTTGCGAAAAACATTTTAATTGACAATGACTGAAGGAGTATGTAGGTAAAACATCAAGTTGAAAACATGTAAGGATTTTTAATTTTTGTAAGAACGTAAAACATAAGTTAAGTTTCTAAGTATCAGGAAGAAAATTATTACGTTTAAAAAAGTGACAGATTTAATCGCCATTTATAAGTATCAGTGCTTGTAGGCCAAAAACATTGCCAGTGTAGTGGTTCAGTGGATAAAACTGTACTATAAAGTGCAAAGTCCAAGGTTTAATTCCCCAGCTGAGCTTATGATTAATGTTTCACTTGTTTATGCACAAGCCTGCAGGCCCATATAAACTGGCAAGTGAAGTTAAAAGAAAAAAATTGAATGTTTATATTTATAAATTTATCAAAAAAAAAAAAAAATTGGGAAAACTGCAACAGTTTACCTAGTAGGTGAAGCTGAATGATGATGTGATTATTGAATAGTTAGTTCTTATTCTTGGTTAAACTGATTATGATCGAATTAAACATTAATTATTTAATGTTGGCTTCTAAGATATACAGTAGAGCGCCGATTATCCGAACTAATTGGGGACAAGGGGTGTTCGGATAACTGAATATTCGGATAATCGAACATGAAAAGACAAAATTTTTAAATTATATATGTAACGAAATTCTTAGTAGTTAAAAGGCTAAAAAATTATCAAACTAAAATTATTCATGTAATTCTATTATGAAATCAATCAGAATGCATGGATATAACTTTTAAAGAACAATTTATTATACATAGATACAGTACAATGCATACTTTTTATTTAGAGAAAAAGTCCAAAATTTGTTTTTGCTTTAGCCCTGACACTCTTTTTTTTCCTGCTAAATCTCGTAAGCGTTTCAAATTGAGCAGTTGGAGAGCATCACTTTCATCTTGTCTATCCAACCACTTCATTGCCGTCTCCAAGCAGTCCTCAAGTGATGGTCCTTTATTTTCTTCAACGTGATCTTCGTCGTCATCAGGCTCCTCGTTGTCATCCTCATTAAGCCTTTGAACTCTGGCAATTATTTCATCATCTGTTTGAACCTCATATCCAGGGTCATCCTCGTCACATTCTAGCCATTCATGAATGTTTTCCTGGTCACATTCCTCAAAACCAGGTGACTGGTTTATAAGCTCAGCTACCTCCGAAACAAACTGGCTGTTTGGAACCTCTTGAGTAGAAGATGGATTTTCCTCCAATTGTTCATTGGCCTCGTCTGCTTTATAAAGCTTACCCCAAGCTCTTCTCAGAGTGGTTTCTTTGACAATAGTCCAGGCTTCTGCTGCCATGTACACAGCATCCTTCAGATTAATGTCTTTGTAGAGTTGGAAGATAGGTTTGTCTTCTTGGCCAATAAGAACCATACGCAATAATGCCTTACGGTAGAAACGTTTGAACGACTCTATAACTCCCTGGTCCATTGGTTGGAGTATGGATGTAACGTTGGGAGGCAAAAAAATTACCTTAAATTTTCCATTTTCTCTTTCAAGAGAAAGAATTGAGGGATGACATGTAGCATTGTCAATCAATAAAAGCACATTTCCTTGGTTTCCAGTTTCACGCTGATGTTTTTTTACCTCTGGGATGAATACCTTTTCATACCATTCAACAAAAATATCAGAAGACATCCATGAATTGGTTTGATTTTTGTAAGTGACAGGCAAAGTCTTTATTCCCTTGAAACAACGTGGATTTTTGGACTTCCCTATAATAAGCAATGGAAGCTTATGGCTTCCCGTTATATTTGCGCACACCATTGCAGTTATGCGGGATTTGCTAGCTTTGAATCCAGGTGCTGACATTTCATTTTTAGAAACTAGAGATTTCGTCGGCATCTTTTTCCAGTAAAGGCCAGTTTCATCGGCGTTATACACATTGTCAGGGTTAAAAGCCTCTTTTTCTATCAAATTTTTAAATGAAATTTTAAAAATTTCAGCTGCTGCAACATCAGCAGAAAATTTTTTCCCTTGAATATCTATTTCTCGTATTCCATGGCGGGATTTAAAACGCTTCAGCCACCCAGTAGAAGCTTTAAAATCAGCATCACCACCGAGCTTATTGTTCATTTCAAGCGCTTTATCGCATATCAAAGGGCCACTTATAGGCTGTCCTTGACCACGTACCTGCATGAACCATGTATAAACTGCTGTGTCCAAATCTTGGTTTTTGGCAGTTTTCATTGTTTTTCTGTTCAAGCTTCCATCAGCACTGTCAAGCACACACGCAAATTTCAAGATAGAATCGCTCTTCTTTTTTATTTCTGAAATTGTTGCTTTACCAACACCGTATTCATGAGCTAAACTTGCTCCACTAGAACCACTTTTCAATCGCTTTATTATAGTAAGTTTATCCGACACACTTAGAACAACGTGTTTCCTTTTTGAAGAGATTGCAACTGAACTGTCTCGAACCAAACGTTACAACAAACAGCACAACAGCACTACGATCCGTTCCCGGCAAAGGCTCACAAGCCACTGACTAGTGACTATACTACGAGCGCCGAGTCACGTAGGCCGTAGGCGGCAGACGTATTTAAGCGTTGCATACAGTGAACAACACCGGCGCAGCGGGAGTTTCAGTTGGCGCGCGAATTTGAATTACGTACTTGAGAATCACGTTCAAAATATGAATTACAGTACATACATATTAGGGCGTTCGGATAATCGACGGTTCGGATGACCGACATTCGGATAATCGGCGCTCTACTGTATTTGCTAAAAACTGAAAGATTAAATAAAAACAAAAGGAACACTTGTTCAGAATAATTTGTTTTATACTAGGATTTTCCTGATTTAATTATGTTGATATAACTTATCTCTTTAAGGCCAACACATTTTTTTGGGTAAAGTAAGTAAAAGGCCAGCTTTTAAATGGCAACCTGGGCCTTGGAGGCCAAGACATTTTTCAGCATAAGAGCATTGTTTTAGTTACAAAATCATAGTACTCTTATTTTTAATTTAAATGTTTTAATGTTTTGTAACACAATAATACATGAACTAAATAAAGAAACAACTGAAACTAGAATAAAGGCTCTTACATAGGTTTGCACTGTTTATATTGACATTTATGTGATCAAACCAACACAGGCGCTTTCCAGAACACTAAGAATGAACTCTTTTGTTGCAGTTTTAATTACCTGAAGTTGTTTACTATATTATCGCCACTAACAGGAAAAGTGCTACATCTTCTCTTATAACATAAATAGTAATTGCTTAAAAATTCATGCACAGTAAATAATAATTACAGTACTTTCAAAACCACTCTAAAACCAAATAATGACTTAAGAATTAGTAGTGAACTGAACAGCTGATGACTCGGAAAAAAATAAATTCACAGGTTTTAATATTACGATTATTACAATTATTATTTAATATCACAGGTTAATATTACAATCAAATTTTATGTTTATTGAAGATCATATCTATATATATGGACCTGCAGTTTGACAACATTTGGAATAATAGTAAACTAGCAAATTAAAAAAATGGCTGACCAGTGAAAATTGCTGTCGGCCATGAATGCAAATTTCACCATGGGGATCTATTATGACTGCTTGCCTTGAAGGGAAGTATAACCATGGGGTCTTTTACGGCTTTGAGCCTTTTAAAGGGGTTAACAAAGGATACCTATTCATTATAGAAAGTTAAATATGTCAAAGACAACAAAAACTATAATTAGCCTTGAATACTATATCATTTTCGAAAGAATGAATGTATTTCTTATATTACAATATTATTCCTCATAACGAATGTAAATTATTGTACTTCAACAAGTTTTTTCTTACAGTGAACGCAAGGAATTCCTGCTGATGGCACAGAAGGACCGTATTGTACGTTGGGACTTGGCTACTCTACAATTGGAAGAACTTCCTGTCAGAGGATTACAAAGTGTTGTAGCAGTGGAGTTTGACATCCATAACAACTGTGTCTACTGGGCAGACATCATGACGGACACTATTTCTGTAAGTGTGCAAACTGTGACAGTAATGGAGTTTAAAGTATATTGATGTCTAACGGGCTAACATGATGAAAACATTATTGCTATAAGTATTTATTCAAAATGTGGTAGCAAAAGGTTTGAAATACACAAAACCTGTTTACTGGGCCGACTTAATGGTTTTATACATTAAATATTATTATTATGACAGACTTTATATCTGAAAGTATTTAATCACAAAATGACGCATCAGTCAAGTTTGGATTCCACAAGCCGAATCCTCTTGGGTTAACATCACAACAGATACTTTTAAAAAGTATTTATTTGACATTAGTTTAGTTTGAAATCTGCAACTCCTTTCTACTTAGGTTGACAACATGACATTATTTTTGTATAGAATGTAGTGTATTTGTTTTGAAACCCTCAACTTACCTTTACTGGGCTAACATTTTAAAACTCAATTTCTGTTAGTATGTATTCAAAATGTATTTTCTAATTTATCACACTATAAATATCAGTTGTAAACATGCACACTCATGACTAATGTTTTTACAATGTTATTAATCTATATATGTTAGTATATTAGAGAGATCTCACAAATTTTCGACACCACAGGCATTTTCTTCAGGTGAGTAGAGAGAGCTCTCTACTCACCTGAAGAAAATGCCTGTGGTGTTGAACATTTGTGAGATTGTGTCTATTTTGTGTTTGTGACTACTACTCTGATGTTAGTGAACTTGTCTTTTAAGGTAAGTTTGCTGATGTCCTATCTCTCTAATATACTAATTCCTGGCCTAGTGCCCTTTAACCTAACCTAATCTATGTAAAAGCCAAATACCACTGACTGACTGACTAACTCAGTCATCACGAAATCTCAAAAACTACAGAACGGGTTTACACCAAATTTTAAAGGAAATTAACTTTAGTATCGAAGGGACCCACTAAGAAAGGATTTTTCAAAATTCCATTCCTAAGAGGTACAGTAGACTCTCAGAAATCCGGACTAATGTGGCGGTCGTCCGGTCCGGATTTTAAAAAATCCGGATTTCCCGGAGTTTGTTGAATGCATCGTCAATTTCGGCTTTTAACGGTCAATTATTACAATACGGGTTCATTCAAGGGTAAATATAACATAAGTGTGGTCGGCACGTAAAGATAAGGCAGTAGGCTAGAGACGGGAGCAGAGGAGTTAGCTTCAAACAAAAATGGGACAAACAATGTCTAATAATTTAGTTAGCCCTTAAGTTCATAATACAGTAGTGTGCTGTAATTAAGTAAAACAGATTTGAGCAAACAGTAAAACAGGACTGAAAAAATCAAGTTTAACAACACAGGACAGTTTGAACAATTTTATTTAAGCATATCGTACACTACTTTATACATTAAAGTAAGAAAATTTACTTTAAATGAACATAAGAAATACAGTCCCAAGTAAATCAAAATTACAAAGAATGACTAATAAATTACAAGAAATGGTAAATAATGCAACTTACAAACAACTTCACATAAAACTTATCTCTTGAAAAAGTCCTTAATTGTCGTCTGCTTAACCATTTTAGCCCGTTGTCTGGCCGCAATGTCCCTCAGTTTCCTCAAACACATAACGTCGGCTGCAGCTATGCCGTCTAATTGCATGATGTACTCTAGCGCCCCATCTAGCATTTTGAATCCTTCTGAATGAGGGATATTATTCACATGGATTCCGGAGAGTTCTTCTTCTTCTTCTTCCAACGTTTCTTCGTTAACTACCATTTTAACAATGTCGTCGTCTGTAATTTCATGTCATTGTTCATCCACTCAGCGACGTCATTTTCATTTGCTGCTTCACAGCCGGGGATTTTGTCTAAGAGTGAAACAACATTTTCTTCGTCCGCTTTATTTTCATTTTTGAGCTCCCCTCCATCGACCTCATCGAACTTGTTTCCCTCATGGTCCAGCAGCACTTTCCACGAAGAAACGATTGCGATTGCGGATATTTCGTCCCACCCTTCAGCTACCCACCTAATTACGTCCAACATGTCAACCTTCTTTAATGCACTAACATAATCCTCTTCATTGTCTATTGCCGATATTAAATAACAAAGAAGCCGTCGGCGGTACTTCAACTTCAGTGCCTGAAGGATTCCCTGGTCCATTGGTTGGCAAAGAGCTGTCACGTTCGGAGGCAAAAACACAGCTTTTATATCTCCGTCTTTCAACTCATCAGCCACTGGGTGTGTTGTTGTGTTATCTAGCAAAAGAATGGCTTTTCGTGGCAAGTTGTTTTTAGCCAGATGTTTCTCTACCGTCTTAACAAATTCATCAAAGAACCAAGTTTTAAAAATGGAAGAATTCATCCACGCTTTTTGTTGGTTTGTATACCAAAGTGGCAACACATCGGTTTTCTTTAAATTTTTAAAAGCTCTAGGCTTTTTAGATTTCCCAATCAATGTAAGCCTGAGTTTGTGGCTGCCGGTCACATTGCAACAAGCTAGCATAGTTACTCTTTCTTTGCTTTTCTTATAACCCGGGGCTGATGCTTCCTTTTTTGAAGCAAGAGTTTTCGTGGGCAACATTTTATAGTTCAAACCAGTTTCGTCGCAGTTGTACAGCTGGTCGCCGGAAATTCCTTCTTCATCTAAGAGTTTGAAAAGGAAGGTTTTGAATTCAGGAATAGCTTCTTTGTTTGCCGATAAAGCCTCCCCACTTACTGAAAGCTGCCGAACACCATAACGCTTTTTCCATCGGTCGAGCCATCCGTCACTAGCTGTGAATTCACCATCTTCTCCTTCAATTGCATGCTTAAAATGTAACGCCTTTTCTTGAAGCATAGGACCATTGACCGGAACACCTTTACCCCTTAAGTGCTGATGCCACAAAAATAATGCCTCTTCAACTTCTACATGTTTACCTTTGTGCATGGTTTTTCTAACTTTTATGTCACTTCCACTGTCTCGAGAGGAACACCACTTTTCGATTTGATCACGATTTTTTCTCCAGTCCGAAACAGTACTTGTTCCCATTCCTAATTCTAAAGCAATTTTTTTAGCCGATTCACCAGAATCAATACGTTTAATGGCCCGGAGTTTCTCTTCCACCGCCACGAAAACCTTTTTACGTTTTTGACTCATTTTGCTTTAAATACGAGGCAAAAATACTAACAACACAACAACAAAAAGACTACACACACAAACTACACAGGTCAAACTGACTTCCGCACTGACCAAGCGCTTGCAGTCAACTGAGCGCGGGTGGGCGGGGCCACTAACAGGTGTGACGCAGAGGTCATTGCTCTGGCCCCGCCCCTCTACCGCACAAAATCTTCCACTGCCTCGAACGTGTCACGCAGCTGACTAAGGCGGTAAAACATGGAGTTTTTCTTCATTTTAAGTAAAAAAAGAAAAAAAATTCTGCACGATCTGTGATCCGGACTACCCGGAGTCCGGACTAGGCCGATCCGGATTTCTAAGAGTGTACTGTACAAACAGTCCCTCAAAATTTCCTTTTTTCCTTAAGAATAATATTGAGTTGATTTTAGTACATTAATAACAGCTGTTTTGTAAATAAATAAACATGTTTATTTTGTAAATTTGACGTTATCCTATTGATGCATTACGAGTTTAATCTTCAGCTGTTAAACAAAATAGTTTTTTAATTAGCATGATACGTTTTGGTACAAATGCAGTGAACGTCACACACACAAATATATTACAATAAAATCAAACAATGCACAAATATTTTACAAAAATGCACAAATATTATGGTGATCGATTTAGGCGAACCATGCTCACCTCCCTCAGACCAGAGAGATTCACAAAAGAAAAACAAATGAAATGAACATGTTTTAAATAGTCTAAGTAATACTTCAGGTATTCATACTAATAAACAGGTAGCAATGCAAGTAATGTGAGTTAAATACTGTAAATAATTTAATATTGTGATTTTACGTTATACAGTTAGTTTACTATTATTTGTAGTCAAAGTCACATGCCAAGGCCGAAGCCGAGGTTGTATCGTGCGCAGTGAGAGTTGGGATTGGCATGTGAGGCGTGCAGGGGTGTCTCCTATTATTTTAATATATTTACACATATATTTATTTTTAAATAATTAACTATCCACTTTGCTGGTTGAAAATTAGTTGTGTTTTTTTTTTTTGACATATATTTGTGACACAGTATTGTTAGGGCGAGAATAAGCACACAATGAATTTATATCGACACTATTCATGTATATGTTTTATGAATAAATGCATATTTTATCTCATTTAGCATAAATTCAGTGAGAAATACTCAATTTATACTTAAATTTTTTTTTTTCGTAGTCTCGGAAAACTGAAGACGTAAATCAAAATAATGTGATTGTTAGTTCAATTTGGTCATATAATGTTAGTAATTTTACTAATTAAAATGTTTTAGCGCCAATGTCTCGGAAGTAACAGCAATGGTAGTGTTGAGATAATAGTAGAGAAGGATCTATCGTCAGTAGAAGGCTTGGCACTAGACTGGATGACCAATTTGTTGTACTTTGTGGATGGACTTAAGGCAAGAATACAGGTGGTGAGGACTGACTTGAACCATGCAGGAAGAATGCGCTACACTGTCATAGGGCCGAACATACTCAAGAAGCCAAGGGGTATTGCTCTCCATCCTGCAGCAGGGTAAGCACCTTAATGTTGTACTTTTATATATAGATATATCTACAATGTTTTGGTCATTTTTTAATTGGATTTAGTTGAGCTATCAGAAGGAAGTAAAAATTGTGTGTATTTACAAATAAATCATTCAACTTTGAAAATACATTTGTAATAAAGAGGTTAGGTTAAAGGGCACTAGGCCAGGAATTAGTATATTAAGAGAGATAGGACATCAGCAAACTTACCTTAAAAGACAAGTTCACTAACATCAGAGTAGTAGTCACAAACACAAAATACACAAAAGCTCACAAATTTTCAACACCACTGGCATTTTCTTCAGGTGAGTAGAGGGAGAGAGAGAGAGACACTGAAATGACACATTTCAGTGTCTCTCTCTCTCTCCCTCTACTCACCTGAAGAAAATGCCAGTGGTGTTGAAAATTTGTGAGCTTTTGTGTATTTTGTGTTTGTGACTACTACTCTGATGTTAGTGAACTTGTCTTTTAAGGTAAGTTTGCTGATGTCCTATCTCTCTTAATATACTAATTTGTAATAAAGAAAAACACCAATATTTAAATTTTTGTACACAACAAAACAACTCTAAATTTAAAAATATTCTTTCTGTACTGTTTTTAACAAAGTTCCAATTTTCACCGTTTGATAGTGCAAATTGCTTATAAAGTATTTTCACACAATCAAGAGTGAGTAACAGATTGCCTAACCTCACTTTTTTGCCAAGTTCCCTGAGGGGAGAGAGGGAGAGGGGGAGGTAGGGAGAAAGAGAGAGACTAAGTCTATAGAGAATTATCATTTCATGGGATATTCCCAAAATGTCGGGACTCTTTCATACCTAGTGCTAGCACTACACATACTTCAGTTTGATTGGTTTGGGTAATTTATGAACTGATAAAATTTACTTTTTTACTTACGGATAAAATTAATAAAAGTAGTTGTCATCTTATAAGTGTGCATACCCCTGTAGTAAAGAAATAAAGAAACTTAACTAAGATGATGTTTAGGACTGGAAAGCAGGATTAACTTTTGTAAATATTCCTTTTGTAAGCCTTTGAGGGGTAAACACAGGAAAGGCAAAACAACCTTGGAGATATTTTAAGGCCACTGGCCCTACTACTGTCCATCACAGAAGAGGTTTATTTTATTACCTATTTCATATGTATTAACTTTCAAAGGACTTACCAAAAGAATATTTTAAAAAGGTTAGTCAGCTTTTCTAACCTAAACAAAACTTAAAACCGAAATAGTTCAAGAACTTGTCCTATTGTGAAAAACTAACCTTAAACTAATGTTAACTAATGGATGGTCTCTTTTTGTAGGTATTTGTACTGGACTGACTGGGCTGTAGGAGATCCATGCGTTTCTCGTGCCAATCTAGATGGCTCTGGTGTCAAGCGGCTGTTTTCTAAGCCTGATGTTGAATGGCCAAATGGCATAACTATCGATTTCATCGCAGAGAGAATCTACTTTGTGGATGCACGAGAAGACTTTATCGGCAGTGCTGATCTTGATGGCAAACATTTTCGCAAGATCATTCACAATAAGGTATTTTTACAGACTTATTTATTTACTTTTATTTATATTGATTGATAAAACAACAAGCTTTAAATCGATTTGTACTTAAATAGTATTCTAGGTTTATACTTAGGGTGTTGGATCGAAAATAGTTTTTGAAATATTTTTAATAAAATTGTTTTGTTACAAATAATAAGTATTGAAAGAAAAAATAAAAAAAAGTTTTTACAGAGATGTGACTATCTAATGTTACTAATTTGGCCTTTCTTGGGTCCTAACTCATTTACAAACCGTGCGATATATTTTATTCAAATTTTGAGAATATAGCAGACAAATGGTAAGTAACCAACCTAGAGTAAATTAAAACTAATGATAAAAATAGTATTTTTTAAGTTTAACCAATTATTATTTGATAAATGACGTCTGTACAAATTTTTAGTTGAAATTAGTACAATTATCTTAGGCCGAAAAAGTAAATTAATAATACATTCAATCTTTAATGATTAAGCTTACAATAAATTAGGGAGTTATTCCCAGTTGTGCTCCGGACACGCAGCAAGAGTGATGTTACTCTTCCATGCCAACAGCAAGGGACTCACTCACATTGCTACTCGTGGCGACAGTGGTGGCGAAATGTTGAACTAAACTCCATGCAGCACCAAGCTGAGCCGGTCGGACGAACACCCTTAAATAAACTACAATCACATTACACTTAAATATATTGAGAATGATTTTAGGTGTACACAAAAACGAGTGGTCGACACTTTTATCATTAATTAATGGCCTCAAAATTAACATTTGTTATCGTTGAACATATTTCCATACATACAGTTAAGAGCAAACTGACAATTTGCTTAATTTACAAATGGATAATTAGTGAAATGACAGGATTACTCACCTGGCATGCTCTTTCATTCATTAAACTTTTTAAGTTTTCAGCATTTTGATAAGTCTTCAATTCTTAAATTCAAAATATAGCAAACCCACCAAGAACAGTACAAAATTACATTTGAAAGGTAAAAAAAACAGCTTACAAATTAAAGTTCATTTACTACTGTTTTATTTCAATGAATACAATTTCAAAAAGTCCAGCTGTTAATGATTCTTTATTTTATAGGAACAAGTTTCACACCCATTTGCTGTAGCAGTGTTCAAGGACTTGATGTATTGGGATGACTGGAAGCAGAACAGCCTGTACTCCGCAGACAAAGATCATGGCGTCAGCATTGTACCCATTGAGAGCAACCTTCCAGGCCTTATGGATCTCAAGGTACTAGTCTCCGATATCAGTGTTGATTTCTAAAATAAACATCACTAAGTATATGAAGTTTAAATGCACTGATTTTGTCCTTCTTCATAATATGATAATATATCATAACACATTTGACATATTTTTAGTAAAAACTTTAAATTTTAATCAGGTAAGGGCTGAATGATGGCCATTTCTAGTATAAGGCTCGGCCCTGCTAAAGCAGCGCTGATAAGTGGGCAGTACAGTACATGAATATATGGCTGTTTTATGAACAATATTTACTTATAGGTATTTATTTTGGTACTTTGTTGCCGAATGATGAACATCTTCAATCCTGAGTATGCCCTACATGTTTTTTGTAACAAGCTGTAAGTTAAGCTACAGATCCACACTAAAAACTAAAGGCTATATTTTATTTTAAAGTTCTTACTCAAATCAAAATATAAGTTAGCTTAAGAGATTTAAATTTTTAAACATTTATTACTATGCATGGATTTGTTCAAGATTTTATCAATAAAGTCTGAAAAAAGTGTTGTATAGTTAATTTTTTGCTTTCATACAATAATAATTGTGTCTAGGTATATGCTCACAGTCTGCAAGAAGGCAAGAATCAGTGTAGCGATAACAAGAAATGCTCTCACTTGTGTTTTATGAAAGCTGACAATACTAGTGTGTGTATGTGCCCAGACAGCATGGAACAGTACAAGGGCCAATGTTACTGCCCAGGTAGAGTGAAGCCCTTCGACAACGACACCTGTCCTGAAGGTAAACATAACTGCATGGACCATTCACTTAGAATTTAATTTTAGATAGTAAAAATTCCACAAATTGGACCATGAGTTCAGAATAATCCATAACAAAATTATATTCACTGTGATGGCTTGGTGGTTAAGACTTTGGGCAGCAGAATACATAGACCACAGCATTCAAATTCCCAACTAACCTGATGGTCGGTCTTCAGTTCTTGAATAAAATCACTCACAGACTTGCAGCAGAGGAGAGTGGAAGAATGAAGTTTGTTTTTAAAGAAAAAATAAATCTAATGGTAGAGTAACTATAAAACCTGTAACTAATTAACTTAAAAAATTCACTGATTGTTATAGTTAAAATGTTTAGCAATTTTTCAAAGGAATAGAACATGTTTATATTGGAATCAAAAATAAAAAAGATAGGAGAAACCCGGCATAAAAAACTTTCACCTTAAATCTTAATTATTACTCCAGATGAAGGCTTAAAACATTGTAATTGAACTGAGTACTAACGTTAGAAGAAATCAATTTCTCTTTCAACATTCACTCTGAAACAATCCATGAAGGTATTAAAGAACTTGTCAACCTCGGTCAAGACACTTTTTTTAATTTGATGGAAACTGTTACTTTAAAATTGGTTTATTTCAGAGCTCTGCTGTTAGAGAGAGTGTCTTCATTGACATGTGTCACTGACAAACAAGCATATCCCACCCACTAATTCCAGGAAGCAAATAGTTAAGAAATACTCTTTAGATTTTCAATTTTAATTCCCAATTGGCTACTTTTTTACTTCTCATAAATATTAAACATTTTCATTTCCTCTGCATTCAATGCTGAAATTAAAATCAACTTTATTTATATTATGTACAAAAATATAAAGAATGGCATCATTTTACTTTATTAAATAATATTAATATTAACTTCCAAGGACAGATGTTACATAAATTAATTATCATTTTGTATTAAACGGAAATCTATAGATTTTTTTATACTTAAAATAGTATGGAAGTTGTATTATGGCTGCTGTATTTGTTTCATTGTTTTGTTTATTTACAGACAAAAATAAAAAATGTGCAGAAGATCAATTCAAATGTAAGAATGACTTGTGCATTCCCAAACTCTGGAACTGTGATGGTGACAATGACTGTGGAGACTTCTCCGACGAGGTATTATATGATTTTTTTGACTGAAATATTAATGCACAGTAATATTGTTAAGAACTAACCTATATACTGGAAATTAGGCCATTTTTGTTATTTTGTATTAGTATTAAAAAAATTAAAACTACTCTTTGCAATCTGATTTTGATTTTATATAGTTGTATGCATTTTGTTTCAGAAATCTGTATTTTGTTATAAAGTAGTTTTTGTAAATAATAGACAATTTTTCTTAGTTATAAAATATATAGTTTTATGCATTGTGGGAGGTTATACCTAGGAAATTGGTAAAAATATTGTAAGTAAAAGGTTTACAAAACACACAAATTTTCAGAAGTATTATCTATCCATCTAAAAATAAAACTTCAGTATGTTTGTATACACAAAACTTGAAAAGTAATGAATGGATTCACTTGAAATTATATAAAAGAGTGTTTTTATATATTTTGCACGTAAAATTGTAAATGGCAACAGGGCATTTACGCATTTCCTAACAGATTTTTTTTATACTAACAAAACCTATAATGGGGAATTTAATCTAAATATATTTTGGTAAACATCTTATAAATCAACAGTCATATATTTTTTTAACTTGAATAATTTTTATTCAATTTACTTAAACTAACAGTAAATTAATAAATAGTAAACAATATGCAATCAGCTAATAAAATGCAAAGGCACTGTAAAGTGGTATTTATCCACCCACCAATCAATACACCTACAGTAGTATTGATTCACCCACCTACCATACACTAAAAGTGGCATTTATCCACCCACCCACCCATACACATACAGTGGTATTTATCCACCCACCAATCCATACACCTACAGTAGTATTGATTCACCCACCTACTATATACTAAAAGTGGTATTGACCAAACCACACACCCATACACGTACATTGGTATTGATAAACATCTTACAATCTACTCGCCCCGTGTCTCAATGTTACTCATTCCTGATACAATGTTATTTGTACATAATGTAAATAATTTATTAGGGTTTGTTGTGTTTTAATTTCTAGCCTATTCAATGTTGTATGCATTTCATTACTAAACAGCAGCAGTCAAGCTTACTTATTATTTATTCTAGTGATTAGGTTGTGGTTTAAGTAGTAATTATTGTTAGCTTCTGATATATGAATTTCTACTTATCAGGACTTCTTGGTGCCTTATTAATCCAAATAATACAGTGTTTACACACTTGAGAATGAAAGCAGTACTTCTATCTGAACTTGTTTCAGCTCCCAAAGTACAAAATTAGTTAATTTATTGCATGTTGGTAGAAACACAAAGCAAGTGAATGTCACACAACACAAATTTACAGTTAAGTTTGGAGCTCTAGACCTATAATTTACAGTTAAGTTTGGAGCTCTAGACCTATAATTTACAGTTAAGTTTGGAGCTCTAGACCTATAATTTACAGTTAAGTTTGGAGCTCTAGACCTATAATTTACAGTTAAGTTTGGAGCTCTAGACCTATAATTTACAGTTAAGTTTGGAGCTCTAGACCTATAATTTACAGTTAAGTTTGGAGCTCTAGACCTATAATTTACAGTTAAGTTTGGAGCTCTAGACCTATAATTTACAGTTAAGTTTGGAGCTCTAGACCTATAATTTACAGTTAAGTTTGGAGCTCTAGACCTATAATTTACAGTTAAGTTTGGAGCTCTAGACCTATAATTTTAGTAGTAATGAAAGAAAGGAAAACAGTTAACCTGGTAAACTGGTACACGGTAGATAGAGACAATCAAATCACAAAGAATTGGTTAGAAATATTTCGGGACTACTGGCCTCTTTTTCAGTCACTAAACAACTGGATACACAGTCACTTTTTAAGTAGGTGGATGAGGTGTTGCCAACTTTAGAGCAATTAAACACAACCCTACGTTAGTGTGCGCGGTCTGAGAGACCAATTAGTACTTCTAAGAAGAAAATATTGCAGCCGGGTAAGAATACGCCCTTCCCCTTCCCAGTACCTTCCTCTAGGGGGAGCCTTTGCATGACCTTGAAGTGGCATTATTTTTTAACGACTGCAACTGTGCACAACTTCCGTTTCGGTCCCTGACACCAACCACACTAAACACGTTATGGTCTCAATCCTACAGAGTAAAGAAGGTTCTTAATCACAAAAAAGTTTATAAAACCATGAAAAACAATGAAAATGCATTAAACATTGTATGTTTATTCTAAAAATACTAATTTATTTATAAACATTTTGATATAAACAATTTTAATAGGGTTTTTTAGATTTTCGGTCTCTGACACCCACCACATTAATAATGTTACTATTACTCACCACACTAACCTAGGGTATTTTTCTTAATCACAAAAAAAGTTTATAAAACCATGAAAAACAATGAAAATGCATTAAACATTGTATGTTTATTCTAAATTTTGATATAAACAATTTTAATAGGGTTTTTAGATTCTTGGTCTCTGACACCCACCACACTAATAATGTTACTATTACTCACCACACTAACCTAGGGTTAAATGTCACTTTTCCATCTATTATATGATAAAATGATGTAATAATGTATAGCTTGTGTTTTTATTTTACTGCTTGGATGGGGGAAGGAGAAACTGGGTTTATTTTATATTTTGATTTGGTGGGTCTCTAGATTTTTTTGTGATCCATTGATGCAGGTACTGATTTAGGGTGAGCTGCACCCTGGGCAATACCTTGTGTAGCCGCCCCCTAAAAAAAAAACAAAAAAAAAAAAAACAATTATTTGTGATTCCTTAATAGGATTGTTGGATTACCCCAATAATGGTGGGCTGATACCATAATCAACCTGAAATTTTGTGTATACTGTTGATTAAAAAAAATATTCTTTTTTTAAATACGATTAATTTTTTATAGCTACATATTTAGTGCAAACTGAAACATATATGAACATGATTTTAAATGTACCAGTTTGTGTATTTTTAATTTTTTACCGCTAGATCCGGAATCATGGTTTGGAGCATGTACTGGGATGCCGTTTTGGCACATGCTGTAAGCCTTTTTCTGTAAATTTAAATAAAAATAGTAAATGAAGCCAAAAATTATAAAACAGCATATAGTTTTTCTTCTCATGAATCATTCTTTCAGATAAAATAATTATAGTTGGGGTAACAATATTGTAAGAAATTGATATTTTGAGTAGAGTTAACATTTTCAATTGATGCGCATCATGTTTTTGTAACTTGCAACCCTTTATAGCTGGTATAAAAAATGTTACGAAAAATTCCAAGATAGCCAAAATGTATCTATTTAATTGCTAAATAGTAACCACTAATTATATATCCAATAAAAAAATATACAACATGTTGGGATTATTTTTTTTCCAAAATAAAAGAAAATGAAAATATTTGTAGTACTAAAGTGTTATGTGTGTAAAAAACACACGTGAAAACAATAAAATTATGAAAAAATATTCATTTTTTAGGGAATCTA
>JAQJVL010000544.1:0-92302 GCA_035578905.1 Stictocephala bisonia | reverse complement strand
ACGGTAAAATTTGTTTTCACTTCATTTAATTTCTGATTAGTGTAAAAAACAATTTTTTCAATTGTTTCATCAGGAAAGAAAAGGCTCCAGCATTCAAGTTCAGTTTTAGCATGTTTTGCTTGCCTTACCGGGCCTGGAAGTTGTGTTACAAGATTGTGCCTTCTGGTCCGAGAGGGCCGCCTTTGAGGTCTATCTGACCAGACCGTTGGATTGGGCCCATCATTACCAAAGTAAATTGGATTGATTAGATTAGAAACAGTTATGGGTGGAATGGTTTGATTATTTAGTGGGGTTTGAATATTTGTCGCAATATTGCCTTCTTCTGGTTCCTCATCAAAGCTTTCATCAGATCTACTTTTTTCTCCAGGATTGTTTATAATTTCTCTTTCGTCTTCCACATCACTAATATCAGAGATGTCATCACCAACTTCACTTGAACCAACATCCGCCACACTTTCTAACATATTCCTAATTCGTTCCTGCTCCTTTTCGTAATTCATTACTGAATAATTAAATATACTAAATAATTAAAAAAACACGTATATACAAATAAATGACACAAAATATACAATATATAAGTGCAGACAACAGTGTGATATTCGACTAACGAGACTAGTCGCGCGTGAGCAAATTGCTCACAAAACTGACAAATGCTTAGAAATCACTTCACGGCAAGCTCCAGGCACACACTAGCGGCCAGAACCACCCAAGGTCACGTAGGAGACAGTCGCCGCGAGGATTAGACGGGCTTCCAACCTCGGAAAAAAAAATTCCCGCAGTTACGACTAACGAGACTAGTCGCGCGTGAGCAAATTGCTCACAAAACTGACAAACGCTTAGAAATCACTTCACGGCAAGCTCCAGGCACACACTAGCGGCCAGAACCACACAAGGTCACGTAGGAGACAGTCGCCGCGAGGATTAGACGGGCTTCCAACCTCGGAAAAAAAAATTCCCGCAGTTACAAGCAAAATATATTATTGTGTGGCAATCTGCCGCGGGCGCGACTACTCCCATGTTAACCTGTGGAGCAGTTCTGAGGTATTTAACACTGTTAAGCCAAAGACCTAGGAGTTAACTTCAAAAATGTTAGTAAATATGGTCATACGAAAAGTTGTTCAGAAACCCTTTAAAGCTGGATTCAACAGTGAAACGAGTTCTACGTTGAAGATGGAGCTTATTAGTGTTTTGTATATAATTGTTAAAAATAACACAATTTAAAACCAATAAAAACTTTATTTGTGAGGCTTTCGATAGCAAGACTATCATCGTCAAATAATATCAATAAAATAATAAATATACAATAACAAATATTTATTTATTATTTTATTAATGTATTTATATTATTTATTTATTTTTATTTTGTTATCATTATTTTATTTTATTATTTTTTAAATTAAATTATTTAATTAATTTATTTATTAATTTATAATATTTAATTTATTATATTATTAATTTATCAAAGAATAAATATACAAAAAGTAAATAAATGTAATATAAGCTTATATAAACATATGTTTTAAAATTTTTAACTTTCTTGGCTAAATATATTTATCATTCGAAATGTTAGTTTTATTATGAATTTGAAAATATTATAAATTGAATTTAAATTAATTTTGTTTATAGTTTTGAAAATAAAATAGAATTTTGAATCGGTCCATCTTCTTGGTTTAATAAATTTAACTTACTACAAAGTATTGAATGTAAATGTAATAAAAAAAATTAAGAAACTTGAGAAGAAGTTGAATAGATTAAAAAGTAATAATGATGAAACAAATCAAAACAACAATATTTCCAAATCAAGTTTTAGTTGAAAACTTATCTTCTGAATCATTCTCACAAAATGAAATATCTCTTTTGAATAAAGGTTTAAATTTTAATATTTGAGATAAAAATGATATTAAATCTTTAGTAATAGATATTGAAACAAATATTCAACATTTAAATTCAAATCAAAAACAATGATTAGATCTGATATCTACTCAACAATCACCAAGGACACAAACAAAGAAGATAAACGTAATATTTTAAATGAAGAAAAGAAAAATATTGAAGTTTTAAAAAATCTACAAGAAACAATGTTTTCTATTTAAAATCAGTTAAAAGCAACTCGATTGTAATCTTAGACAAAGAAGAATATTACAGTAGAGTTGAAACTATGCTAAATAAAGGACCCTATAAACATTCTCTAAAAAATCCAATATCAAAATTTACAAATTCAACTTCAGAATGTTTAAAACAGTGTAATATATTGATAAGTAATGAGCTTTACAAAAAACTTGTTGTACCAAACCCCATACTTCCAAAATTATATTGTTTACGAAAAGTCCACAAACATGGAAAAGAAATGAGACCTATTGTTGCCTCCATTAACTCTCCAACATATTTACTATCTAAATGGTTACAGAACAGGCTAAAAGAACTACCGCAATTCCCTTCAATCTCAGTCAAAATTAGATATGAATTTTTAAATGTAATAAAAAATACCAAAATTTAAGATGACGAATACTTAATATCATTTGATGTCACTTCACTATACCCCAATGTACCTATGAAAACAACCATCCTCCTTGTTCAAGATTGGCTTCAAGCTTGTCATTTGACAAGTAAAGAAATTGAAGAATACATGCTACTTATTAATCTATGCATGAATCAAAACAATTTTCAGTTTAAAAACTTATTTTACTCCCAAATAGATGGAACAGCCATGGGAAATCCTCTTTCTTGCTTCATAGCAAGCATATTCATGAGCCACTTTGAAAATTTAGTAAAAGAATCACTGTCATACTTCCCTAGAGTTTGGATTCGTTATGTTGACAACATTTTTGCAGTGTTTAACAAAATGAAAACCTTCAAAATTTTATAAATCTGTTAAATTTATTTTACTTCAGCATTAAACTTACGCATGAAATAGAATATAATCATTCACTTCCTTTTTTAGACTTATTAGTCATTAGAAACACAACTTCTAAAGAAATTGAATTTGATATATACCGTAAACCCACGCATACTGATCGATACATAACAAATTACTCCAATCATCTACCAGCACAAAAGAGAGCTGTATTCCATTCTATTATTTTTAGATTAATAAATACACCTTTATCAGAAGAATGATTAAAAAAAAACTAAATTATATTAAACATATGGCAATTTTCAATGAATATGATACTAATTTAATAGATTGTATGTTAAAAAAAGCGAAAAAGAAGCAAGAGAAAAAAATCAAAAACTATACTTATTCCTATAAAAGAAAAAAAAAATAATAATTTGAATAGTATAACATGGACAAAATATTCAAATTCTATCAAGAAAACATTTTAAAACACACATATATAAATATTTCATACAAAACTAAAAATAACTTTAAAAATAAATTTACAAATCCAAAAGATACTGAGAATGACGAAAATAAATTAGGAATTTATGAAATAAACTGCAATGACTGTAATAGCAAATACATCTAGGCCAAACAAAAAGGAAAATTAAAAAAAGATTTCAAGAACATTTTTCACATATAAAATTTAATAGAGAAGAAAAATCTGCAATTGCCAATCACTGCATTAACACTGGCCATAGTATTACAACAAAAATTTAAAATTATTAAAACATATAACAACACCACAAAATTTAAATGCATGGGAATCATGGTACATTAATAAAGCAAATTCTGAATCTTTATTAAACCAAGAAGATGGACCAATTCAAAATTTTATTTTACTTTCAAAACTATAAACAAAATTAATTTAAATTCTATTTATAATGCTTGCAAATTCATAATAAAACTAACATTTAGAATAATAAATATATTTAGCTACAAAAGTTAAAAATTTTAAAACATATGTTTATATAAGCTTATATTAAATTTATTTACTTTTTGTATATTTATTATTTGTGATGTTCTGACAATGATAACCTTGCTATCAAAAGGCCTCACTAATAAAGTTTTTATTGGTTTTAAATTGTGTTATTTTTAACAATTATAGTGAAACGAGTGCTTATTATTTGAGGAGTAATAATAATTTTAACAGTATTTGAAAAATTTAAAAATTAGAACTTACTCCCTGCCCAAATGCAGCATTAATAACAAATTATAATTTGATGCTTTTGTAAAAAGGTGTGATTAGTAATATATTGGATAATAGTTAGAAACAATAAAATAACATGAACATTTATTTAAATTTGTTAATAAAATTAATTCTAATAATCATGAAATATTTTAAACACTACAAAATAGCATACAATATCAAATTAACCCTTTTAGTTATTGAGTTTTTATCATGCACAGCTCTTAAAACAGATATTTTTGCTATTCATAATATATTTCTCTTACGATTTAAAAAAAAGCAAACAAAATGAAATATTGTGTGTAGAAAATAATAATTTAATGACATTTATCGTTAAAAGCCTAGCCTACGAGGAAGTTATATGAAAGTAAAACATAAAAATTTTAAATGTAAACAGGTACGTTAGATTACGACAGTAAGAACAAGATTAAAAAAAATAACAATAAGTGGGGAAGTGCAAGGACATAATTAGCAG
Source organism: Stictocephala bisonia (assembly GCA_035578905.1). Lineage (NCBI taxonomy): Eukaryota > Metazoa > Arthropoda > Insecta > Hemiptera > Membracidae > Stictocephala > Stictocephala bisonia. The sequence goes on along the minus strand of JAQJVL010000544.1, from coordinate 87,760 downwards.
AAATGCACTAACTGACTTGTAAAGCAAGACATTGCTGAGCAAATCTACGAAAAACTGACAGAAGTTCTTAAGATCCAAAGCAAGTCACTGACAATAATTCTACCACTTATTAGATTTCATTTGAACTAAAAATATATTGATTTAATTCAAACATCTGATAGGTAGCAACTGTTTAAACAGATAATAATTAGAAAACAAATTTTGCATTGTATTAAAATCTATCTGTGAGAATGATACAAACAATTTGAGTATGATTAACTGTGTTGCACTCTTATAAGAATGTTTGATTAATATTGCTATGGAAAAAATACACACCACTAAAACCCCTATATACTAACAAAGTATAATATACACAGTAGTGAAACTTACTCTTGAGAAAACTTGCAACCGGCTTGACTGTAGCGTTTTTAGTGTCATGCCACCAAGCTAGGCTATCTCTCCACTTGTTAGCATGGCAGTTGACTTATGTTGCAATACAATTGATTGAGTGAAATATTGAAAACAAATTGTTTCTTTCCTTATCGCACCAGTTGTTTGCTACATTACCGCTAGATTTGCTAGCATTGCTTAGTTGCAAGTAAAATGGCCGAGCTTCGCTATTGTATGTTATTACACTGTGATACTACTGAGGACCCTATCAATAATCCAGTGTTGAAGCTCCTTATCTACTTTATTTTGTGTATATATATATATATATATATATATATATATATAATATAAATTCAATATATGCAGTGTGGAAGAAAAGTCCCTGAACAGATTATTAATTTATGAATGATTGCATGTAAAGCAATAAAGCTTGAAACATCAATACTGCACCTATTAATCTACTTTTTGATATAAATAGGTTTTTCTGTCATATAAAAAGGATGGCCCGCAAGGAGTCAGATGAAAATCTTAAATGAGAGCGCAGGTCAAGTAGTACATCAAATTAAAGTTTTTTGTAGTAGAGCATAAACCCACAATTCTGAGCTCGAAAGATTCGCTCTTTAAAAAATTATGCTGGATTAAAGTTTTAAAAAGATACAATGAGAGTCCTTTTTTAGTTGGTTTATTGTTTTTTTCTTAGCTCAATTTTGGAAAATTAAACTTTGCCTACTGGACTTAAGTTAGTTAGTTAAGTTAGTTTTATTAGGATAGTTGGTGACTCTTCACTTCCAATGGATGATGGTCCACAAGGAGTTCAACAAAATTATCAAAACTAGCATAGGTCAGAACTCAAGATGTACATCTTTTTTAAGGAGTAGTCTAGCACAGTTTAATACCCTAACAGTACTTAAAAAAAGGTTGATCTACTAAAAAATGGTAGATGTTTAAATATTGTCTTGATTGTAGTTAGACATTGCATTATTCAAGTCACAATTCAAGTGCACTAATAAATTAAAGAAAAAATGCTGCTGCATGCAATATGCCTGTCATACAAATGTACTTAATGAATACAGTGGTATTGACCCACCCACCCAACCCATACACGTACAGTGTTATTGACCCACCCGCCCACCCATACACGTACAGTGGTATTGTCCCACCCACCCATCCACCCATACACGTACAGTGGTATTGGCCCACCCCCGCACCCTACACATACAGTGGTATTGGCCCACCCGCCCACCCATACACGTAGAGTGGTATTGGCCCACCTGCCCACCCATACACGTACAGTGGTATTGGCCAACTTGCCCACCCATACACGTACAGTCAGTACTACTGTACGTGTATGGGCAGGCGAGTGGGTCAATAACACTGTACGTGTATGGGCGGGAGGGTGGGTCAGTACTACTGTACGTGTATGGGCGGGCGGGTGGGTCAGTACCACTGTACCACTGTACGTGTAATTTCAACACCACAGTATATGTATGGGTGGGTGTTAGGTCAATACCACTGTACGTGTGTGGGTTGGTAGGTGGGTTAATACTTCAGTAAATGTACAAGTGGGTGGTGAGGGATCAGCCCTGCACCAGGCTGAATTTTTAACAAGGAGTTTGCAATCTTGTCAAAAGAGATTCTAGTATTCATTGCTACAACTTACATAGAACAAGTATGAGAAATTACAAGGATATGATAATAACTCACAGTTGGCAAAACAGGTCTGGTGGGAATTGGTGTACTATGGATTGAAGTACAGTTTTCCTCATCACTGTGATCATTATCTCCGCAGTCAAAATCACCATCACACTGCCAAGCCTTGAAAATGCAACGCCGACTCTTGCACTGGAACCGATGATGCATAACTTATGTTTATTGTATTTATAATAAATCTTCAGTGCTGAACTTATATTCAAACAAATAACATAACTAACAATTAACTTAGTAATCACAAATACATTCCAAATAGATTTTAGACATACTTTTATATAAATAAAATATAATTCCTTTCATTGCTGGTACAGTTTGAGATTCCATACTTCACAGTACTTACACTTTGTAACACGGAAATTGTCTGGGTAGGCTGTGCACCATTTATCACAGGCAGATATAAGACGGCGTCAAAGTGGATGACAGTTTAAAATTATTAATTTTTTTTAAATTTGTAACTGTACCTTGTAAATACAGTACTCTATATATATATATATATATATATATATATATATATATATATATATATATATATATATATATATATATATATATATATATATATATATATATATATATATATATATAAAATACGGATTTCAAAGCCACCTCCTAAATTAAAAGAACAACAATGAAAAATTAAATATCAGACCACTATATAAAATCTAATGTATAACAAACTTTTGTCTTAGTGTTCAAACATTGTTCTTCCTCACAGAGCGAAATCCAGGTCTTGTAAACATTCAACACCTACTTCTTTGATTTGACTGAAGACCAGCTAATCCCCCCTAGTAGTAAGAATAATGTGCAATCATAGTTTATATAAATTTCATGTGATCCATAGTTTAAAAATTTCTTACCACACCTTTGCGTAAGCGACTCATTCCTAACATTAGTCTATTCCTAACAAGGAAAGTTTATTCCACCAATGACAGTCGTAGGGTCTGAAACCAGAAACTTGTTTAGACCGTCAAACATATCCCAAGTTAATGACTAGTTGGTTTTTGGCAAAAATTCATTTAAGATTAATTGGGAAACTAGTCGGAGAGTTGGTTTTCTGGATTTAAGTCGCCCTACACGTTGTAGGATATCTTGCAAAATGGGGAGATTCTGAGTAGATAAAATCTTTTTAAACTCTCTGAGAAGTGACTCTTTGTGTCTTATATCTGGAGGAGGTATGTTGTACAACACTGGAATTCATGGTAGAGGGGTAATAATAATGTAACCGCTGATAGCTCTTATTTCTGTGTTTAGTTGTTTATCAACTTCTCGTACATATTAACTGTTAAGTCACATGGCCCGCATTAAATTGAAAGAATTAGCTCCACATGTATGATACAGTTATACAAAAACTTAAATACTACAATAATTAAGAATTTAAAATGTTTATTATCAATTATTAACTTAGAACATTTTTAGCAAAAAATTTAAATAACCTTTACTTTTCATTAAACAAATTAAATAATGTAACAAATTTTTAATTACAAATTATGTAAAAAATCAAAATTTTATTTTATTTGAATACAAAGTAAAACTTATGTTAACATTATTTTACATACCTGAAACTGCCATGACTCACAAGTGGAAGTTTCACACTTAGTTTCGTCTGAAGCATCTGGGCAGTCCTTTTCTCCATCACAGCGCCAGTTACGAGGAATGCAAAGATGGGGTGGACTTTGACACATGAAATAGTCACCTGCAAGTCATACAAACTTAAAAGGGCAGTTTTAGACTTTAAAGGAATATCTCTTCCCCAATCCATTATTAATTTAAACTTCATACCACCATGCTACTTTCTTTACAAAATATTCAAAACATGAGTATATCTTCATTTCCTTGCTTCCTGAGAGTACATGATTTGTATTATACAATTAAGTGGATAGACAAACCCATGATAAATGGCCTGCAGACAGTGCATTTGTGACAGCTTCTGCCTCCCACCACGCACAGTTACCTGATGATTTACAGTCTCTGACAGCATTCTCAATTTTATTTTTACATGCAATATGTGTTCAATCTGCTATTGTGCTGTTAAATTATTTTAATTTGTTAATTTATCGTTTTCATAAAATTAGAAAATAAAATACATTACAAACTGCAATCCATATATTTAATCAAAATGTAAACATTATAAATGCAAACCATACCAGTAGTAATGGGGGGGATATGGAACAGGGCGAGGGCGAGAGGCCGGTATGACGGGATCGGACGGCCATGTGCGGCACGTACTGCAATCCCGTCAAACCAATCTCCCGGCCATCTGCAACCCCGTCAAACCAATCTCCCCGGCCATCTTGGATCACGTGACTTTGTGCCGGCCATCTGCAATCCCATCAAACCAATCTCCCCGGACAAAAGGGCGAGAGGCCGGTATGACGGGATCGGACGACCATGTGCGGTAACGTACTGCAATCCCGTCAAACCAATCTCCCCGCACGATGGGCGAGAGGCCGGTATGACGGGATGGGACGACATGTACGGCAACGTACTGCAATCCCATCAAACCTATCTCCCCGGCCATCTGCAATCCCGTCAAACCAATCTCGCCGGCCATCTTGGATCACGTGACTAGGAGGTGGGATATGGAACAGGGCGAGGGCGCGAGGCCGGTATGACGGGATTGGACGACATGTACTGAATCCCGTCATTCCAGCCTCCCCTTGGCGTATTCCCGTCAATCCAATCTCCCAGGTGCGCGCTTTTTTTTTTTGATGACACCATGATGGACTTCTGCCACCAGATGTCGTTGTTTCTTCTTCTTCGGTTTTTTTTTGTGCGCGCTTTTTTGATGACGTCATGATGGGCGAGGTGACTTCTGCCACCAGATGTCGTTGTTTCTTCTTCTTCGGTTTTTTTTGTGCGCGCTTTTTTTGATGACATCATGATGGGCGAGGTGACTTCCGGTGTCCGTCGTTATGTTTTTTTCAGCCAGCTGTTGTGTGTGATGACGTCACGAGGAGGTTGGTATTCGAAGGGTTACCATTATTTTATTTTCATCAGATCCAAATACACGATGTTGTTAGCCGACGGGTTCACTATTGGACGGTTGTCCTGATCTACGATCGTTACGGTGATCACTTGAATCACCTTCAGTTGACCGTCTATTGGAGCGTAATATCGCTCACGCGGGCATTCCGATATCTTGTAACCACGTGGCACGGCCGGGAAGAACGTGTATAAAATGCGATGTTCCTGGTGTTTGTGCGCGTGTAAGTCGTGATTGCTGTAGCTGTTCTCCACTAGGTTGCATTGGATTTCTATAGCGTCCACAGCTCGTAGATTCGGCGGATTCGACCCAATCGTGGTTCGATCGGCCTCGAAATATAACAATTCACCTTCCTCAGAATCAGCTTCTTTCCGGTTATTGGTGGTGCCGTCTGTGGCCGATTCTGGTTGTTCAAAGCCCAAGAGTCTTCTAACCGTGGTGTCCAAAGCGAATTTCAACGGTGATACAATAGACACGACTGTTCCGTGCTTCGCTTTCGAGATGATGAATTTGCCAAAATCTATGTCCGCCACACCTAACGAATCGATGAAACGTCTACACGTTTTTTCCAGAGATTCCAAGGTGTAATGTCCCTGCTCCAGTGTTAGTGTCCTGACAGAATCGTTCGGGCTGTCAGCGGCCGTTCGAGCTGGCCAGAAATTCACGTTAGCAATTCTCGGTAAGTTCAGGATGTTGTTGTCCGAATAGAATCCGCATAGAGCCAAACGGTAATCACTGGCATCGTCCAAGTGGATCGGGTGTTCCAGGTGAAGTGTGATCACCGAACCCTGCCCGAATAGTTTCAACAAAGGCATTTTATATCGCTTGGTGGTCAACTACACACACTTATATTATTTGGAATTGGTCATTTGTTTCTGGTGTTCTAGAAACAGTGTACCCGTTACGCGTATGAGATCAGTCAAATCCCTATCGTACTCTTCGATTTTATTGTACAATTTCGTTTCCAACGCGTTGAGCCGTTGATCGGTTTTAGTTTGAAACTGTGAGAACTCAGATCGCAACGCGTCTTGCTTCGATCCGGTCCCACCACACTCTCCGAAACGATTAATACAGAACTTATGACCGTACATGCTGACGGTATTAACTCCTCCTACATGTCTTATAATCGGAACAAAAAAATGAAGTTTTTTTTTTTAATATAGTCTATACAGTGTGCAACCGGATGTTGTACGTAGTGCCTATTTTCTCTCCTCTCGACAGTTGTAGCGTTTCGGGGATGGGCTCTTTAGGATCGAATACTTCTGCGTAGCGTTTTGGCAGGAACACGTCGATCTCCTCACAGTCATCGTCGGCTAGCGATCGGTCCAATAGTGTGGCCACCGGAATCTCACCGTATTTGGTTTGTACGATTCTCATGCGTTTCACAGGGTAGAACGTATTTCCGTCCAACCGATCAAGTCTCACGGTTTTAGAGAACTGTAGTGTGGCTTCGTTGAACCGTTGTACGAAGCTGGCCATGTTGTGTTTTAAAACTTAGTCGGACACGACGTTTACTCTCACTCTCTTATTATATTAGGGTGACGGGTGTACGACGTCCAGCTGTCTATCAATTAGCTTGATCTTTTCGTTCGTTCGTCTTTCGAACTCGCTAATTTTGTTGTTTAGTTCAACGAGTTCTACTCGAACTACAACGTCGTAGTTGTGTTTAGATCTAGTGACGTTACAGATACGCCTGTGTCCTTTGATCTGTACACAGTCCGGTTGCGATGTGGTGTCGAATACTTTGCTGAAAACGTTTGCGACCTCGTCCAACTGTGTCTTGGTGACAAGATCGTTTTTGTCGACACCCTTCGAAGATGATGCGATCCTTTTGTTGCCGACGCTGATGTAGTTTTCAGACACTTTTATGGCGTCTACATGTGCATCGGTTTTCGACAAATGACCCATCAGTTTGTTCTCGACTTGTTCAAACGCTTTTGTCATTTCGCTGTTAAACTCCTTTTTCAAACTTCCTATCTGAGATTCTAAATAATCCCGACTAACACCACTACCACCACCACCACCACCACCAACACTGTCTGCTGAACATTCCGTATCACCGAATCTGTCGATTAGAAAACCACCGTCATACCCACCAGGACATCCATCCATATTTGTTGTCCCTTATATAATTCACAATTGTGTTCCAATTCACGTGTCCGTCGCACTTTGAATATCTGCGCAATACTTCTAAACACAGGTGGCCGCAGATTGGTGGATCTTCGAAATTCTGGATGCCACAGTCGTTGTACACCAGACCGTCACCACCGTTCAGATAGCGAACCAACTCTATTGGTGGTGGAGCGTCCCCGTACGAGTCGAAATAGAACTTGTTCCTGTCACCGACCTTGACGTAGCACGTCCAGTGAGTGCCGTCAGAATCGACATCTCCCAGGTTTAGGATTCCACATTCCGTGTGATTTGACGTGACTGGTAGTAGCTGTCGAACAAACACTCCGCGAAAGTTTTTGATTTTCAACACGTCGTTGGCGTATCGTTCGATTTCACCGAGTGAGAGAGGTTCTATTTTTTAAATAACAACGAGTCCAACTTCATATTGATGCAACGTTTGAGACCGCTACCTTTGGGGTCTTTAGTGATTATCGAGTCCAACTCGTTGTCGATGAGGTCTTTCAACCACGGTATGAACCTCTCTCGAAGTAGCGGTGCGATATTCTTTCTAACCAAAGGCGAAAGGAACCGTTTGCCACCGGGAACATCGTCTTCAATAAAGTTCATCATTTCCTTCAACAGACCGCCTTCCTTGTTTTTCATCAACTGGTCGTAGCTGAGCGCTAACCGAACGCCGGTCTTGTTTTTGACGGCTTTGCTTACGGCTTTGTGTTGCAGTTCGGTGAGCAGTATGTGATCGCTGCCACCACCGATGTTGTCGTGCGAAAGACCGATCACCACGGTCCTGCGTTTCTTGTAAGCGGTTTTCATTTTTCGCTTTTGTCCGTCAGACAGACAGATCTTGTGTCTGTGCAGTTCACTCGTATTGGTTTCCACCGGTACACTAGTAGCACATATACTACTACTACTTATAGTAAGTCGCGATGGAGACGTACTGCACCAAATGCAAACAGAAAACACGATCACTGGTCGACACCGATGAAGTGGTGCAAACGGAAAACAAGAAATGGCGTGTCAAAAACACTTGCGCACTGTGCGGCAGTGAGAAAAGCACCTTCATCAAAATGAAACCGGGTGACGAGGACCGATCGCGTGAATACGCCGAAGCTAAAGAACTACATCGCGCGGTTATCAAGAAGTTTCCCAAACGAAAAATAGTCACTACGTGTATAGACGACCTGTGGGCGGCCGATCTCGTGATTATGGACAGATACGTGAAGGAAAACGATGGTTACAGATACATGTTGAATGTGATCGACACTTTTTCCAAGTACGCCTGGTCTGAACCGTTGACTAGGAAGAGTGGCCAACACGTGGCCGATGCTTTCGAAGCAATCATAAGGCGTGCCGAAAAGACAGGCCACAACACACCGAATCTATTGCACGTCGATAAGGGTCGGGAGTTTGTTAACAAAGATTTCAAACAACTGTTGGAAAACATATGGCATCAAGATGTACCATACTGAAAATGAAGAAAAGAGTGCGATCGTCGAACGTTTCAACCGCACTCTCAACGAACGTATGAAAGTTCAGTTCGAAATGCGACACACGTTTCGATGGATCGACACGGTGCAAGACCTACTTCGTCAGTACAACACCACTGTGCACAGGACCATACGAATGCGACCCTCGGACGTTGACAAGAGTTGTGAACCACGATTGCAGAATCTGTACGAATCGATGCAGCCGACCACAGTGAGGAAGTCAAAGTTGAGTATCGGTGATCGTGTCAGGATAGTGGCTAAGAAAGATACATTCGCCAATAAGTACAGTCGCAATTGGAACCGAGAGATATTTGTTGTTTCGAAATTGTTGAACACGGCACCGATCACGTATAGAATCAAAGACTCTGACGGTGAAGAGATATTGGGTTCGTTTTACAAGAGAGAACTGCAAAAGACCGTGTTTTAATAAGTACACTATGGAAATCGCGGTATACTGTAAGGACGGCACGGACACGGATCGTGAGGACCGTGTTTTACCCCAGCCGCTACGATGTCTGATCGTGGGTTCATCCGGTTGCGGTAAAACCAACTTGTTGTTGAACATGATTTACAACAAGCGTGGTGTACAGTTCAAACACTTGTACGTGTTCAGTCGTTCCATCGAACAACCGGCCTACGCCGAACTTCGAAAACATTACGAGCGCGTGGAAAAAGCGTTAGGATATAAATTCAGCCAGTTCTATTCGAACTGTGCCGATTTGATTCCACTGGACGAATGCAAGTTGAACTCGTTAGTTGTGTTCGACGATTGCCTGTTGGAGGAACAAATCAAGATCAAGGACTATTTCATCCGTGGCCGTCACAAACACGTATCTTGCGTATATCTCAGCCAGAGCTACGGCCGAGTCGACATGCAAGTCATTCGCAATAACGTCAATCTACTCTGTGTGTTCAGCCAGAACAAACATTACACGCGAAGGATTTACGAAGACTTTGTCGGATCCGACACGACGTACGATGGTTTCGAAAGTATGTGCAAGCGCTGCTGGAGCAAACCTCACGGGTTCATCACCGTGGACACGACAAGGAAGGCACACAACGGTAAGTACAGGTGTATGTTGAAAAACTACATTTTAAACGTCACGTCGAAAAACGATATTTAGGCCGAACGTGGATTAACGATATTTTAACGTTGACTTCGAGAAACGATATTTTGAGCAAACATCAAATAACGTTATTATGACGTTGACGTTAAAATATCGTTTTTTAGCCACAACATCAAATGATGTTTTTTGCAGCCTTGTGAATGAATGACGTTACTCCACTGGTTGACTGGACCCGGTGTTTGATAGTCATTGTATTTTTGAAGTGTGTGTATATAAGTAGTCACTACCGACTAATAACTATATATCGTTTTTTAGCCACAACATCAAATGATGTTTTTTGCAGCCTTGTGAATGAATGACGTTACTCCACTGGTTGACTGGACCCGGTGTTTGATAGTCATTGTATTTTTGAAGTGTGTGTATATAAGTAGTCACTACCGACTAGTAACTATTACTATGGATGTGTGGACGTTCGTTGTATTCTTTCAGTCCGGACCCTATCATGGCCACATCTTCCTGCTGCCTATCTTTGTTGCCACCGTTCTCGTCAGGTGTAGCCGTCTTCTTGATGTCCTCCTCCCATATAGGACGTATCAGTTTTTTTCCACTTCTGACCCTGGCTAGCTTTCGGTCGCTTCGAATTCGAATCATTCTTCTGGTACAGTGAATTTGTAGCGAGCAACACGTCTTTGTACATTCGCCAGTCTTCACCGGTGTACTTGTCCTCCGGTACATAGCCTTTGCTGGTCAACAGTCGCCAAAGTCCTTCAGTGCCTTTGTAGCGTTTTCCATTCACCAGTATGTCGTCGTAGTCGAATGTGATCGTGGCAGAACCGATTTTCAGCTGCTCCGTTTGATCATCATAGTATATGCCGAACTGATTGTCGTTCGCCTTTGGCAAGTAGCGCGTGCCGACAGCACCCAAGTTCACTCTTTTGTCCATCAGCTGCTTCATAGACTTGTTCGGTAGAGTTGTAGGTTGTAGGTCTTCAACTTCCATCTTCTCTTCATCGTCAGCTACTCCGTTTGATCATCATAGTATATGCCGAACTGATTGTCGTTCGTCTTTGGCAAGTAGCGCGTGCCGACAGCACCCAAGTTCACTCTTTTGTCCATCAGCTGCTTCATAGACTTGTTCGGTAGAGTTGTAGGTTGTAGGTCTTCAACTTCCATCTTCTCTTCATCGTCATCAACATCGTCATCACCGTCGTTCCCACCGATATAACCTGCTCGCTCGGGCGTACTGGTTACTGACGGGGTGAAACGTCGTGCACCGCGTTGATCAAACCGTTTCATGATTTGATTGTACTTCTGTTTGCGAAACCACTCTTTGGCTTTCAACTCCGCCTCGGCGTCCTGCTCCTTTTTCTGTTTGATAGCCTTCGTTATGGCTTCGTATTTTTTCTCACGTTCCTGTTGTTCGGCCAACTCGGTGGCGTGTACTTCGGTGAATTCATCCTGCAACCTCCTGTTTAAAACTTCCAACTGTTTGGCTTTGGAAACACTCGTGGTGGATTGTTGTTGTGTAGATTGAAGCGTTAGTGGTGGTGGTAGTGGTGGTGGTGGAAGTATGGCAAACGGTGATGACGGCTTCAAAATCTTAAACGGTGGTTCGACACTAGGTACCGGATTGTCAGCAGCCGTTCGTGCTCGCTGTTTCAGTTCTTCCGACTCGGCTGCCTTGAATTTACTGATCAGCATCTTCTCGAGTGCATCGAGACGTTTAGCTTCCTTCACATCCATAGTAATAGTTACTAGTCGGTAGTGACTACTTATATACACACACTTCAAAAATACAATGACTATCAAACACCGGGTCCAGTCAACCAGTGGAGTAACGTCATTCATTCACAAGGCTGCAAAAAACATCATTTGATGTTGTGGCTAAAAAACGATATTTTAACGTCAACGTCATAATAACGTTATTTGATGTTTGCTCAAAATATCGTTTCTCGAAGTCAACGTTAAAATATCGTTAATCCACGTTCGGCCTAAATATCGTTTTTCGACGTGACGTTTAAAATGTAGTTTTTCAACATACACCTGTACTTACCGTTGTGTGCCTTCCTTGTCGGGTCCACGGTGATGAACCCGTGAGGTTTGCTCCAGCAGCGCTTGCACATACTTTCGAAACCATCGTACGTCGTGTCGGATCCGACAAAGTCTTCGTAAATCCTTCGCGTGTAATGTTTGTTCTGGCTGAACACACAGAGTAGATTGACGTTATTGCGAATGACTTGCATGTCGACTCGGCCGTAGCTCTGGCTGAGATATACGCAAGATACGTGTTTGTGACGGCCGCGGATGAAATAGTCCTTGATCTTGATTTGTTCCTCCAACAGGCAATCGTCGAACACAACTAACGAGTTCAACTTGCATTCGTCCAGTGGAATCAAATCGGCACAGTTCGAATAGAACTGGCTGAATTTGTATCCTAACGCTTTTTCCACGCGCTCGTAATGTTTTCGAAGTTCGGCGTAGGCCGGTTGTTCGATGGAACGACTGAACACGTACAAGTGTTTGAACTGCACACCACGCTTGTTGTAAATCATGTTCAACAACAAGTTGGTTTTACCGCAACCGGACGAACCCACGATCAGACATCGTAACGGCTGGGGTAAAACACGGTCCTCACGATCCGTGTCCGTGCCGTCCTTACAGTATACCGCGATTTCCATAGTGTACTTATTAAAACACGGTCTTTTGCAGTTCTCTCTCGTAAAACGAACCCAATATCTCTTCACCGTCAGAGTCTTTGATTCTATACGTGATCGGTGCCGTGTTCAACAATTTCGAAACAACAAATATCTCTCGGTTCCAATTGCGACTGTACTTATTGGCGAATGTATCTTTCTTAGCCACTATCCTGACACGATCACCGATACTCAACTTTGACTTCCTCACTGTGGTCGGCTGCATCGATTCGTACAGATTCTGCAATCGTGGTTCACAACTCTTGTCAACGTCCGAGGGTCGCATTCGTATGGTCCTGTGCACAGTGGTGTTGTACTGACGAAGTAGGTCTTGCACCGTGTCGATCCATCGAAACGTGTGTCGCATTTCGAACTGAACTTTCATACGTTCGTTGAGAGTGCGGTTGAAACGTTCGACGATCGCACTCTTTTCTTCATTTTCAGTATGGTACATCTTGATGCCATATGTTTCCAACAGTTGTTTGAAATCTTTGTTAACAAACTCCCGACCCTTATCGACGTGCAATAGATTCGGTGTGTTGTGGCCTGTCTTTTCGGCACGCCTTATGATTGCTTCGAAAGCATCGGCCACGTGTTGGCCACTCTTCCTAGTCAACGGTTCAGACCAGGCGTACTTGGAAAAAGTGTCGATCACATTCAACATGTATCTGTAACCATCGTTTTCCTTCACGTATCTGTCCATAATCACGAGATCGGCCGCCCACAGGTCGTCTATACACGTAGTGACTATTTTTCGTTTGGGAAACTTCTTGATAACCGCGCGATGTAGTTCTTTAGCTTCGGCGTATTCACGCGATCGGTCCTCGTCACCCGGTTTCATTTTGATGAAGGTGCTTTTCTCACTGCCGCACAGTGCGCAAGTGTTTTTGACACGCCATTTCTTGTTTTCCGTTTGCACCACTTCATCGGTGTCGACCAGTGATCGTGTTTTCTGTTTGCATTTGGTGCAGTACGTCTCCATCGCGACTTACTATAAGTAGTACTAGTATATGTGCTACTAGTGTACCGGTGGAAACCAATATGAGTGAACTGCACAGACACAAGATCTGTCTGTCTGACGGACAAAAGCGAAAAATGAAAACCGCTTACAAGAAACGCAGGACCGTGGTGATCGGTCTTTCGCACGACAACATCGGTGGTGGCAGCGATCACATACTGCTCACCGAACTGCAACACAAAGCCGTAAGCAAAGCCGTCAAAAACAAGACCGGCGTTCGGTTAGCGCTCAGCTACGACCAGTTGATGAAAAACAAGGAAGGCGGTCTGTTGAAGGAAATGATGAACTTTATTGAAGACGATGTTCCCGGTGGCAAACGGTTCCTTTCGCCTTTGGTTAGAAAGAATATCGCACCGCTACTTCGAGAGAGGTTCATACCGTGGTTGAAAGACCTCATCGACAACGAGTTGGACTCGATAATCACTAAAGACCCCAAAGGTAGCGGTCTCAAACGTTGCATCAATATGAAGTTGGACTCGTTGTTATTTAAAAAATAGAACCTCTCTCACTCGGTGAAATCGAACGATACGCCAACGACGTGTTGAAAATCAAAAACTTTCGCGGAGTGTTTGTTCGACAGCTACTACCGGTCACGTCAAATCACACGGAATGTGGAATCCTAAACCTGGGAGATGTCGATTCCGACGGCACTCACTGGACGTGCTACGTCAAGGTCGGTGACAGGAACAAGTTCTATTTCGACTCGTACGGGGACGCTCCACCACCAATAGAGTTGGTTCGCTATCTGAACGGTGGTGACGGTCTGGTGTACAACGACTGTGGCATCCAGAATTTCGAAGATCCACCAATCTGCGGCCACCTGTGTTTAGAAGTATTGCGCAGATATTCAAAGTGCGACGGACACGTGAATTGGAACACAATTGTGAATGATATAAGGGACAACAAATATGGATGGATGTCCTGGTGGGTATGACGGTGGTTTTCTAATCGACAGATTCGGTGATACGGAATGTTCAGCAGACAGTGTTGGTGGTGGTGGTGGTGGTGGTAGTGGTGTTAGTCGGGATTATTTAGAATCTCAGATAGGAAGTTTGAAAAAGGAGTTTAACAGCGAAATGACAAAAGCGTTTGAACAAGTCGAGAACAAACTGATGGGTCATTTGTCGAAAACCGATGCACTTGTAGACGCCATAAAAGTGTCTGAAAACTACATCAGCGTCGGCAACAAAAGGATCGCATCATCTTCGAAGGGTGTCGACAAAAACGATCTTGTCACCAAGACACAGTTGGACGAGGTCGCAAACGTTTTCAGCAAAGTATTCGACACCACATCGCAACCGGACTGTGTACAGATCAAAGGACACAGGCGTATCTGTAACGTCACTAGATCTAAACACAACTACGACGTTGTAGTTCGAGTAGAACTCGTTGAACTAAACAACAAAATTAGCGAGTTCGAAAGACGAACGAACGAAAAGATCAAGCTAATTGATAGACAGCTGGACGTCGTACACCCGTCACCCTAATATAATAAGAGAGTGAGAGTAAACGTGTCCGACTACGTTTTAAACACAACATGGCCAGCTTCGTACAACGGTTCAACGAAGCCACACTACAGTTCTCTAAAACCGTGAGACTCGATCGGTTGGACGGAAATACGTTCTACCCTGTGAAACGCATGAGAATCGTACAAACCAAATACGGTGAGATTCCGGTGGCCACACTATTGGACCGATCGCTAGCCGACAATGGCTGTGAGGAGATCGACGTGTTCCTGCCAAAACGCTACGCAGAAGTATTCGATCCTAAAGAACCCATCCCCGAAACGTTACAACTGTCGAGAGGAGAGAAAATAGGCACTACGTACAACATCCAGTTGCGCACTGTATAGACTATATTTAAAAAAAAAACTTCATTTTTTTGTTCCGATTATAAGACATGTGTAGGAGTTAATATACCGTGTCAGCATGTACAGTCATAAGTGCTGTATTAATCGTTTCGGAGAGTGTGGGACCGGATCGAAGCAAGACGCGTTGCGATCTGAGTTCTCACAGTTTCAAACTAAAACCGATCAACGGCTCAACGCGTTGGAAACGAAATTGTACAATAAAATCGAAGAGTACGATAGGGATTTGACTGATCTCATACGCGTAACGGGTACACTGTTTCTAGAACACCAGAAACAAATGACCAAATAATATAAGTGTGTGTAGTTGACCAAGCGATATAAAATGCCTTTGTTGAAACTATTCGGGCAGGGTCCGGTGATCACACTTCACCTGGAACACCCGATCCACTTGGACGATGCCAGTGATTACCGTTTGGCTCTATGCGGATTCTATTCGGACAACAACATCCTGAACTTACCGAGAATTGCTAACGTGCATTTCTGGCCAGCTCGAACGGCCGCTGACAGCCCGAACGATTCTGTCAGGACACTAACACTGGAGCAGGGACATTACACCTTGGAATCTCTGGAAAAAACGTGTAGACGTTTCATCGATTCGTTAGGAGTGGCGGACATAGATTCTGGCAAATTCATCATCTCGAAAGCGAAGCACGGTACAGTCGTGTCTATTGTATCACCGTTGAAATTCGCTTTGGACACCACGGTTAGAAGACTCTTGGGCTTTGAACAACCACCCGAATCGGCCACAGACGGCACCAATAACCGGAAAGAAGCTGATTCCGAGGAAGGTGAATTGTTATATTTCGAGGCCGATCGAACCACGATTGGGCCGAATCCACCGAATCTACGAGCTGTGGACGCTATAGAAATCCAATGCAACCTAGTGGAGAACAGCTACAGCAATCACCACGACTTACACGCGCACAAACACCAGGAACATCGCATTTTATACACGTTCTTCCCGGCCGTGCCACGTGGTTACAAGATATCGGAATGCCCGCGTGAGCGATATTACGCTCCGATAGACGGCCAACTGAAGGTAATTCAAGTGATCACCGTAACGATCGTAGATCAGGACAACCGTCCAATAGTGAACCCGTCGGCTAACAACATCGTGTATTTGGATCTGATGAAAATAAAATAATGTGGTCGCCCTTCGAATACCAACCTCCTCGTGACGTCATCACACACGTATAATTTACCGATGAACAGAAAACAGCTGGCTGAAGAAAAAAAAAACATAACGACGGACACCGGAAGTCACCTCGCCCATCATGATGTCATCAAAAAAAGCGCGCACAAAAAAACCGAAGAAGAAGAAACAACGACATCTGGTGGCAGAAGTCACCTCGCCCATCATGACGTCATCAAAAAAGCGCGCACAAAAAAAACCGAAGAAGAAGAAACAACGACATCTGGTGGCAGAAGTCCATCATGGTGTCATCAAAAAAAAAAAAGCGCGCACCTGGGAGATTGGATTGACGGGAATACGCCAAGGGGAGGCTGGAATGACGGGATTCAGTACATGTCGTCCAATCCCGTCATACCGGCCTCGCGCCCTCGCCCTGTTCCATATCCCACCTCCTAGTCACGTGATCCAAGATGGCCGGCGAGATTGGTTTGACGGGATTGCAGATGGCCGGGGAGATTGGTTTGATGGGATTGCAGTACGTTGCCGTACATGTCGTCCCATCCCGTCATACCGGCCTCTCGCCCATCGTGCGGGGAGATTGGTTTGACGGGATTGCAGTACGTTGCCGCACATGGTCGTCCGATCCCGTCATACCGGCCTCTCGCCCTTTTGTCCGGGGAGATTGGTTTGATGGGATTGCAGATGGCCGGCACAAAGTCACGTGATCCAAGATGGCCGGGGAGATTGGTTTGACGGGGTTGCAGATGGCCGGGAGATTGGTTTGACGGGATTGCAGTACGTGCCGCACATGGCCGTCCGATCCCGTCATACCGGCCTCTCGCCCTCGCCCTGTTCCATATCCCCCCCATTACTACTCATACCTATACATAAATTTTACATTAAATGAGAAACAGCTAAATTAATTAATGTTATATAACATAGCAAACCATTTTAATGAAATAATTTTTTTTTCATTATTGTAAATGAGAAAAATAAACAATGTTTAGAAACATATTTTACAGAAAAAATATCAATAATTTTGTACAAGAATAGCAACTTTTAATGAGTGAATTATGAACTGGAGCTGAATAGTACGGCAGTCAAGAGTCTAACTTGCAGATTACTGTACCTTGATGCTTTCTACCACTGGAGGGGAACTGTGGGGAGAAAAGTTTTCCGTCTCTCTCACACTACCTGATCTAAGCACAATTAAGTTTGGAATTCTTTTTTAGCAAAACTATTTAAAATATATGTTATGTGGAACTACTTCAATTTAATATTGGTTTTATTACATGTTCTAATTCAAAATATTTATTATGTATTAATTGGTGATCTACTAGCTGAGTAGTATGCTACACACTTCTAAAAAATGAGGTCTGAGTTTCAACTCCCAGGCTTGCGGTAGGAAAATTTGCACCTTAGGTCGTCCAAAGTTGATTCAGTATTTTGAGATGGTTGGGAAGCTATATCCAGCAGCAAATCCCATGGCGTTGGGAGACAATGTACTAACCTCATATTCTTGAGCAAAACATGAATATGTATTTAATGGGGTTTTATATATATATTAGAACAGTTTAGCAGCATATTTTCTTATTATAAATTAAAGGTTATGTTAAAGGGCACTAGGCCAGGAATTAGGATAATAGGGGAGATGGGGCATCAGCAAACTTACCTGAGAAGACAAGTTCACTAACACAGTGCTGAAGAAAACAAATATAAATTTCACAAATTTCAGCTAATGATTGACTTTGATTCTAAGCTAAGTACGTATCTACTTACTGATGAAAGTGTCATAGTGGCAAGGAAATTATAGTTTGCTGTTCCCTATATCTCCTATTATTTTCATATAAATTAAATATTAGTATGAATAAAGAAAATAAAACAGCACAACTAACTATATGAACAGAGTGCTACAGTTTGGCCCACTCATGACTATCGGACACATTACAGTCAAAGCAATAATTTAATTACCGGAGCAAGTGGTGGGAAGCAGGGGGGAGGGAGTTGTGGAGCAGTTGGCCTCATCTGAGCCGTCCCGACAGTCATCCTCCATGTCACACACCCAGCGCTTGGTGATGCACAACTTATTGGCACATTGGAACTGTTCACTGGTGCAGCTGATGTAAGCTGAAACATAAACACAATTAACTTATTTTGATATTCTTACTTGTGCTACTATTCTAGATATGTAGTGTTTATTTCACCTAAATATCAGAATTTCTAGCTCGCCATCTTATTGTAATGAAAATATTACTGTAGAGATTTGATGGTTATCTTGCATTATATTTAATAATAGCAAAAGGCTTTAACCAGATCATATCCTTACAAATTGGTATAATATTAACACTGAAGCAAAATAGAAACTCTAATATTGAATCAGAAAAATAATGGTGGTAATCGATGAAAATTACCAAAAATTAGCAGGAATAAGAAACATCTGAGAGGAAAATAGAAATCTAACTTTGTTAGATTAGTGAGGGTTGGTATTTTTTTATTCAGTTGGTGCTTTACTCAAGTTGATTATTGGTTCTTAAGTACGAGTACTTTTTTTAGGTTATGTCAAGTAAACAATGTAGGTACCTATAAGTGCTAAATAAAATAATACAAATGCATTCATTGACAAATTCAGAAGCCTAATTCTATATGAGAGATTTATCAATGCAAGAAGTGAATAGTATCTTAAGTATTTCTAAATGTTACATCCTTAAATACATTTTAAACATACATATACATTATGTTAAATACATTTTAAACATACATATACATTTAAGGCAATACATCCTTAAACACTATAAAATTATATAATTTTTAGAATTAGCTATACTCTTTAACATGCTTTTAAGAGATCCATATCTTCTAAAGAACAAAATAATGAAGTGGCTCATTGGAGAGGCAATTTATATAGTTAATGAATTCAAGAACTTTATAATAATATAATTCATAATTTTATTAAATGTAAGTTCTCAACGTTTTATTTCTTCTTTGTACTTTTTTACGTTAAAAGCAGTCTGAAGATTTTTAAAATAAAATAAAACCTAACACCAAACTCCTTATATTGTTGAAGTGTTGGATGAAGTTAAGAAAGAATATGTTTTTTGCCAAACATTTATTCAGTTTTCTTTTTTTTGAAAATTCATAAATTTATTTGGAAATAAATTAGTTCTATAGATTTCACTCTATAAATTTCATTGTTAAAAATGTAATTCATATTTATTTCATTTATGAAGTATGCACACAATGTCAGATTTCAACATGGGCATGGCTTGACAAACAAAGCTAGACTGACAAGACTCTATTTCGTGTGTCAAGTTTTTCAGTAATTTCCTTTAAAATTAATTTTTCAGATGACCATCTCTGTTGTAATCATAAATAACAGTTTGAAATAAAATAGTATTACACATTATAAAATTAAAGATTGTTTAAAGAAATTATTTGATCTAAATGTACACAAAAAATGCAATAAAACTTACTGCAGTTCCTCTCATCACTACCATCTTCGCAGTCCTTCTCGTAGTCACAGCGCCAGCTAGGCGAGATACATTTGCCACTGGACACACACTGGAACTGATCTGCCATACAGGTAGTGGTCCCACAGTTAAGCTAGAACAGAACATAGTTTACTGAACTTGGAGTTAAACAGTATTAAAGACATCAGCCAGCGACTATCAGAGCCCTGAATTTCTAACAGACAAGTACACTGATCACATCACCCGTGGTGGAAACTTACATGCCCTACGTCGCATCTCCATGTCTACACCAAACTTTGCTACATCACCAACACTGTGTTATGACACCTCAGCAATATAACAACAACAAATTGTTCTTTGACAAGCACCAATCCACTAAAAACACGAAATCCATTGTATGTATCTTGAAAATGTATGAGGTAAAAGATATTTCTAAATATCAGCAACTTAAGTATGTAGTGAACATTTCTCATTGATTGTAAAACCTAGAATACTACAAGACGTAAATAATATAGATGATCAAGAAAGCCTACTCAGGATCATACACAACTTGTAGATAGTACTTACACAAAACAAGTAAACAACACAAATTTATAAGCAAAAAATATACAAATATTACGGTGATCAATTTTGGTAAGCCACCTTAACCTCCCTCAGACCAGAGGGATTTCAAAAATAGGAATGAAGCATAGCAGGTATTCCTTTGTGAATCCCTCTGGTCTGAAGAGATTAACATGTTTTTAAAGAATCAATGACCATAACATATATGTACATTTTTCTTACATTGTAATAAATGTGTGTTATAATGAAAGGAAAGCAGCATACCTGGTAAACTTGGCAAACTGGTACACTGTAGAGATACAATCACATCACAAAGAATTGGTTAATGAAATGTTTCTGGGCCATTGGCCCCAGGGAAAACTTAGAAGAATGGAAATTGCACATCAATGCAGGCCCTGACTTCTGGGTGGCAATTTCTGGGGGGCCCAAAAATTGTTGTTATTTATTTTATTATTTCCAGATAATTGGTAAAAAAAAAAAAATACTGGAACAACTCAACATACTTGTTAGCTTGCATAAGCCTCTTAAGAGATCTGGTAACTGTCTACTGCTGTAACGTAGCATTCAGTATATTATGGTGGAGCCGGAGCAAGTGAGACAGAATTTAAATAAAGAGGACATGGCCTATACTCTCAACTTCGTATGCATTAGAGGTGTGGCAAGATCCGCCACCCTGGTCCGCGATTCAGGCAGAAAACAAATCTCCGCAATGTAGGCAATGTTCTCCCGGTAAAAACACCAACATTTTAAACACTTATTGTGGAGCTAAAGTTTTCAAACTTAACATGTTAACAGTACAACACATCTGGACACTTTCAAGCGAAAACCCACTTATACATCAGTTATAAATAATAATTAAACATTAAAAGAACTATGCAGTTTTCATTTTTATAAGAAAAAGTTGGCTGCTAACTTTTTTATTTTTTGGTCAGAGAAGTTTTACCAGCAGCAAAGTTGTAGGGGAGATATTGAATTTAACATAAAAAAATAAGAGTTCAGGTTGATTCACTAGCACAGTATATTTATTGCAGTAAAGGGTCAACATTAGCAGTCCCTGGCGTGCCGCAGGTCTCCGTAAGCACATACTGCAGTAAGCACTTAATGGTGTACAGGGATCATTTACATCATAAATATTAAAAATATGGCTTTTTAATATTTATGAATTGTTCTCGTCTAATTGTTTAAGAGTCTTAAATGTTCACCTACTGTCTAATATGTTTCAGAAGTTTATTCACACTTCCAAGAATATTATTCAAGTTTACGTATAATCCTCTAATTGTTGAACTCATTTTCACCATAAATTTCAACAAATATGTGACATTATAATTAGTTTATAAATTAATTAAACACTAAAACTAATTTAATGTAATTATTGAAGTTTAATCAATTAATCACTGCACTATTACTAAACGAGACATTTGCCTTCCATTATATAAAATCATAGTTGGTATTTGAAAATGACAAGTCAAACATATAATTTTCAATATACGTTTGAAAATTATACGTTTTTGAACGTATACATTACTTTAGTAAACAGATCTATTATTCTTGTCTTGTTCACTATAAAACAATGGAAATGATATCACAGTGTTACTATCATATTATCATGTGGCTAATAAGTTAAACAGTAATAAACCTGAGTTCAATTATACTGAATACCAATCTAGTGAAATAGAAAGAGCTTATATTATTTTACTGTCAATATAAGCAGATAATTTTTTTTCTAAATTAACATCGAGTTACACATCTTCAATAGAAAATAAAAACCTAATATTTAGGCCTATACATGTTTGTATTATATCAATGTGTGAGTTATTTTAATACCTCATCGGTCATAAATAAATAAATACCCCATCAAAATAAAATATATACTAGACTATATTTACAACTAGCTGACCCGGCGAACTTCGTACCACCTAACAATGAATCTGATAATGTGTTTATGTTAACATTTTGTGATGTAATAGCTTATGATAAAATTATTTTCAAGCACGTTTACATTATTAAATAATAATACATTAATATAGGCTACAATATAATTTAAATAACTCACAGTTATTAAATATAGTATTTATAAAAAAAATAAACAAACATACATCATTCAATATAGTCAATAAAGTTAATTTATTTATCAGTTGTGTTAGCATTATTCTTTAATGTTGAAGCCTTTATGGACATTAAGACCTTCATGGTTAAACTTTTAATTGTGAAGCACTTTGTGATAAACGACATTTTTAGTTTTTTTCTGAGGCGCAAGTACAAACAAATCGGATGGTTTGCCGACTCGTGAACATGCCACGTATAGTTGGCCGTGTGAAAAACACGCATTTTCTAGGTTCAATCCACAAACACTCAAAGATTGACCTTGTGCCTTATTTATGGTCATGGCAAATGCAAGACGAATAGGAAATTGTATTCTTTTAAATTCAAAGGGCATATCTGTAGGGATCATAGGAATCCTTGGAATTAGAACTTCCTCGCCTTTGTACTTTCCTTTTAGTATCTTTCCGTGAATTACATTGGTCATTAATTTTGTTATTACTAAACGTGTCCCATTGCATAGTCTCGGTTGGTTTAGATTTCTTAGTAAAATGACGACTGAGCCAACTTTCAATTGTAAGTTGTGTGGCGGTAAACCGGACACGTCCAAGGAATTTAGAAATTCGGTTGGATAATTTGTGGCCTCGTCTTCATTCGTTACACAGTCAATTGATTTAAATGAATGGATATTTCCAACAATTTGATTCTGTATAATGATGTTTAGAGTGTCTACATCAGTGTTTTTAGCTGCCAAAATTACTCGCTCGCTCAACCAATCGTTAATTTTGTGGTTAACTATAATGTTTGGAAAAACTTTGGCTATGAGTTCGTCTTTTGAGGATACAAAATTACAAAAATTTGCAGGAAATGAAATTAATCCACTTGATGTGTCGACAGGTACTTGGCCATTGCCTATAGTAAGCAATTGATTTGAAGTCTTCAGCTGATGGATCGTTTAGCAATTCTACTCTCATATTTGATGTTAATTTTAGTTTTATTACGTATCGCCAAAGATTTGATGATTTGAGGCAGGCATTTATCTCATCAGCAGGTGTTGATCTTGGAATTACTGGCAGTGTTTGCCGGAAATCACCAGAAAGTAATATCAGTGCACCTCCAAAACATCTTGTGTTATTGCGCAAATCTTTAAGTGTTCTATCTAGTGCTTCTAATGAACGTTTGTGCGCCATTGTGCATTCGTCCCAAATAATGATTTTTGATTCTAATAACACTTTGGCCATTTCAGAGTTTTTTGCAATATTACATGTGGGTTGTTCATTAGTTTGAAGGTTTAAAGGCAATTTAAAAACTGAATGAGCCGTACGGCATCCTTGTAGCCGCTATTCCAGAAGAAGCAACTGCAATAGCCATGTCCGATGTCGCACGAACCGTAGCCAAAATCAATGACATGAGAAATGTTTTTCCAGTGCCACCAGGAGCATCTAAGAAAAATATACCACCATTTCCATCATAAATTGCCTTCATTATTACATCGTAGACCTCCTTCTGTAGTGGGTTCAACAGGGTTACATTCGTTTGAACTGATTGTTGCAATTCATGTATATTGTATTCACGTTCGCGTTTCAACTCTCCATTAAGTGCGTCATTCATTGCACGATCTGGTGCTGGCATCCCTAACCTAACTAACAAACTGCCACACATGAGATAACACATATCTTCGATTAATATCAACGCCTGGTTATGCATAGCTTCATTCACCTCGATGTAGGGATTTCTAGAAATGACACGATCTCGATGTAAAATGTCTTCAGTCATGTTGTCCTTGTATTTGTTCCATAAGAGAAGAGGATTTGATGGAAAGCATGTAGAAATTATAATAGCAAATAATGTACGTATCTGGCTTGCAGATGCAGAAACAATTGCTTCAGCGAGTGTCGTATCCCAATGAGTATCGTTTTCAAGTAGATTGAGCTCTTGGCATGCAGCACGAAATGTTGGGCATAGTATACCGTTAACAGTTCGCAGTGATTCAAACGATGTTGGCCCACGAACGTTCACCAGCAACAATCGCAAATAAAAGCATTCATCATTCTTCGGATGAACAGTGTAAATACGACCGAGAGCATCTGTTGAACATAAACCCCGATGACCATGAACTACATCACCTTGTTTCCGACGTTGAAATTTCTTCAATGAAGCATTCCAGATGTAATAACGTGGCATTTCAGAGTAGTGTAATGTCTTTGCAAATGGATCGCTTTCGCAAATCTCAAAGAAACTGGTTAATGTTGTAGCTGGTGGTGTTTCAGCACGTTGAGCAGCATTTGATGCGTTAAAATATACTCTTTGACCATTCTCTAGATGAACTGCCAAATGTAAAACTGTTGGATGACGTTCGTGAATAGGGAATGAGAATATTCGCCAAATCGCCTCGTTACAGTTTACATATCTACCAACTTGATAGTTTGTAATTTCATCGTTAGTATTGTTAGTTTGTATTCCAAAAACTGCCATATCGCCTTTTGTGACATATTTGCATATGTATTTAATGGACTTTACTGAATTGCAATACTCAATGTTGCAATGTGTCTTAAATGTTTTTGAAAGGAGTGGAGAATATGGAACAATCCAACTGTTGTCAACCAATAAATCAATTTTACTTTCGTTGTGGTAGTTCGGCCGTCATTGTCAGGTGATCTACGGCGATACTGTGGATAACCATCGTTACCAGTGATGGTCTCTGCTGTAAGATTACGTGGATATCGCTTTGAACACTTGCCGTCGACCATGCAAGGTGATAGGGGATTAATGGCACCGCAAGGTCCATGTATCATATTTTTGATCACAACATCATGTAGTTCTGGATCAGTTGCAGAATCAGGAATCTCGGCACATATAATGTCATCGATTTGATCTGGTCTTAATTTTTTCAACTAACCAAATAAGAATGTGTGCATGCGGCAAACCTCTTTTTTGCCATTCGATAGAGTACATCCAGCATCGCGTATCGCCGAAGATGCATAGCTTAACAATGTAGTTCATCAGTGACCGAATTTTTTGCTTGAAGACTCGTGCGGTGATGTCATGCCGATCACTCGACGTTTGTCCGGGAAGCAGTAATTGAAGAATTTCTATCCATTTTGGATTGCACGTAAAGGTAATGAAGAGGTCTGGACGACCGTAATGACGGACATATGTCATTGCGTCTTGGGCATATTCATGCATATGACGCGGGCTACCTGTGTACGTTGCCGGTAGAATTGTCAGTCGACCAACATTAGCTGCATCTCCTTCAGTTGTTATTGCATCACGTAAATGTATATACTGCTCCGAACGCAGTTTGGCTTGGTTTAGCCGAATGAAATTTAGGCGCTCCGTTTCGATTTTAACGTACATGTCGACGCAATATTGCTGAAACAGTCTACGAAATCGTAGCAAATAGTTGTCACTATTGGGACGAATCATCAAACGATAAGCATAAATATTCATTGAGCTAAGCTTCTTGGTAGTTTCCTCACCATTCAACGGGTTTACCATCTTGATGTTGAAGTGGTATCCATCCTCTCCTTGCCAAAACATCAGTGGATACTGCAAAGTGTCATATGATCGGTGTGTTTCATATATTCTTTGCAGTTGTCCAGTATCGCGACGTGTAAGTATAATATCGCGAGTTTCCAGGTGTTCCCCAACTATTAGAATCGCAACTTCATCTACTGTTGGAGCGTTAAACCTGCGTTCGTGTGTTCCTACTGGACGTTTATCTGCTCTGAACACCACTTTGTGATCATCATGTGACATGCGCTCCATAGCAGTCTTCAACAGATTAATTAATACATGGTGTTCATTAAGAAGCTGCTGAAGACCTTGAAGGATTTCTCTTCTTAGTGATGTGTTGATTTCTTGTCGTCGATCAAGCTGCTCCTCAACGTTGCCCATAAAATATATTTGTAAGAATTTAAAATCTCCACTTTCAGGAGGAAGCAATGATCCAATTCTATGGTGGATTTGGCCTTGAATTTTGAATGTTGGATTGAATCCAGATTTTCCAATAATGTCTGCTCCAAATGAAGTCATCTGGAAACATCCATTGTAATTTTGGGTATTTGCTAAGAAATGACGTGATTGAGGTGTTTCACCACTAAGCAATGGCTCAGGTGGTGGAGTCAATATTGGCAGTTTTACTTTGCCACTAAGGCAGCACAATCCGGGAGTTTCTCCAGCAAACTTCAATGCTCCGCAGTGATCACAAACAATCTCCATAGGGCCAATGTCAACCGAAGGGTGTGAGCTGTAATTCATTGTGGAATCGTATTGAAATGCAGCTAGTTTCAAATCAACGCGTGGAATATTTCTTCTTGCAAATCGTTGTTGATCTCTTAAAAAAGCCCGACGATTCCTCATTGCTAATCGAGCGGTTTCTCGGGCTGCATCTCTTTCTTCTGGAGTTAGCGTGGCACGACGTTGCGCCATATTAACTCAGCGTTCTTCTCGTGCGATTACACGATCCTCTTCATTCAATTGATTTTCAGTGATCTGTTGCTTAACTGAATTACGGCTCCGTTGGAAAAGGTCAAATACTCTGGGTCGGGGCATTGTTATAAGAGTATCAACCCGTAATAAAAAGTATAAATAAACATTTAACTAAAAACATTTAACAATTACATTTGACAACAAATATTCGTAAAAAACAAATGGAATAGAAACCTATTTAATAGCTCTCATTTGTTATGCACAGATTTGTTTTTAAAAATTAGGTTATCATTACAACAGCTGTTTCCTTAATTTAATTTAATCAAGAAATGACAAACATGGCATGGTAAACAAAATAAAACATTCTTCAATAAGATTAACATGTAAACTGCAAAGGGCCATAGGACGCTTCCCTTAAGGCTTTTTGAAACGGAAAGAGGCTATTATGTTATTCTAGTACCTAAGGAATATCCCTGTAAATTTTCATGCCAATTGGTTCAGTAGTTTTCTAGTTATAAACGCTGTAACTAACACAACTTTCTTTTATGTATATAGATACTAAGATATTTAAAACGAAACTAAACAACATTAAAAGTTCCTATTCCTCTAGAAAAACTTAAAAAATTTCCTTGAAAGATGTAAAGAGGAGCTACAAAATGAGCCCTGTGAAAACAGTGTGTACATTTTATTCTGACGCATTGGCCCACTTGAACGGAACCGGCGCAGTGCAATGGGAAAGCACCTGCACAGAACGCTCTCCACCACTCAAAACACAAATCCCACACCACCATATTGGTCGTAGACTCTGCTTCAAACGCAGTCACCTAAGGCCTCTCTATTTATATTCTGTACTTACTGGGCAGAGCACAGGCTGTGCAATTTTAATCCACTTGTTTTGTGTTAATTTTTTAAAACACAAATTGGTTTTATACTTAACCCTACTATCTGGGATCAGCGCCCTTTTAGGTCGCTATGAATTTATAGACTCATCTGGGATCAGCACCCTTCAACAACCTCGGATTTATTGAATTTATTTTGTTGGTTTGTTAACAATGTAGTGGAAATAAATTAGTTCTGTTCAATGCAGAATTTAACTATCTTTACATTTCAGAAAGTTTTATGTTGATATCTCCAATAATAAAAAAAAGCCAAACGAAATAAGAACGAAGACAAAAGTGAAGATTCAAATCTCCCGCCGGCAGGCTAGGTGCAAGGGCTGTAATTGGAGGAATTTGAAGGAGAGTGCCTCTTAGATGTCTTGCCAGATGCAGATTGTTTCACTACAGATTGACAGGAAATGTTATGTGCTTTGTAAAATTTTAGCTTGCAACCCTGTATCACAAAGGAAAATTGTATAACAAAATTTTCCCCAAATCCTTTACAAATGGAGTTTTCAAATTGAGGTCAGCGCCCTTTTGGGGTGCTAGAATAATTATTGATATACTGTAATTCCATGGTTATACAGGGTGCCCCACGAAGAGGTTTAAATGTTTGATTTATTACTGCTTGTACATTTATGCATCGATAATTTTGAAACTTTGTGCACTCTTTTACACAAATTTTAAAAGTATACAGTGAAAAATTCATCTCTCTACAGGGGTAATTTATCAATATCAGCTGTTTAACAATGGCCACGCTATCTGCAGTAATGAACCAAACATTTAAACCTCTTCGTGGGACAACCTGTTTATAAACCCAAACAAATCATATATCACCTTACTTGGAAGAATATGCTCTACAAGAACACATGCAATTAAAAAAATCCCAAAAATGATTTCATATTTTTTACATACGTTTGAACTTATTACTTTTTTGGCAACATTTACCGCTTATAAATTTTAAAAATGTGATTTTCGTTATTTTTTATTTGAAACATGATTTGTGTTGCCAATGGCATATACTTATAGGATATATAAAGTCCAAAGTAATCAAATACTCTACTACATTTATATATAAATTGTATGTTATGTTCAAAATTTTACAATTGTTTTCAGAGATAACAGATTTTTTTTCGCATATGATTCCCTAAAAAATGAATATTTTTTCATAATTTTATTGTTTTCACGTGTGTTTTTTACACACATAACACTTTAGTACTACAAATATTTTCATTTTCTTTTATTTTGGAAAAAAAAATAATCCCAACATGTTGTATATTTTTTTATTGGATATATAATTAGTGGTTACTATTTAGCAATTAAATAGATACATTTTGGCTATCTTGGAATTTTTCGTAACATTTTTTATACCAGCTATAAAGGGTTGAAAGTTACAAAAACATGATGCGCATCAATTGAAAATGTTAACTCTACTCAAAATATCAATTTCTTACAATATTGTTACCCCAACTATAATTATTTTAACTGAAAGAATGATTCATGAGAAGAAAAACTATATGCTGTTTTATAATTTTTGGCTTCATTTACTATTTTTATTTAAATTTACAGAAAAAGGCTTACAGCATGTGCCAAAACGGCATCCCAGTACATGCTCCAAACCATGATTCCGGATCTAGCGGTAAAAAATTGGAAATACACAAACTGGTACATTTAAAATCATGTTCATATATGTTTAAGTTTGCACTAAATATGTAGCTATAAAAAATTAATCGTATTTAAAAAGAGAATATTTTTTTAATCAACAGTATACACAAAATTTCAGGTTGATTATGGTATCAGCCCACCATTATTGGGGTAATCCAACAATCCAATTAAGGAATCACAAATAATTGTTTTTTTTTTTTTGTTTTTTTTGTTTTTTTTTTTAGGGGGCGGCTACACAAGGTATTGCCCAGGGTGCAGCTCACCCTAAATCAGTACCTGCATCAATGGATCACAAAAAAATCTAGAGACCCACCAAATCAAAATATAAAATAAACCCAGTTTCTCCTTCCCCCATCCAAGCAGTAAAATAAAAACACAAGCTATACATTATTACATCATTTTATCATATAATAGATGGAAAAGTGACATTTAACCCTAGGTTAGTGTGGTGAGTAATAGTAACATTATTAGTGTGGTGGGTGTCAGAGACCAAGAATCTAAAAACCCTATTAAAATTGTTTATATCAAAATTTAGAATAAACATACAATGTTTAATGCATTTTCATTGTTTTTCATGGTTTTATAAACTTTTTTTGTGATTAAGAAAAATACCCTAGGTTAGTGTGGTGAGTAATAGTAACATTATTAATGTGGTGGGTGTCAGAGACCGAAAATCTAAAAAACCCTATTAAAATTGTTTATATCAAAATGTTTATAAATAAATTAGTATTTTTAGAATAAACATACAATGTTTAATGCATTTTCATTGTTTTTCATGGTTTTATAAACTTTTTTGTGATTAAGAACCTTCTTTACTCTGTAGGATTGAGACCATAACGTGTTTAGTGTGGTTGGTGTCAGGGACCGAAACGGAAGTTGTGCACAGTTGCAGTCGTTAAAAAATAATGCCACTTCAAGGTCATGCAAAGGCTCCCCCTAGAGGAAGGTACTGGGAAGGGGAAGGGCGTATTCTTACCCGGCTGCAATATTTTCTTCTTAGAAGTACTAATTGGTCTCTCAGACCGCGCACACTAACGTAGGGTTGTGTTTAATTGCTCTAAAGTTGGCAACACCTCATCCACCTACTTAAAAAGTGACTGTGTATCCAGTTGTTTAGTGACTGAAAAAGAGGCCAGTAGTCCCGAAATATTTCTAACCAATTCTTTGTGATTTGATTGTCTCTATCTACCGTGTACCAGTTTACCAGGTTAACTGTTTTCTTATTCTTTCATTACTACTGAAATTATAGGTCTAGAGCTCCAAACTTAACTGTAAATTATAGGTCTAGAGCTCCAAACTTAACTGTAAATTATAGGTCTAGAGCTCCAAACTTAACTGTAAATTATAGGTCTAGAGCTCCAAACTTAACTGTAAATTATAGGTCTAGAGCTCCAAACTTAACTGTAAATTATAGGTCTAGAGCTCCAAACTTAACTGTAAATTATAGGTCTAGAGCTCCAAACTTAACTGTAAATTATAGGTCTAGAGCTCCAAACTTAACTGTAAATTATAGGTCTAGAGCTCCAAACTTAACTGTAAATTATAGGTCTAGAGCTCCAAACTTAACTGTAAATTATAGGTCTAGAGCTCCAAACTTAACTGTAAATTTGTGTTGTGTGACATTCATTTGCTTTGTATTTCTACCAACATGCAATAAATTAACTAATTGTACTTCGGGAGCTGAAACAAGTTCAGATAGAAGTACTGCTTTCATTCTCAAGTGTGTAAACACTGTATTATTTGGATTAATAAGGCACCAAGAAGTCCTGATAAGTATAAATCCATATATCAGAAGCTAACAATAATTACTACTTAAACCACAACCTAATCACTAGAATAAATAATAAGTAAGCTTGACTGCTGCTGTTTAGTAATGAAATGCATACAACATTGAATAGGCTAGAAATTAAAACACAACAAACCCTAATAAATTATTTACATTATGTACAAATAACATTGTATCAGGAATGAGTAACATTGAGACACGGGGCGAGTAGATTGTAAGATGTTTATCAATACCAATGTACGTGTATGGGTGTGTGGTTTGGTCAATACCACTTTTACTATATGGTAGGTGGGTGAATCAATACTACTGTAGGTGTATGGATTGGTGGGTGCATTAATGTACGTATATGGGTGGGTGGGTGGATAAATGCCACTTTTAGTGTATGGTAGGTGGGTGAATCAATACTACTGTAGGTGTATGGATTGGTGGGTGGATAAATACCACTTTACAGTGCCTTTGCATTTTATTAGCTAATTGCATCTTGTTTACTATTTATTAATTTACTGTTAGTTTAAGTAAATTGAATAAAAATTATTCAAGTTAAAAAAAAATATATGACTGTTGATTTATAAGATGTTTACCAAAATATATTTAGATTAAATTCCCCATTATAGGTTTTGTTAGTATAAAAAAATCTGTTAGGAAATGCGTAAATGCCCTGTTGCCATTTACAATTTTACGTGCAAAATATATAAAAACACTCTTTTATATAATTTCAAGTGAATCCATTCATTACTTTTCAAGTTTTGTGTATACAAACATACTGAAGTTTTATTTTTAGATGGATAGATAATACTTCTGAAAATTTGTGTGTTTTGTAAACCTTTTACTTACAATATTTTTACCAATTTCCTAGGTATAACCTCCCACAATGCATAAAACTATATATTTTATAACTAAGAAAAATTGTCTATTATTTACAAAAACTACTTTATAACAAAATACAGATTTCTGAAACAAAATGCATACAACTATATAAAATCAAAATCAGATTGCAAAGAGTAGTTTTAATTTTTTTAATACTAATACAAAATAACAAAAATGGCCTAATTTCCAGTATATAGGTTAGTTCTTAACAATATTACTGTGCACTAATACTTCAGTCAAAATAATCATATAATACCTCGTCAGAGAAGTCTCCACAGTCATTGTCACCATCACAGTTCCAGAGTTTGGGGATGCACAAGTCATTCTTACATTTGAATTGATCTTCTGCACATTTTTTATTTTTGTCTATAAATAAACAAAACAATGAAACAAATACAGCAGCCATAATACAACTTCCATACTATGTTAAGTATATAAAAAAAATATCTATAGATCTCTGTTTAATACAAAATGATAATTAATTTATATAACATCTGTCCTTGGAAGTTAATATTAATATTATTTAATAAAGTAAAATGATGCCATTCTTTATATTTTTGTACATAATATAAATAAAGTTGATTTTAATTTCAGCATTGAATGCAGAGGAAATGAAAATGTTTAATATTTATGAGAAGTAAAAAAGTAGCCAATTGGGAATTAAAATTGAAAATCTAAAGAGTATTTCTTAACTATTTGCTTCCTGGAATTAGTGGGTGGGATATGCTTGTTTGTCAGTGACACATGTCAATGAAGACACTCTCTCTAACAGCAGAGCTCTGAAATAAACCAATTTTAAAGTAACAGTTTCCATCAAATTTAAAAAAAGTGTCTTGACCAAGGTTGACAAGTTCTTTAATAGCTTCATTGATCATTTCAGAGTGAATGTTGAAAGAGAAATTGATTTCTTCTAATGTTAGTACTCAGTTCAATTACAATGTTTTAAGCCTTCATCTGGAGTAATAATTAAGATTTAAGGTGAAAGTTTTTTATGCCGGGTTTCTCCTATCTTTTTTATTTTTGATTCCAATATAAACATGTTCTATTCCTTTGAAAAATTGCTAAACATTTTAACTATAACAATCAGTGAATTTTTTAAGTTAATTAGTTACAGGTTTTATAGTTACTCTACCATTAGATTTATTTTTTCTTTAAAAACAAACTTCATTCTTCCACTCTCCTCTGCTGCAAGTCTGTGAGTGATTTTATTCAAGAACTGAAGACCGACCATCAGGTTAGTTGGGAATTTGAATGCTGTGGTCTATGTATTCTGCTGCCCAAAGTCTTAACCACCAAGCCATCACAGTGAATATAATTTTGTTATGGATTATTCTGAACTCATGGTCCAATTTGTGGAATTTTTACTATCTAAAATTAAATTCTAAGTGAATGGTCCATGCAGTTATGTTTACCTTCAGGACAGGTGTCGTTGTCGAAGGGCTTCACTCTACCTGGGCAGTAACATTGGCCCTTGTACTGTTCCATGCTGTCTGGGCACATACACACACTAGTATTGTCAGCTTTCATAAAACACAAGTGAGAGCATTTCTTGTTATCGCTACACTGATTCTTGCCTTCTTGCAGACTGTGAGCATATACCTAGACACAATTATTATTGTATGAAAGCAAAAAATTAACTATACAACACTTTTTTCAGACTTTATTGATAAAATCTTGAACAAATCCATGCATAGTAATAAATGTTTAAAAATTTAAATCTCTTAAGCTAACTTATATTTTGATTTGAGTAAGAACTTTAAAATAAAATATAGCCTTTAGTTTTTAGTGTGGATCTGTAGCTTAACTTACAGCTTGTTACAAAAAACATGTAGGGCATACTCAGGATTGAAGATGTTCATCATTCGGCAACAAAGTACCAAAATAAATACCTATAAGTAAATATTGTTCATAAAACAGCCATATATTCATGTACTGTACTGCCCACTTATCAGCGCTGCTTTAGCAGGGCCGAGCCTTATACTAGAAATGGCCATCATTCAGCCCTTACCTGATTAAAATTTAAAGTTTTTACTAAAAATATGTCAAATGTGTTATGATATATTATCATATTATGAAGAAGGACAAAATCAGTGCATTTAAACTTCATATACTTAGTGATGTTTATTTTAGAAATCAACACTGATATCGGAGACTAGTACCTTGAGATCCATAAGGCCTGGAAGGTTGCTCTCAATGGGTACAATGCTGACGCCATGATCTTTGTCTGCGGAGTACAGGCTGTTCTGCTTCCAGTCATCCCAATACATCAAGTCCTTGAACACTGCTACAGCAAATGGGTGTGAAACTTGTTCCTATAAAATAAAGAATCATTAACAGCTGGACTTTTTGAAATTGTATTCATTGAAATAAAACAGTAGTAAATGAACTTTAATTTGTAAGCTGTTTTTTTTACCTTTCAAATGTAATTTTGTACTGTTCTTGGTGGGTTTGCTATATTTTGAATTTAAGAATTGAAGACTTATCAAAATGCTGAAAACTTAAAAAGTTTAATGAATGAAAGTGTGAATGAAAGAGCATGCAAGGTGAGTAATCCAGTCATTTCACTAATTATCCATTTGTAAATTCAGCAAATTGTCAGTTTGCTCTTAACTGTATGTATGGAAATATGTTCAACGATAACAAATGTTAATTTTGAGGCCATTAATTAATGATAAAAGTGTAGACCATTCGTTTTTGTGTACACCTAAAATCATTCTCAATATATTTAAGTGTAATGTGATTGTAGTTTATTTAAGGGTGTTCGTCCGACCGGCTCAGCTTGGTGCTGCATGGAGTTTAGTTCAACATTTCGCCACCACTGTCGCCACGAGTAGCAATGTGAGTGAGTCCCTTGCTGTTGGCATGGAAGAGTAACATCACTCTTGCTGCGTGTCCGGAGCACAACTGGGAATAACTCCCTAATTTATTGTAAGCTTAATCATTAAAGATTGAATGTATTATTAATTTACTTTTTCGGCCTAAGATAATTGTACTAATTTCAACTAAAAATTTGTACAGACGTCATTTATCAAATAATAATTGGTTAAACTTAAAAAATACTATTTTTATCATTAGTTTTAATTTACTCTAGGTTGGTTACTTACCATTTGTCTGCTATATTCTCAAAATTTGAATAAAATATATCGCACGGTTTGTAAATGAGTTAGGACCCAAGAAAGGCCAAATTAGTAACATTAGATAGCCACATTTCTGTAAAAACTTTTTTTTTATTTTTTCTTTCAATACTTATTATTTGTAACAAAACAATTTTATTAAAAATATTTCAAAAACTATTTTCGATCCAACACCCTAAGTATAAACCTAGAATACTATTTAAGTACAAATCGATTTAAAGCTTGTTGTTTTATCAATCAATATAAATAAAAGTAAATAAATAAGTCTGTAAAAATACCTTATTGTGAATGATCTTGCGAAAATGTTTGCCATCAAGATCAGCACTGCCGATAAAGTCTTCTCGTGCATCCACAAAGTAGATTCTCTCTGCGATGAAATCGATAGTTATGCCATTTGGCCATTCAACATCAGGCTTAGAAAACAGCCGCTTGACACCAGAGCCATCTAGATTGGCACGAGAAACGCATGGATCTCCTACAGCCCAGTCAGTCCAGTACAAATACCTACAAAAAGAGACCATCCATTAGTTAACATTAGTTTAAGGTTAGTTTTTCACAATAGGACAAGTTCTTGAACTATTTCGGTTTTAAGTTTTGTTTAGGTTAGAAAAGCTGACTAACTTTTTAAAATATTCTTTTGGTAAGTCCTTTGCAAGTTAATACATATAAAATAGGTAATAAAACAAACCTCTTCTGTGATGGACAGTAGTAGGGCCAGTGGCCTTAAAATATCTCCAAGGTTGTTTTGCCTTTCCTGTGTTTACCCTTCAAAGGCTTATAAAAGGAATATTTACAAAAGTTAATCCTGCTTTCCAGTCCTAAACATCATCATAGTTAAGTTTCTTTATTTCTTTACTACAGGGGTATGCAAACTTATAAGATGACAACTACTTTTATTAATTTTATCCATAAGTAAAAAAGTAAATTTTATCAGTTCATAAATTACCCAAACCAATCAAACTGAAGTATGTATAGTGCTGGCACTAGGTATGAAAGAGTCCCGACATTTTGGGAATATCCCATGAAATGATAATTCTCTATAGACTTAGTCTCTCTCTCTCTCCCTACCTCCCCCTCTCCCTCTCTCCCCTCAGGGAACTTGGCAAAAAAGTGAGGTTAGGCAATCTGTTACTCACTCTTGATTGTGTGAAAATACTTTATAAGCAATTTGCACTATCAAACGGTGAAAATTGGAACTTTGTTAAAAACAGTACAGAAAGAATATTTTTAAATTTAGAGTTGTTTTGTTGTGTACAAAAATTTAAATATTGGTGTTTTTCTTTATTACAAATTAGTATATTAAGAGAGATAGGACATCAGCAAACTTACCTTAAAAGACAAGTTCACTAACATCAGAGTAGTAGTCACAAACACAAAATACACAAAAGCTCACAAATTTTCAACACCACTGGCATTTTCTTCAGGTGAGTAGAGGGAGAGAGAGAGAGACACTGAAATGGGTCATTTCAGTGTCTCTCTCTCTCTCCCTCTACTCACCTGAAGAAAATGCCAGTGGTGTTGAAAATTTGTGAGCTTTTGTGTATTTTGTGTTTGTGACTACTACTCTGATGTTAGTGAACTTGTCTTTTAAGGTAAGTTTGCTGATGTCCTATCTCTCTTAATATACTAATTCCTGGCCTAGTGCCCTTTAACCTAACCTCTTTATTACAAATGTATTTTCAAAGTTGAATGATTTATTTGTAAATACACACAATTTTTACTTCCTTCTGATAGCTCAACTAAATCCAATTAAAAAATGACCAAAACATTGTAGATATATCTATATATAAAAGTACAACATTAAGGTGCTTACCCTGCTGCAGGATGGAGAGCAATACCCCTTGGCTTCTTGAGTATGTTCGGCCCTATGACAGTGTAGCGCATTCTTCCTGCATGGTTCAAGTCAGTCCTCACCACCTGTATTCTTGCCTTAAGTCCATCCACAAAGTACAACAAATTGGTCATCCAGTCTAGTGCCAAGCCTTCTACTGACGATAGATCCTTCTCTACTATTATCTCAACACTACCATTGCTGTTACTTCCGAGACATTGGCGCTAAAACATTTTAATTAGTAAAATTACTAACATTATATGACCAAATTTAACTAACAATCACATTATTTTGATTTACGTCTTCAGTTTTCCAAGACTATGAAAAAAAACCAAATTTAAGTATAAATTGAGTATTTCTCACTGAATTTATGCTAAATGAGATAAAATATGCATTTATTCATAAAACATATACATGAATAGTGTCGATATAAATTCATTGTGTGCTTATTCTCGCCCTAACAATACTGTGTCACAAATATATGTCAAAAAAAAAACACAACTCATTTTCAACCAGCAAAGTGGATAGTTAATTATTTAAAAATAAATATATGTGTAAATATATTAAAATAATAGGAGACACCCCTGCACGCCTCACATGCTAACCCCAACTCTCACTGCGCACGATACAACCTCGGCTTCGGCCTTGGCATGTGACTTTGACTACAAATAATAGTAAACTAACTGTATAACGTAAAATCACAATATTAAATTATTTACAGTATTTAACTCACATTACTTGCATTGCTACCTGTTTATTAGTATAAATACCTGAAGTATTACTTAGACTATTTAAAACATGTTCATTTCATTTGTTTTTGTTTTTATTTTGTGAATCTCTCTGGTCTGAGGAAGGTGAGCATGGTTCGCCGAAATCGATCACCATAATATTTGTGCATTTTTGTAAAATATTTGTGCATTGTTTGATTTTATTGTGATATATTTGTGTGTGTGACGTTCACTGCATTTGTACCAAAACGTATCATGCTAATTAAAAAACTATTTTGTTTAACAGCTGAAGATTAAACTCGTAATGCATCAATAGGATAACGTCAAATTTACAAAATAAACATGTTTATTTATTTACAAAACAGCTGTTATTAATGTACTAAAATCAACTCAATATTATTCTTAAGGAAAAAAGGAAATTTTGAGGGACTGTTTGTACAGTACACTCTTAGAAATCCGGATCGGCCTAGTCCGGACTCCGGGTAGTCCGGATCACAGATCGTGCAGAATTTTTTTTCTTTTTTTACTTAAAATGAAGAAAAACTCCATGTTTTACCGCCTTAGTCAGCTGCGTGACACGTTCGAGGCAGTGGAAGATTTTGTGCGGTAGAGGGGCGGGGCCAGAGCAATGACCTCTGCGTCACACCTGTTAGTGGCCCCGCCCACCCGCGCTCAGTTGACTGCAAGCGCTTGGTCAGTGCGGAAGTCAGTTTGACCTGTGTAGTTTGTGTGTGTAGTCTTTTTGTTGTTGTGTTGTTAGTATTTTTGCCTCGTATTTAAAGCAAAATGAGTCAAAAACGTAAAAAGGTTTTCGTGGCGGTGGAAGAGAAACTCCGGGCCATTAAACGTATTGATTCTGGTGAATCGGCTAAAAAAATTGCTTTAGAATTAGGAATGGGAACAAGTACTGTTTCGGACTGGAGAAAAAATCGTGATCAAATCGAAAAGTGGTGTTCCTCTCGAGACAGTGGAAGTGACATAAAAGTTAGAAAAACCATGCACAAAGGTAAACATGTAGAAGTTGAAGAGGCATTATTTTTGTGGCATCAGCACTTAAGGGGTAAAGGTGTTCCGGTCAATGGTCCTATGCTTCAAGAAAAGGCGTTACATTTTAAGCATGCAATTGAAGGAGAAGATGGTGAATTCACAGCTAGTGACGGATGGCTCGACCGATGGAAAAAGCGTTATGGTGTTCGGCAGCTTTCAGTAAGTGGGGAGGCTTTATCGGCAAACAAAGAAGCTATTCCTGAATTCAAAACCTTCCTTTTCAAACTCTTAGATGAAGAAGGAATTTCCGGCGACCAGCTGTACAACTGCGACGAAACTGGTTTGAACTATAAAATGTTGCCCACGAAAACTCTTGCTTCAAAAAAGGAAGCATCAGCCCCGGGTTATAAGAAAAGCAAAGAAAGAGTAACTATGCTAGCTTGTTGCAATGTGACCGGCAGCCACAAACTCAGGCTTACATTGATTGGGAAATCTAAAAAGCCTAGAGCTTTTAAAAATTTAAAGAAAACCGATGTGTTGCCACTTTGGTATACAAACCAACAAAAAGCGTGGATGAATTCTTCCATTTTTAAAACTTGGTTCTTTGATGAATTTGTTAAGACGGTAGAGAAACATCTGGCTAAAAACAACTTGCCACGAAAAGCCATTCTTTTGCTAGATAACACAACAACACACCCAGTGGCTGATGAGTTGAAAGACGGAGATATAAAAGCTGTGTTTTTGCCTCCGAACGTGACAGCTCTTTGCCAACCAATGGACCAGGGAATCCTTCAGGCACTGAAGTTGAAGTACCGCCGACGGCTTCTTTGTTATTTAATATCGGCAATAGACAATGAAGAGGATTATGTTAGTGCATTAAAGAAGGTTGACATGTTGGACGTAATTAGGTGGGTAGCTGAAGGGTGGGACGAAATATCCGCAATCGCAATCGTTTCTTCGTGGAAAGTGCTGCTGGACCATGAGGGAAACAAGTTCGATGAGGTCGATGGAGGGGAGCTCAAAAATGAAAATAAAGCGGACGAAGAAAATGTTGTTTCACTCTTAGACAAAATCCCCGGCTGTGAAGCAGCAAATGAAAATGACGTCGCTGAGTGGATGAACAATGACATGAAATTACAGACGACGACATTGTTAAAATGGTAGTTAACGAAGAAACGTTGGAAGAAGAAGAAGAAGAACTCTCCGGAATCCATGTGAATAATATCCCTCATTCAGAAGGATTCAAAATGCTAGATGGGGCGCTAGAGTACATCATGCAATTAGACGGCATAGCTGCAGCCGACGTTATGTGTTTGAGGAAACTGAGGGACATTGCGGCCAGACAACGGGCTAAAATGGTTAAGCAGACGACAATTAAGGGACTTTTTCAAGAGATAAGTTTTATGTGAAGTTGTTTGTAAGTTGCATTATTTACCATTTCTTGTAATTTATTAGTCATTCTTTGTAATTTTGATTTACTTGGGACTGTATTTCTTATGTTCATTTAAAGTAAATTTTCTTACTTTAATGTATAAAGTAGTGTACGATATGCTTAAATAAAATTGTTCAAACTGTCCTGTGTTGTTAAACTTGATTTTTTCAGTCCTGTTTTACTGTTTGCTCAAATCTGTTTTACTTAATTACAGCACACTACTGTATTATGAACTTAAGGGCTAACTAAATTATTAGACATTGTTTGTCCCATTTTTGTTTGAAGCTAACTCCTCTGCTCCCGTCTCTAGCCTACTGCCTTATCTTTACGTGCCGACCACACTTATGTTATATTTACCCTTGAATGAACCCGTATTGTAATAATTGACCGTTAAAAGCCGAAATTGACGATGCATTCAACAAACTCCGGGAAATCCGGATTTTTTAAAATCCGGACCGGACGACCGCCACATTAGTCCGGATTTCTGAGAGTCTACTGTACCTCTTAGGAATGGAATTTTGAAAAATCCTTTCTTAGTGGGTCCCTTCGATACTAAAGTTAATTTCCTTTAAAATTTGGTGTAAACCCGTTCTGTAGTTTTTGAGATTTCGTGATGACTGAGTTAGTCAGTCAGTCAGTGGTATTTGGCTTTTACATAGATTAGGTTAGGTTAAAGGGCACTAGGCCAGGAATTAGTATATTAGAGAGATAGGACATCAGCAAACTTACCTTAAAAGACAAGTTCACTAACATCAGAGTAGTAGTCACAAACACAAAATAGACACAATCTCACAAATGATCAACACCACAGGCATTTTCTTCAGGTGAGTAGAGAGAGCTCTCTCTACTCACCTGAAGAAAATGCCTGTGGTGTCGAAAATTTGTGAGATCTCTCTAATATACTAACATATATAGATTAATAACATTGTAAAAACATTAGTCATGAGTGTGCATGTTTACAACTGATATTTATAGTGTGATAAATTAGAAAATACATTTTGAATACATACTAACAGAAATTGAGTTTTAAAATGTTAGCCCAGTAAAGGTAAGTTGAGGGTTTCAAAACAAATACACTACATTCTATACAAAAATAATGTCATGTTGTCAACCTAAGTAGAAAGGAGTTGCAGATTTCAAACTAAACTAATGTCAAATAAATACTTTTTAAAAGTATCTGTTGTGATGTTAACACCAAGAGGATTCGGCTTGTGGAATCCAAACTTGACTGATGCGTCATTTTGTGATTAAATACTTTCAGATATAAAGTCTGTCATAATAATAATATTTAATGTATAAAAACCATTAAGTCGGCCCAGTAAACAGGTTTTGTGTATTTCAAACCTTTTGCTACCACATTTGAATAAATACTTATAGCAATAATGTTTTCATCATGTTAGCCCGTTAGACATCAATATACTTTAAACTCCATTACTGTCACAGTTTGCACACTTACAGAAATAGTGTCCGTCATGATGTCTGCCCAGTAGACACAGTTGTTATGGATGTCAAACTCCACTGCTACAACACTTTGTAATCCTCTGACAGGAAGTTCTTCCAATTGTAGAGTAGCCAAGTCCCCAACGTACAATACGGTCCTTCTGTGCCATCAGCAGGAATTCCTTGCGTTCACTGTAAGAAAAAACTTGTTGAAGTACAATAATTTACATTCGTTATGAGGAATAATATTGTAATATAAGAAATACATTCATTCTTTCGAAAATGATATAGTATTCAAGGCTAATTATAGTTTTTGTTGTCTTTGACATATTTAACTTTCTATAATGAATAGGTATCCTTTGTTAACCCCTTTAAAAAGGCTCAAAGCCGTAAAAGACCCCATGGTTATACTTCCCTTCAAGGCAAGCAGTCATAATAGATCCCCATGGTGAAATTTGCATTCATGGCCGACCAGCAATTTTCACTGGTCAGCCATTTTTTTAATTTGCTAGTTTACTATTATTCCAAATGTTGTCAAACTGCAGGTCCATATATATAGATATGATCTTCAATAAACATAAAATTTGATTGTAATATTAACCTGTGATATTAAATAATAATTGTAATAATCGTAATATTAAAACCTGTGAATTTATTTTTTTCCGAGTCATCAGCTGTTCAGTTCACTACTAATTCTTAAGTCATTATTTGGTTTTAGAGTGGTTTTGAAAGTACTGTAATTATTATTTACTGTGCATGAATTTTTAAGCAATTACTATTTATGTTATAAGAGAAGATGTAGCACTTTTCCTGTTAGTGGGCGATAATATAGTAAACAACTTCAGGTAATTAAAACTGCAACAAAAGAGTTCATTCTTAGTGTTCTGGAAAGCGCCTGTGTTGGTTTGATCACATAAATGTCAATATAAAACAGTGCAAACCTATGTAAGAGCCTTTATTCTAGTTTCAGTTGTTTCTTTATTTAGTTCATGTATTATTGTGTTACAAAACATTAAAACATTTAAATTAAAAATAAGAGTACTATGATTTTGTAACTAAAACAATGCTCTTATGCTGAAAAAATGTCTTGGCCTCCAAGGCCCAGGTTGCCATTTAAAAGCTGGCCTTTTACTTACTTTACCCAAAAAAATGTGTTGGCCTTAAAGAGATAAGTTATATCAACATAATTAAATCAGGAAAATCCTAGTATAAAACAAATTATTCTGAACAAGTGTTCCTTTTGTTTTTATTTAATCTTTCAGTTTTTAGCATATACAGTAGAGAGCCGATTATCCGAACGTCGGTCATCCGAACCGTCGATTATCCGAACGCCCTAATATGTATGTACTGTAATTCATATTTTGAACGTGATTCTCAAGTACGTAATTCAAATTTGCGCGCCAACCGAAACTCCCGCTGCGCCGGTGTTGTTCACTGTATGCAACGCTTAAATACGTCTGCCGCCTACGGCCTACTTGACTCGGCGCTCGTAGTATAGTCACTAGTCAGTGGCTTGTGAGCCTTTGCCGGGAACGGATCGTAGTGCTGTTGTGCTGTTTGTTGTAACGTTTGGTTCGAGACAGTTCAGTTGCAATCTCTTCAAAAAGGAAACACGTTGTTCTAAGTGTGTCGGATAAACTTACTATAATAAAGCGATTGAAAAGTGGTTCTAGTGGAGCAAGTTTAGCTCATGAATACGGTGTTGGTAAAGCAACAATTTCAGAAATAAAAAAGAAGAGCGATTCTATCTTGAAATTTGCGTGTGTGCTTGACAGTGCTGATGGAAGCTTGAACAGAAAAACAATGAAAACTGCCAAAAAACCAAGATTTGGACACAGCAGTTTATACATGGTTCATGCAGGTACGTGGTCAAGGACAGCCTATAACGAACGACAGCCCTCTGATATGCGAAAAAGCGCTTGAAATGAGCAATAAGCTCGGTGGTGATGCTGATTTTTAAAGCTTCTACTGGGTGGCTGAAGCGTTTTAAATCCCGCCATGGAATACGAGAAATAGATATTCAAGGGAAAAAAATTTTCTGCTGATGTTGCAGCAGCTGAAATTTTCTAAAATTTCATTTAAAAATTTGATAGAAAAAGAGGCTTTATAACCCTGACAATGTGTATAACGCCGATGAAACTGGCCTTTACTGGAAAAAGATGCCGACGAAATCTCTAGTTTCTAAAAATGAAATGTC
Source organism: Stictocephala bisonia (assembly GCA_035578905.1). Taxonomy (NCBI): domain Eukaryota; kingdom Metazoa; phylum Arthropoda; class Insecta; order Hemiptera; family Membracidae; genus Stictocephala; species Stictocephala bisonia. The sequence goes on along the minus strand of JAQJVL010000544.1, from coordinate 43,857 downwards.
TAGCACCTGGATTCAAAGCTAGCAAATCCCGCATAACTGCAATGGTGTGCGCAAATATAACGGGAAAGCCATAAGCTTCCATTGCTTATTATAGGGAGAGTCCAAAAATCCACGTTGTTTCAAGGGAATAAAGACTTTGCCTGTCACTTACAAAAATCAAAACCAATTACATGGATGTCTTCTGATATTTTTGTTGAATGGTATGAAAAGGTATTCATCCAGAGGTAAAAAAAAATCAGCGGGGAAACGGGAAAACCCAAGGAAATGTGCTTTTTTTTGATTGACAATGCTACATGTACCCCAAAAACTCTTTCTCTTGAAGAGAAAATGTAAAATTTAAGGTAATTTTTTTGCCTCCCAATTACATCCATATTTCCAAACCCAAGGGCCCGGGGAGTTATAGAGTCGTTCAAAGTTTTTACCGTAAAGACATTTTTTGGGGGTTATGGTTTTTAATTGGCCAAAAAGAAGAAAAACCCTATTTTCCAATCTCCCAAAGTTTAAAATCTGAAGAATGCTGTTTTAAGGCAGCAGAAGCCTGGACTTTTGAAAAAAGGAAACCCAACCTGGGGAAGAGTTTTTGGGGTAAGTTTTTATAAAGCAGACGAGGCCCAAAATTGGAGGAAAACCATCTTTTTTACTCAAGGGGTTTTCCAAACACCCAGTTTTTTTGGGGGGAAAGCTGGCTTAAAATAAACCAGTCCCCTGGTTTTTTGAGGAATGTGCCCGGGGAAAAATTCTTAAATGACTAAAATTTGTGACGAGGAGGGACCCGGGTTTATGGGGTTTCCCAAAACAGATGAAAAAATTTTAATTGCCAGGGGTTCAAAGGCTTAATGGGATGCAACGGGGATCTGATGACGAGGGGAAGATCACTTTTGAAAAAAAATAAAGGACCATCAATGAGGAGGTTTTCCCAATTTTTTGGGAGACGGAAAATGAAGTGGGTTGGGAAAAAGAAAAGTTTAAAAGTGATGCTCTCCAACTGTAAATTTTGAAACGCTTTCGAGTTTTTGCGGGAAAAAAAAGAGGCAGGGTAAAGAAAAAACAAATTTTGGATTTTTCTCTAAAAAAAAAAGTATGAAATTGTACTGTTATCTATGAAAAAAATAAATTGTTCTTTAAAAAGTTATACCCATGCATTCTTTTTTGATTTCATTTTTGAATTACTGAATTTTTTAGTTTGAAAATTTTTTTTGCCTTTTAATTTACTAAAAATTTCTTTACAATAAAATTTTAAAAATTTTGTCTTTTCAGGTTTGATTATCCAAAATATTCATTTTATCCGAACCCCCCCTTGGGCCCCCCTTTAGGGGGGGAAAATTCGGCGCTCTACGAAGAAAAATTTCTGACTAAAATAGTTTTTTAAAATTTCGATAACAGTTTTAGTTTTTTTTTTGGCCTATTTTAAATATTGTGTAACTTCAATAATAAAAAATTTAAAAATGAAGGGGGGAATTTTTCGAAAAATTTAAAAAAAGGATTCTATTAAAAAAGGGTTTTTATCTTTAAAAATAGATATTTAATTTAAAATTTTTACGACAGTAAAAAAAGGGGGCTGAAATTTTGGGGACCGCACCAAAACCCAGTTTTTACGTTTCTCGCTCGGGGGTTTTTTGCCCCCCAAATTTTAAAAAAAATTTTTTTTCAATAATTAAAAAAAATTTTTTTTTTTAAAATTAATTAAAAAGGGTTTTTTGTTTTTGTGTTTTTTTTGACGTACTACAATTACATAAACCCCCTTATATTTAGTTGGGGTTTTAATTTCAATCAATTGTTGTGTTTTTTGTTTTTTGGAATAAATGTTTTTATTTAAATAAAATTAAAAAATGGCAGGTTATTTTTCTATTTTTTGGGGCTTTTTTAAGTTTTGTAATTTCATCAAGGTAAATTTAAATTCCCTACTAATTTGAGTTTTTTTTCCCCTTTAGCTAAATTTTTAAATTTTTTTTAAAAATTAAATACTTTTTTTGAGAAAAAAAAGTGAAAAACAATCATATCTGAGAAAAAATTTAAAATTTTTCCCAATTCTCTAGTTTTTGGGAAAAATGTTGTTTGGGGCTTTTTAAATAGATTTTTTGGGTTTGTATTATACTTCATTTGGAGAAATGCCATACTATTTATGCACTGTTTTTTGTACAGTATTCCACATAATTTGTTGATTAAATGGGGTAAAGGTATTAAAAAAAATTTTTTTGAGATTTTCTTAAAAATATCGGGAACCAAAAACCCGATTTCAGTAAAAAAACCAAACCGGAACAAACAAAAAAAGGGAAAACCAAACCCAATCACTAGATTAAAATTGATTTACTTTTTTTGGTTTAATTTGTTGGTTATAAAATTTGGGTTTTCTCTAAGGAAACAGGAAGTTGGTATGTTGTAGTGAAAAGGCCCATGTCTGCCCCCCATGCTTAAAAAATTCCCAGGTGATCTTGTGGACGAGGCTCGAGAGGGATTTGGCCACTGATATTTAAAATGGGGTGCAAAAGGGAAAGTAGCCAAGAAAAGGGTTTTTGATCAAAAACTCGTCATTATTTTCTGCAAAATGGATGTGGCAAGTTCCAGTGAGTTTTAATTTTTTTTTTTAACAAAATGAAATTAAAACTAAAAGTCAACCCCCTTTTTGAGAAAGTATATATAATATTTTTAATTTTTTTTTTATTTTATTTTATTTTTTTAAAAATTTATATTCTTAAATCTAACGGGAAAGGAACACGAATTTTCCCTTTGTGTTCACCTAAAATCACCTTTGGTTTTCCCCCTTTGTGGAGATTGAATGTTTTTTAAAAAATTTTTATTTTTGGGCCATGTTAAAATTATTTTTAAAACTAAAAGTTTTTCTAAAAACTTAGCATTTGTGATATCAGATCAAAACCCTAAATATACTTCCCCAAGAGTAGTTACGTTATCCCAGAAGTTTTTACAGTGGGTTTTTTTAATTTTAAATTTAGTTAACTAAAAGGTTTTCACAATTGAAAAAAATTGCCCTTGAAACCCACTGCAGATGGCGTGAAAAAATTAAGGGTGATGGTTTTGCAAAAAGATTTTTTGGACCGGGTATTAACAAAAATTTCATGTAAAAAAAAATTTTTTATAAGGGAAATAAGTTAAACATGTTGTTATTTTTAAATTGAAAAAAGGGAAAGGAATTTTTTAAACTTTAAAATTATCTCTTTACAAATTTTACACAAAATTTAAAAATGGACAATTATTTACCATTTGCAAAATTTATAAAAATCTTTGGACGAAACCCTGTTTAAAATTTGATATGGAAACAAGAAGATGTCATATGGGAAACCATGAACCCGAGGGGTTTGAAATTAGTTTTTAGGGTTTTTTTTTACAGTTTAAAAAATATAAAAACTGGTGCCAGGGTTTCCCCCTCTTTTCTATCTCTCCAGCAACGAAAAATTGGGAAAATTTGCTCAGCTAATAGGTATGTCAAATAGTGTAAAACTTTTATTTGTTTTAAAAAAACACAAGGATGTCCAGCAACAGGGGAAAATTAAAATTTTAAATAGTACTAAAAGACGTAGGTTCTTATGTTTTAAAAAAAAAAAAATTGTATTTATAGAAAAAAGCAAAAAAAACTTTTTTAAGAATTTGACTTTTTTGTAGAGGAAAACAAGGGATGGACGGAAAAGTTTTTAAAGGGGTTTGGACAGGATCGGGACGAAATTATTTTAGGAGGGTATTTTTTCCAACTTAGCGTCCCAAGAATTTGAAAAAATAAGTACAGAAAAATATAGTGAAAAACCTTCTTAATAAAAAGGATTATTGTTAGGTAATAAATTTTAATTTAAAAACCCAAAAAATATTTTGGGTTAAAAATTTGTATTACATTTTTTTTAAAACAGGGAAAATAGATTCTCCCTTTTAAAATCACTCGGGCCCCCAAATTTAAGGCTGCCCTGTCCTACTCCTTATTTTTTTATTTTAAAATAAATTTTTAAATTTTTTTAAATTTTATGTTAAATGAAGGGAAAAGGGTATAAGCCTAAAAAAAAAATTAAAATTAGCAAAATATAAGTTAAAAAAAGGAAAAAAAACAATAAAATCCGAAATAATGAGATATGTTTTTAGCTGAAATGAAGTTTACTCAAAATTAAAAGGGAAATTGGAAGGGTTGTTTAGTATAAAATATAGGGGTTCAAAATAAAAAAAAAACTCCAATATGAACATTTAATCAAACCCCCTTTAAAAGTTAACAATAAAAACCCTAAATTTTAAATAAAAGCCTTAATATTTTAAAAATTTAAATTTTCAAAATTCCTAACTAAAAATTTCTGTTTCCCTGAAATTATCAATAATTTTTTAGGAATTAATGTTAAGAAAAAAATATTTTTACTAAAAAAAAACAAATAAAAAAAAAAATAATGTAAATTTTCTACTTAAATTTTAAATTTTTTACAGTTTTTTGTAACAAAATTATTTTTTTTGTCATTTTTAAAGTAATTTTATTTTTCATTGAAAGAATTTTTTGACAAATGCTCCATTAATAAAGTGCCCTGGTCGTACACACCTGTGGAGATTTTCTACACCCCTTGACCCGGGGAGAGGGTTTTTTGGGAAGCAGCCATAGTACGTCTTTTCAGTTTACCCCATGTGTGAGGAGGTTGTTGGTGATGTCCTTCTTTTTTTGGGACAGGACGGGGAGGTGAGTTGGAGGGAGGGGTGTTATAAAGTTTGGGTTGATTACTTTTTTTTTTAGGACATAGAAGATTTTGGGTAAAGGGGTTTTTCAACTCTTTCCTGGGCTTTTGCGGTTTATATCGGGTCTAAAAATTTTAAAAACTTTTTGTTTTTTAGAGAGGGTTTTGAAATCCGTCACTGTTTTTTTAATCCCAAAAACGTTTTTAAATTGTGTTGTTTTAAATTGTTAAAATTTTTTTTATATATATTATTATTTATATATTTATTTATTTAAATTAATTTACTCTTCACGTTTTGGGGAAAAAAAAAAAAAAGGGTTTTAAAAAAAGGGCCCAAGTTTTTCAGTCCCTGTGAATTGGGCAACAGTGAAAACCCAACATTTCCGGTTTGAGATGTACATAATTATAAAAGTAAAGGCAGGGAGGTACAAAATTTGGGGAAAAGCACAGAACAGAAAATATAAAAGCCCCCCTCGAAGCGGGGTGTCACTTTATTAAAAAAATCCCCATTAAATTTAAAAAACGTCATGTCACTCTGTCGTTTTTTTAAAAGGGAAAGACTACCCAATTAAAAAAACTGACATTGTTACCCAAAAAGGGGGAAACAATTTGGCAAAATGTATGAAAAAACATATAAAATGTATGTTCAGAAAATTTTTTAGTAAAGAAATAATAAAAATGTTTCAAACAATATATTGACTTTTCCAATAAAATTTTTATTGTAGTTGCAAAAAAAGATTTGATTGATTGTTTTAATTTTTTTTAAAAAATTTTAGGGTTTTAAAAGTTTTAAAGCTAAAGATTTTTGGTTTATTTTTGCAAAAATTTTTTACCTTAAATCTGTTTTATTGGTGAAGCAAAGACTTGAAAAAAACCAGGCATGGTGCTCCCTTTTCCCTGTGTACTAGAGTTTGAACTGTTTCTTTATTTTTGTCCACGTCTGGATAAGTTCCCTCGAATTAAAAAAAAACTTGAAAATTATAATAATAAAAAATAAAACCATTTTTTTTTGGAAAAAAAAAAAAATTTGTCCTATTGGAAAATAAATTTTAATATTAAGTACACGGGGGGTTCCCGAAAAGGAAAATTTTGTTATTTTTTTTTAAAAGTAATTTTTATTGAGTTTGAGTTGGATAGGGTGGGGCGAGGCGGGATCAAGAGGGCTGTCATGGGGGGTTTGGGAAAAATTCTTCCCTTCCTAACGGGTTTAATTTTTATAGTTATTTAATTTTTTTTTATGAACAAAAATTAGAGATGAAGCCCATGGATTGTGATCTTAGTAAAAAAAGTGCACACCAGAAAACCCAAATCTTTTTTGTCCCGTTATTATTAGTGAAATAGAAAATTTTCGAATTTCGTTAGTGGCATGAAAATATTAAAAAATGAACCCTTTTTTTCTAGGGAAAATTGTGATTTGGTTATTCAATAAACAAATTAAAAGATTTTACAAATTAAAAAGTGTTTAGTAAAAATTTCTCAAACCAATTCCGTTTAAATTTCGACGATGAAGGGAGTTTTGCTTAGAAAATTCTGATGTGACGTAACGTGGAAGAGAACGGGGAAGTGGAAATTACCCGGGGAAACGACCCAAGAGTTAAAACCCTTTGGAAAAGGGGAATCAGCTTTGGGGTTAGTAGAAACAGAAGAGGAACATGGTGGTTTAAAACTTACAAAAAAAAAAAGGGATAATTTTTATGATCTAACAAAATGGTTTAGGGAAAGTTTGCAGATCCGGGCCCAGTGAGTATTTTTCCCTTATCTAAAAAATAATTCTGTAATCAAATAAATTTGGCTTTCAGAATAAAATGAGGGAAAATACAAAGCCCTTGATTTTTTTTTTACTTTTTTTAAATTTGACGATTAGTTTGGACCTAAATTTTTACAGGGGAGTAATATTTTTGGGTTTAATACAGAAAAAAAGTAATAAAATCAAAAGCCCAAAAAAAGTAGTCCCCAAAAATGGGAACCTTTTAAAAAGTTAAATTTTAAAAGTCTTCTGTGATTTAATTTTGAACATAATTTTCCCGGCACCCATTACTAAAATTTAAATTTATTTTTCCAAAAGAGGGGTAAAATAAAAAAAAATTTTTTTAGCTATATCTTCAACAAAAAATTTTTTTTTTAATTTCTTTTTTTGGGACATTGCACTTCAGTCACAAGGGTGATTAAAGATCATGATAAAAAAATCGGGGAAGGGTTTTAAATAACATCAAGAAATTTTGAAAAAACATTTTACAAATCTAATTCGAAAATTTATCTGTAGATTAAAAACACTGTGCCCCTCGGAAGATTGTTTTCCCCAGGGTTTTAACCCTATAAAAAATGGGCTAAGTTCGATCTCATATTTTTGTATTGTTTTGATTTCCGATAAATAGCTACACTTTTTGCTTCGGGTTCCTGTTGGAAAACAAGAAAAAAAATATAAAATTAAGACCTGTTGAAAATTTAAATAAAATTATTGACACAATTTTGCAAAATCCTGGTTAAAGATGCAAATCCTCTGTATTCTTTTAAAGTTGACAGGTTTTAAAATTTGTCCCGAAAAATTTCTACCCGAACTTTCAAAAAAAAATTTTTTTTCGGAAAACCCCCCCGGAAAATTTTGGTTTTTTGTAAGGGGGACACAAAAAGTCTATTCTTAGTAAGAAAATTTCATGTAGGGACGTTGAAAGTCGTAGAAATTTTTTGACAAAAAAAGTGTTTTTTTGGAAGTGCAATAGGTTTGGGGGAACAAGGGGATTCATCGAAAAACAATTTTCTTTATTTCTTGCTTTTCCCTTTTTTTTTTTCCCCCCTTTTTTACCCTTTAAATTTAAAAAAAATGGTTTGTGTTAAAACCCAAAATTTTTTAAGCACTGAAATTCTACCCTTTAAAATAATTTTAATTTATTTTGGGTTTTTGGCCCACCGTATTTTGTTTTTAAAGCTTATCCCTTTTAATTCCCTATTTTTATTTTTAAAAAAAGATTTCTTACTTTATTTTAAAGTTTATTTTTATATTTTTGTTTCCCTTCATTTAAATTTTATCAATAATTTATCTTTTTTTAAATTGTTTTTTCTTTTTTATAGCAAGATACGGGTAACGGGAAAATAGGGGATTTTTGTTACTTGCCCTACTTAAAAAAACCCTTTAAAAAAAAACCATTAAATTTTGTACGTTTTTTCATTGAAGGGGGTTTCCTTCCCAAACGAAATTTTTTTGAATCGCATCACTGCATTGAATCGAAAAAAAAATTTTCTGTATCGACACCCCTGATTTTTTAAACCCAAGTAGATTTAAAAACCCAAAAGGGTAAAAATTTCCCCCCCAAACCCGAAATAAAAAAATGAAAAGCCCGAAGCTTTCAAGTTTATTCTTTATTGAATATTATTGGTTTCCCAAAAGCATTAATTTTTAGTTTCTAATTAGCCCCCAAAAACCCCTCCTTTCAGGTTTCTTGAAAAGTTGAATGGTGGGCGGTCTAGTTAAAAGGGGGTTGAAGAGAGATGATTGACAAAAAAATTTCCCCCAGCCTTGAGTTTCAAAAGGAAAAGTTTTCCAAAAAGTCCAAATTTAAATTCATTAAAAATTTGTAGTAATTGGAGTGAAGTATCTGATTTTCCAAAGGCCCAAAACAAGCTCTTTGACTTTTTGACCAAAAGAAAATTTTGGGAGTTTTAGAAATTTTTAGATTAAGGTTTTGGTTTTAAAAGCATTGTTTTATACACAAAAAGAAAATTTCCATCCCAAAGTTAAAATTTTTTAGGTTTGAAATTTCATCGGGTTTTTTTTGGTCCAAATTTTGGAGTGCTAGTGTTTTGTCCCCGTAAATTTTTTATGAAATTTTTAAACCCCGCTTTGGTTGCGACCCCAAAATAACTAATTAAATTTTTGGCCCAAAATTTTTCCTATTTGATTGGGAAAATTTTTTTTTAGGAGTAATATAATCAAAGGGTTAAAAAGTAAGAATTTTTTTGAGTTACGAATCTGTTGTTGTGTTTGATTACGAAGTTTTTATAGGTGCCCAGTTCCCACAAACAGATTTTTCTTCGGGGTTGGGCCCCTTTCGGAAAAAGATTTCATCAATAGTTTCTGCAAAACTACCCAATTTCAATCATTGATCCCCTGGGGTTAAAATCTGTAATTTATAGGTGATGGGTTTTATGCAACAAGTTTAAAATTAAAGTTGGCCCGGGGTCAACCCGGTGGGGTTTCCCCAAATATGGTTTTGTTGTTTTTTTCAAGGATTACAACCAAGTAATTTTTTGGGCTTCGGAACAGATCGGTTTTATAGGGGTCCCGGTAAAAGGATTTTGGGGGGGAGGTTTTTGTATGATTTTTAGTAAGATGTGTTCTTTTTAAAATGTTTAAGTTTTTGGAATTTTGGTTAGGGTTTTGTGGCCTTTGTGGGGAATTTGGTTTACAAGGGGTAAGTATTGACAACTACTTTTGATTTGAGGTTGATAGGATAACCTCTACTTTTGGAAGGCACTTACAAGTTGCTTGTTGTATTTGTATAGGTTTCCATGTAAAAGAGTTGTTTGATTGGCTTGGGTGGCTAATCTAAGTAGTATGGAACTTTTTGTGTTGTTTGAGTGACAGTTGGTATAGTGTTTATGTTGTAAGTTTGATTTAAATATCAGTTTTAATGATACTGTCCCTCAATCCAATTTCAACATGAAGGAAGACTGTGTTCAGAAGTATATTCCATGCCTTGTGCTTTGTAACCAACCTAAAAATTTACTTCCCTCTAAGGAATTTGACAAGGATGCCTTGTGATTACAATGCCTTTATTTCTACCAATATGACTTGATTGAATTGGAGGGTTAGCAGTGATCTTTATTTTTAATGTGTATTAGTTTCCTTTCATTGAGTGCAACTTCTCTGTTGGTCGAAAGGTAAGCTGAATTTCATTAAAATAAGTGGTTGATAATAATGGGTTTATTGTAAATTTTAGAGAAACCTGCACCATAATTCAAAATGTGTTAACTTTGAGTACTTTGTGTTAACTGGAGTACACTGTAACAAATAATATGTTTACATAGTTTGTTTTCAATAAAATAATAACAATTTCAGAACAATGGAACCCTGAGTTCTCCATTTTCAGGGTATATACGTTAATCATTGGCCCAGTGTGGATTTATATATCCAAAAATAGCTTTGAGTAACTGGATGGTGATCATTTGTCTTGGTTAATAGTATGATCAGCTTTCACACAGGCTTATATTATTTATTTATTGTCTAGGAAATAGAAGAAGCTTGCAAGAGAATCAAGAGAGAGATCGACAATTTGGGTCCAGAAGTGGGTGAGCTGAAGTGTATCCCTTGTACTCAACTCTCCCTCCAAACCTACAGCAGAGGATATTCGAGCCTGCTCCCACCCAACAAACCTAATGGAGCCATCGGCAGGAAGGTGGTTGTGTCCACCAATATTGCTGAGACCTCCCTCACCATTGATGGAGTTGTATTTGTAATTGATCCTGATTTGCTAAGCAAAAGGTAAACATATTTCAAGAAATGTATCAAATATATTTCAATCTTACTACTTAATCCTTGGGTATGTGTCAGGAGGCAAGGGATTGCTCAAGGAATTTTTTGTTTAGTCAAAAATTTAATCTTATAAGGTCCATTACATTGGTCGGAGTTATGAAGTAGTTAATTACGACTTGAGGTTTCTCATAAAAATTGTAATAAACTGAATACTCGTCAGCATAACATGCATATTTTTTTAAATACTAACAAAATAAATTCTAAATAAAAATGTGTTTACCTATGGTAAAAAAGAATTACAATAAATTATTCCAAGCCAGCACTTTTGTAATTTATAATAAAGTTAAATATCTTAGTATCACAAGAGTTAGTCAGCCAGCGTGATGTGTAAAATATAACAGTTGCCTATCTCAACCCGAGAGTGTAATAGTACAAAATTTAATGTACTGTACTACTACACTCTCTCACACTATCATATAACCACTTTAAGCAATCAGCTTGATGAGTAAATTGTAACAATTGGATACCCATACCTGAAGTGGTTAAAGTAACATAACCCAGATTAACGTACTTGCAACCTAACTTTCTTCATCAATTCTGCTCTACTACCAGTCGTAAACAATTTGAAATCTAATTCCTAACTGCAGACTAAAAGACTGTACTAAAGAAAACAAAATCCTGTGTAATATTTATCTATACCCCAAAAATCTTTTTTGGAAATTTGTTAATTCCTATTACTTGTACGTTATTCTATGAAATGTATCATATCACTTATTTTTAATAATGATTTTTGTTAAAGGTGTACAACCCACGTATCCGTGTAGAATCACTTCTTGTGTCCCCCATCAGTAAGGCTTCAGCCCAACAGAGAGCTGGCCGAGCCGGCCGTACTCGCCCAGGCAAGTGTTTCAGGTCAGTATACATTGTTCAACTGAAGCTTAGCTATGTACTCTGTTATGTACTGTGCTTACATACTTATATGAATGCAAGAATAAGAATCTATTTATTCCATTAATCTGATGTACAGAAATAGGACATGTAACAATATACAGTCTATAGATTTAAAACTGAATAAAAATTAGTGGCAATTGCAAAATAGTCAAGTAAACAAATTATAGTAGGCTATAATGGCTGTACATATTTACAAACAAATACTTACAATATACATACATATACAAATTTCAAGTGAATACTCTCCCATTTTATAAATGGTAAATCAAAATGTGACGAACATAACTGTCTAATAATTCATCTATATTATAAAAAGGATTGCCGACCCAACCAATCATATATTTTTAATTTAAAGTTCTTAAAGCTAACCAATCTAGCATCCTCAGGCAGCTTATTAAAGAAATTAATACAATGTAATTTGAAGGATTTTTCCTGTTTTTAGATGGCCTATGTGGAAGTATATTAATCTTATTTCTTCCTCTAGTACAGTACTTATGTATTCCCTGTCTTGTAGGAAAGAGATTTAAATTTGGTCTGCAGCAAAAACTTGGAAAATGTAGGGATTAACTACTGTAGGAATTTTAAGCTCTACAAAAAGAGGCTTGCAGTGTGCAAGTGGATCAGTTCCTGCAATGTTACGTTCAGCTTTTTTTTTTTTGTAGCAAAAAGATACCAACAACATGTGGGGAGTTATCCCGTGCGAGTAGACAATATAAGTGATTATAAAAGACCAAAATATGCCAATCTTAAATATTCTGGGTTAACAAAATGTTTTAGTTTCCAAAGCAGAGAATTTACTCTAGGGATTTTGTTACAAACAGTTTATGAATTGACCAATTTAATTTTGAATCAATGTTTATTCCTAAGAGCTTGACAGATTCTAATTTCTTGTTTAAGGCTAAGAATAATATATTGGGTTTTTTTCGGGATTACAAAACAATTTATTTGAGGAAAACCATTCATACACTCGTGTTTCTGCTTGTTGAGTAATTTGTTTAAGACAATTTAGATTGTGGCGATTAGCTAGTAAAGTGGTATCACCAGCTTAAGTAACAGAATGAAAATATTAAGATTTTCAGGCAGATCGTTAATGTAAATTATAAAGAAAAAAGGCTTAAGACCGTAAAACAGAAGATTGTTCATAAGAATATGGAATAGTACACTATCAAAAGCTTTACTCAAGTCGCACAATACCAGAGAAACAGAATCTTTTTTTTCAAATGCCGCTAGAGAATGATCAATTATATTTAATATTGCTGAAGTTGTAGATTTATTTTGTGGAAGCCAAATTGACTATTGGAAAGTAAATGATGAGATTCAAAATATTTATTCAACTGGTTGTACATAAAGGATTCAAATATTTTAGAAATTAGTATTCTAATATTTTAGAATATACTAATTCCTGACCTAGAGCGCCCTTTAACCTAACCAAAAATATTTTAGAAAAAAATGGGAAAAATTGAGATTGAACGGTAGTTTTGTATTATTTTTTTCACATTTCTTAAATATTGGAGTAATTTTTTATACTTTAAGCGATGACGTAAAATATCCCTCATTCATACAGTTGTTAGAAATGAAAGCAAGCGATTCACTTATAAATTTAATTGTTTGTTTTATTACAAAATTTAATATCCAATAATAGTCCATAACTTTAGAATTCTAAAACTTGGAAACTGCTCTTATGATATCTGCGGATGATGCTTTTGACCAAGTAAAGGAATATTGATCAACTCTCTTTTTTCTTAGAAAGTGATCTGCACTATTTGGACTGAGTGGAATTTTCTCATTCAAATATTTAATGGAATTCAGAAAATATGAGTTGAATTCATCAGGAATCTAAATTAAAATCTTGACTGTGAGTTGGTGAATGTTCATCTTTAACCCTTTGAGGACCGAACAATTTTTGAACATTTTCCTGTCTGTGCAAGAAATTTTTTTATTATTTTTGAAAAGTTGTATGTGAAAAAGACCGCGCTCAAATATGCGATTTTGCAGACATTCAGAGAAAAATTTGTAACTATAGTAATATATAAGATATTTAAATAATTTTTCCACTAAAATCTTTAAAAATACTTCCACTTTATAGAAAAAATATTACAGTGGGTTAGTGTCAAGTATAGTATATTATGTTTGAGATTTTATATACAAAAATTACAAATTAAATTTCAAGTTTGGCTTCCCCTGGAGCATAAACTAGAAACATTTTGTGTTGGAACCCTTTTCATTTTGTTTAGAATTTAAAAATGAACATTTGTAGCAAATTTTATCAAAATATAATAATAAAAAAAGTTAGAGCTAATTTACAGAATTTAGTCATACGCAAAAAACCCTAGGTCTGATGATGAATCATTGTTACTCAATAGTGCGTTATTGAAACGAGTCGAAGTTGAAGGTCCAAGTGGATCATAATTAGGGTCATTGTCAGTATCGTCGTCATATAAATCTCCAGAAGAATCATTTACATAGTCATAAAGGCATCTATCCAATTCACTAGTTCGTAATTTATCGCGATCCATTATTACATATAATCAAATAAAACTCAAATAATAACACTATGAACACTATAAAAACTAATTATATTACAAAACTAAACGTTAATAGTAAATAACGTTGACTCACAACACAACTCTACTCTACTGACAGTTCTCAATCGTCATCGTACGTACGATCAGCTGATTCATGCCTAAGAGTAACGATATTTTGTCATTATTAATTCGGTAAATGTATATACTGTATATTAATGGTTTACACACTTATATCAACTCATTTAGAACAGTTTTACATTCATACAAAGTATTTTTGATGACTACGAAAGTAATTACACGACAATAACCAAGCGCGTCCTGGCAGGCCGTCGGATCGGCCCATCGTCCTCAACAGCAAAGATGTCATGGACCGACACATCGGCCCGCTAGTCCTCGGCGGTAAAACGCAATGGGCCGTCAGATCGGCCTGCCGTCCTCAAAGGGTTAATCACTTTCCATGCAGCACTGCATTGGTTAAGAGCATTACTAATATATCGTTTAGCAGCAAGTTTTTTTTTTTTTTAAGGAGAGACCAACCTCCTCTTTTACCTTACTCTGCCCATTCCTCATAGACTATTGATCTGTGCGAGGAACTTAATCAGACAGAGTAAGGGGGCGAACCAGTACAGTAGAAGGTGAATATTACTGATAAAATCTTCCGGTCTAGGCCGGATTCGTACCAGCGCTATCTCTAACCCAAGCTCAAAGTCCTGACGCCTTAGACCACTGGGCCACCGGCTCGCCTGTGTTAATTGATTTCTATACCTTCTTTTTTATTGATTATAAATTTCATAAGCTACCTGAGTCCGCTTAGACAGGAGTGCAAAATTCTTATGAATTGTGAAAACTGAAAATTTCATTTCTTAATTTAGTTAATTCCGGTGTATACCAGTTGATCAATTTTTTATTGTTAGAGCGTTTTTTGTTTGATATTTTTACCAGAGGTGAACAAAAATACCACAAATCAACAATTAAAAAAAATAAATTAGTAAATAAGTCCTCAGTATTAATTTTTTTTTTTTTTTTTAATCGTCCTTCATTTCCCAGTTTTCTCTTTTTAAGCAAGATATGAACAAATCGATGCTGTTATCGTTCTGCTTTCTTATAAATGTGTTACCGGTAGTTGATTAATTTGGCTCTTTGGACAGTGCTTTATATTGAACATGTCAAAAAAAGGGGTGTGTGATCTGCAAAGTAATCTTTACCAAGGCATCTCCCATCAATATTTTGCATGTGTTTGGGAGACTATTCTGTTGATCTGAGCATTTGCTGTAAAATAATTTATAGTGTTATCGTTTAAATGTTAAGAACTCATTATAAACTAAATAAAATATTATACTGACAAAATAAATATATTATACATGTAGAAATATGTCGTCACAATAACTCTTGTAGAATATACAATACAAAATTTAATTGATTGTAGCACGAAAACAAATTCCACAGCAAATGCTTTATATTTTACTGGAAAAACATAGTCATCGGCTGAAACAGTATACAGTAGGCGAAATTTTGAAGTTCTTGTTAGTATTCAGTTAAACTCCTAACAGTAACTTTGTTATCAACAAAAAACAATAGATTAGAATGCAGTGAGCAACAATTTATTTCATTAGATGCATCAATGCTTCTTGATTTTCTGTTATAGTGCTCTGAAAGCTAGGCAAATATGACTTCATTCAAGTCTGCAACGAACAGTTCAAGTCATTTATGTGTCATAGGAGCCATTTATACTTTCAATAACTAAACTGAATTGGAAGTATTTTGGCCATATTGGAATTTTGAATTTATATACACAACATTGGTTCCTGGGTACACCCATACCCTTTATATGTTTTTATAACTGCTTTTGAAATGTTGATTATTCAGAAGTTGCTTTAACTTCACTAGTATTGTTATCTTCGTAAATGTAAGAAGGTTTATAGTAAACAAATATTCATAGCCCATTTTATGTAAAAAGTTCACAATTTATCAAAAACAGGTAAAGAAATGTTATTTTGTTTGTTTGAAATTTAATGGGACTTTTCAATGATAACTATGGAAATAGCTTGATAACTCTTATTTTTATTATACTCTTTTAAGTTTTAGTCAACAACACTATATTTTATTCAAGAACTTAAATATCATTTGTTTCATGATCCTTATATTGGCATATCTTTTTAGGTTATACACTGAAAAGGCCTACAAAAATGAAATGCAAGAAAACACATATCCTGAAATTCTTCGTTCTAATCTTGGCTCAGTGGTCCTGCAGTTGAAAAAGCTTGGCATTGATGATTTGGTTCATTTTGATTTCATGGATCCTCCAGGTAACTTTAGTATTCCTTACCTTAATTATGTTTTAGAAAATATTAGCCAAAATAAGAGAATTTTACTAAAGAGCACCAGGAGACCAAGCTTTGCTCGTTGAACGTTGAATGATACAAAAGCGAAGAAGGCGTCGAGCTGTCGTAAGCCACCTACAGTGTTTTGAAAGTATTGGTGGGTGAACAACAGAGCAAGATCGTTCGGGAATCTTGTCGGCTTTTATTTGTATTTTCTGTGAAGACAGCATTCGCCGAATGAATTTCTGTTGGTTCTGTTCTGTACTCGCTCTTTGAGGAAAAATATGGCTCAACAGTGCATGTATATGACGTCAAATGGTCCCATTAGTGAGTATTTATTAACAACTAGTTCTTCCGGTGTCAACCGCGTCAAAGGACTATTTACAATATATACAGTTCCAGACGTTTCGCCCATGCTACGATGTGGCATCCTCAGTGGTTATGCCTAACCAGTCTCAGCCTAACCACTGAGGATGCCACATCGTAGCATGGGCGAAATGTCTGGAACTGTATATATTGTAAATAGTCCTTTGACGCGGTTGACACCGGAAGGACTAGTTGTTAATAATGACTCCAGCCGCTTAAGAGGGCTCTAAAGGGAAAGAAAATATAGAAGTCATGCGACACTGGCGATAGAAGTTGGAACTACGTCCAGTTTAATCCGCCGGACGAAGTGCAATATAGTCCCAAGAATCATTTCCTGTATAGTAGGTTTTCGTAGTATTTTCAACCGGAAACCACAAATACCCCTTCCTCCCGTCTGCCGTCTCTTCAGGTGGCTACACGCCCGACCTTCTCTGTCTGAATGTATGTTGAGCCGAAAGGCCAATTCTTTTCAACAATTGTCAATTTTCCAGTCAGTACCGGTTTTGCTGCTGTACTTTATTTCTTAACATTTTTTATGTCATTTTGTTTTTATAAAAAATAGTAATATTTTACTATAGTTTTTATTAAAAAAAAAAAAGTAATATTTGTTTAGAAAAGTAGACTTTTTACAGCGAAATCAATTTATTCACTGATCAAATAGGGGGGTCTACTAAAATATTGAATTTCTACTTGAAACGTTTTCCAAAATCATAATTCTTGTTCAAATCTTGTTATTCTCAAAACGGTTAAAATTTAACATAGTTTGGCATAGGCTTACCATACTTATATTCTACAATTGAAGAGTTTGATTTATAAACATAAATATACGCTTTACTAAAAACTAAGTAAATTACGTTACAAAGAATGGTTTTTGTAAATATTTCTTAAAGCTCTTGGATTGTGATCTAAATATTGGTTTTTATGTGGTTAAATATTTAATAAAAGGCATTAATTGGCAAATAAATTTCTATTTCGTATCTTTTTATGTTCAGTTAAAGATTAAAACAACATACGCTTAAAGCATTAAAGGATACGCTTTACTGAAAACTAATAAATCACGTTAAAAAGTAATGGTAAAAAACCAACTGTCTATTTATTTTACGTTTTATAGTTTTGTACGGTTTATTAATTATTTTTAATAAAATAAAAAATGATTTCACATAAACTATCATAGTTTTATGGCAGTTACAACATAACACACTAATTTCCAAACATTAAAAAATAATTGAAATGTGGCCACTTTTTTATTTGCTTCTGAAGTATGCTGAATGAATTACTACAATACGGAAAATAACACTACGGGGACAATTTGGTTTCAAAAAGCGAACATTTTGTTACAACAAAGATTTTCGCGGACAGAGACGAAAACCGAAGCGAACCGTATGAATGATATCAATTATAATTAAAATAATATATTATAATCTTTCTCAATTTTCCCATTGCCATGAGAAAAGCAATTATTTTACTTCGACAACAGTTCTTACACAATTACTTTTCAAAGATTTTAGTTTTACTGATAAATATTTCACAGTATTTTAGAAGTGATAAATTTAATATGATTCAATTAGGCATACACAAATTACTAAATATGAAGATTTTTTTAAACACGACTGTTAAAAATAACCAACAATTTAAAACAGAGAAACTGCTGTGAGCATATATCAATTTCGAACATATAACTTTAGACGTTCAAAGCAGATTGGGCTCACCTGCCTGACAGTAGTTTGGCCTCATAAACATGTATGTTCGGGGTAGTTTAGACTTACTTAGTCTACCAGTTTGACCTCAGCAATTCACACAGTACTTTGGTCTCAGTTTTTTATATGAGTAAAGTAGTTTGTAGTACCGCGCAAAGCAGTTTTTACGCTCCACTGAAAATAAGGAGGGCTACTAAATTATTGAACTTCTAATCAAAGCTTACTGTAAAATCACAGGTTTTGACAAAATTTGACTCCTAAAACGTTTGAAATTTAAAATTGATTTATATACCACACTTATTATACCCAACAATTGAAGAGTTTGATATAAAAGTGGGGCTAGGTACGCTTAAAGAACTGAGGACAACTATAAATAATGTATTTTACTAAATAGCTGTAACAAGTGTTTAGCACCCTAACAATTTGCTTTACGTGGTTTATTATTCAATAAAATGCCAAACATTTAAAAATAACAATGTATTTTGTACAGTCAATTGAAGAATAAAATTATTGATAAAAAATAAATGCAATATGTAGGCTACGAATGTTAAGGTGATCGATTTCGGTAAACTTAAGCTTACCTTAATCGATCACCATTATATTTGTTAATTTTGTATTAATATTGTATTAAATTCATCTACCAACACATACTATGCTAATTAAGAAAACTTTTTTAAATTAGTATTTTATTAATTCTCTTCGCATTGCACAATGTTTAAATATCACTTATGTCAAGTTTTACCGTCCTAAGTCTTCTCATTGGCTGTTCAACGGAATACATCGGGAGTGGTACGAGGTTCCCAAACACTACCTCGCCCCATGACTTCAAGTTCACAAAAGGATTGCCGCTCCGCCCCGCCCCGTCCCCCGGCTGTCATATTTTTCTGTCCTTGTTACCGTTTAGGTAAAATATTTGCTTCAAAGTTACCTTCTTATAAAATTACAAATAAATGACCTAGCATTTTTTCTACCACAACATTAATGAACTATAATAAATTAATAGTTACGACTTAACATTACTGTATTTATATTTTTAAAATAAAACAAAGGCCAATAGTGACAGTGACTTATTATAGAATTACTTATTGCTTTGGTCAAGCCGGAATTATTGAATTAATATTTTTACTGTACGCATTCGTTAATGTAGTTTAAATGATTTATTTCATAAAAATGTTGTATATAGATGATTATTACAGTATTTTTCATGATATAATAAATATTGTGCACTGTCATTACGAATAAAAATGTTATGCTTTACCTTGTAGTTAGATTATATCAGGAACCACATGGGAACGCACATTTTAATTTAAACGAAATAAGCAATTTAAAAGTAATTAGACTAACTCTAAGTAATCAGTCTATAAAATAATACTGATATCAGTCGTCGTAGGCCTACATTGCATCCATCGATGTTAAATTAAATGAAGGAAGGTTTTTATGAATGAAGTAGTAAAATCCATCCGCGACTATGAAGTTCGAGGTTTCGCCACTTGGATCTCACGAATCACCGCATATTTTGGCAATAAATTAACATGCAGGCATTTGCGCGGTCCAACATTGCGGCTACAGATTTAAAGATATCGATCTGAAACCAAAACTAAATTGAAACCAGATACATTTCTGACTAAAAACGCTTTTTAAAATTTCGATAACAGCTCTAGTTTTATTTTGGCACTAGTTTGAATATTGGGTAACTTCAATAACCTATAAAATCGAAATGAAACAGAATTCGAAAATTCTAAAAAGCGATTTGAGTCAAAAATGTCTTTATCTTTAAATAGATGTTTCATTTATAATTTTACGACAGTAAATAAGGGCAGTATCTTGGACCGCGCAAAGCAGTTTTTACGCTTCTCAGCGCGGGGGTTTAGAGCCCTCTTAAGCTTACGAAATAGGACCATTAGTGAGTATTCAACATCCTATGACAATAACGACTTTATAGTATTGTGGCAAATGTCGGGACAATAACGACTTTATAGTATTGTGGCAAATGTCGGGCAGCGCCGTGGCCCCGTTCTTGTTCAAGATGATCGACCCTTTCTTCATCATTTAGGTGGGTCATAAGATCTGAAATTATTTCTCTGCCTCTAGACTGATGCGCGGTTTGGTCGTGGTTCTACGATGCTCAGAGTTACAGGTTGGATGAGTTGAATTTTGCAAACTGAAGAGGTAGCATGTATATCCCCCAGAGGATTCTGAGGATCGTTTGTTGTTGCGGTACCTTTTAGGTCATTAATAAAGTTTCGTTTTGCAGATCTTCCGCTTATCAATTTTAGGTTGTCAAACACATAATATATAGTTTGGGCAAACAACACTTATATTATAAGGGTTAACCTTATACTGCTAAGTAACCATAGCACACACGAAAACGACACTCTTGGAAACACTTCACACTAACTGTGTTTGACAAGGTAAACTCATACAAAAATAAAACTAATTGAGAAGGAAAACCAGCACAAAAATAATAAAAACTGGAAAATACTTAAAATCAGCTGTTGTTTGTAGATGCAGGTTGTCCCCTCATAACATCAGATTTTATGAATATTTTTTTCTGCTAAAAGCTGATAATGGTTAAATATTTTTTTATGCTATAAGTCGATAATACGGGATGTCTAGGAGCCTCTGGGGCAGGAATCAGAATTTTCCCAAGGTTGAGACCGGTGCCAATCGATTTCTACCATTAAAACCATTCTACAATTTTTTTCTACTAAAAAAAAATTAAAAACTGAAAATTTCTGGAGCTAAAAAATGTTTTCCGGACGCTGTATGTTAACTGTTATTTGAAATGCTGTCAAAGTGATAAATCTACAAAATCCCACATAAATTAAACTGTATACAAAATATAATAATTAACATATGCCATGTTGGTAAACATTGTAAATTAGTGAAATGTTTCAGCATATATTACACTCTTGATATATAGGCCTTATATATAGAATGATAAATATTGTGGTAAGAAAGAGACATGAATAAACCTTTGTAAATCTCTCTCTTTTCTGAGGACTGAGGATGGTAAAAATGGTTGACCAAAATCGATTAACGTGTAGTTCTTATGTTGTAATGAACTTGTTTTGTGGAAAAACTCAAATAGAAATGTTGTATACATATTATTTGTACTGGTTTTGTATGCATGTTTTATTCTTAGATTCCTATCATCAAGATATGGGCTAATATGGATTTCGAATGAGCGTGATGAATGTAGTGTTTATTGCAAACCCTTATGATATTCATAGGTTTTTATAGATGAAGTAGTCAAAAAGCAAAGTTTAGACTGTCGTGCTTTGCAGACATGATGTTTCCGTAGAGGACCAGATGACGTTTCTCACAGGCTATGTGAGAAACATAGTTGGAAGTTTCCATTTATATAAATACTTCATTAAAATGTATCAAATTCCATAAATACAAAAGCACAAATATCTTTGTTGCTAATATAACATCAGTTTTATTTTAGATGTGAATTTAAGTATTTAGTAATACATAAGAGATGTAACTAAATATTACCTACTTCCTTACAGCTCCTGAAACGTTAATGAGAGCACTAGAACTGCTGAATTATTTAGCTGCACTAGATGACGATGGTAACCTGACAGATCTAGGGTCTGTAATGGCCGAGTTGCCCCTGGATCCACAGCTGGCCAAACTTCTCATCTCCAGCTGCACACTCAACTGCTCAAATGAGATTGAGCGCAATGCACTCATGCAATGGTTGTTGGGTTGACACCTACGGTGTTATAGAAGGAGGCCAGAGTGAAGTCGGTCAGTATACATGGAGTGGGTAGATTTTCGTGTTTCGCTGGGAGTTCTCGCTGGCATGCCTGGTTTCGGGGAGGGGTAGTGGGTTAGCAGTCGGGTGGGTTAGGGTTTTGGACTTCGATTCTGGGGTTGGATTTATCAGTTTCTCTTCTGCTCTATGTTTAGGGATTCTGTTGCGTCTACTACTGTTCGTGGGGTTGGTTTGTGGGCAGGTTTCGGCGGATTGGTAAGGTTTCTTGGGGGGGTTTCGACAGGTGAAGTGGAGTTGTAGGTTAGAAAAGGGGTGGTGAGAGGTTGGACAGTTATATGGGAGTCGGGTTTTGTTGTAGTACGTTGGGGGGGGTGGTGATGTTGGGGTGATTGGTGGGTGGGATGTATGTAGTAGGGTATGAGTGCTTTGCTTATGTACGGAGTGCATTAGAGTGTTGGTTTGTGTGGAGATTTGGTTTCTACTGGTTTTTGTAGACTAGAGGGGATGGAAGTGGTATCGTGTTATGTTTGTTGTTGTTATGGGGTTTGTTTTGATTGTGTTTGTGATATTTGTGAGATGTTGTTAGGCTGAGTAATTTGATTTGTGGTTTTTGGTACTATTGGAGGGGGGAGGCACGGACAGTATATTAATGGGTGGGCCGTGTTTTTGGAATTTGATTTGTTGTGGGTTGTTTTTGGGGGTTATGTTTTTGGGCGGGGTGTGTTTTGGGTTGCTGGAGGGGTGAGTTGGTTGTTTTTGCGCGGATGGTAGTGTTGGGGGGTGAATCGTTGGGATAGGGTGATGGGGGGGGGTGTTTGGTAGGGTATTGGGGTGTATGATTTGGTGGGATCTTGTTTGGTGGGTTGGTGGTTGGGGGAGTCCGTGTAAGTTTGTTGGTTTGTTATTTTTTTGGGCGGGGGGTGGTGGAGGATCTGGATGGTTGTCTGGGGGGGGGGCTGATATGGTGTGGGGGGTTTTGATTGGGGTTTTGGGGCGGGGCGTGGGCGCCGTTGTGGGCGCTGGGTTGGGTAGCTGTATACATTAGATGGTGTTTACGGTCGTGGGGGGAGGCGATAGGGTTGTGTAGGGGATATGGGCTGGAAGGCTCCTAGTGTGTGTTGGGTTGGGGGGTTAAGGTATAGGCGGGGATTAATGTGGGGGTGTGTTTTGGGTGGGGTCGGGTGGGCTGTGGGTGTTGTAGTTAGGGGGTTGAGGTTCTGTGGAAGGTGTCGAACTTGTGTTGTTTGCAATAATTGTTTGTAATCTGATCCATAGTGAGGTAGGAAAAACTATTACAAATTGTTTTCCTTTATCATTTTAATAACCAACAAAACTGTAGTTAGGTTATTTTAATTTCTTGAACATAAAAATAAAAAACTTAGATTGGAAACAGTTGCACATAAAACAACGAAGGGAAAACTTCTTTTTAACATTAATTTGTCCTAAATAGAGATTTTCCGTTTTGTCTGCTGCATGTAAGAGATTTGTTATAATTTATTGTTTCCATATCTTAATGTGACTTGTTTAGCAAAACCAGTGGTTTTATTTTCTTCATGTAACTGATCAATAATACATTAAGTCAGGGTATTACCTAATTAGAAATTAGTGTAAAGATGTTGTGAGGAGTAACATCCTTTTACAAAATAAATTGATTGTTGGTTGAGCCCACCAATAAATTGTTAACTTGAACTTGTTTGTTTGAATATATACTTTCCATCAAACTCGTACATGTTAAATTTGTTTATCTTCTTTAGAGATACTTCAGCTCATAGTTTTGGTGTAAATTCCTTTTATTTATGTAGTATTAGTTAGACCACCAAGATTAAAATCTTTTACATTTGAATTTTCCATGAGTTTTACAAAAAAAAGTGCCATGTTTTATTGTATATTGTACGAGGTATGTCCAGAAAGTAAGTTCCGTTTCCATTTATATCCGCTGCAGCGCTGCGATCGCAGTTCCGCGCATGCGCGGCAGACACTCTGTATCAAGGAGAAGAAACGTGCGCCATTTTGAGATCGCTGTCAGTCTCGTACGCTTTGTTGTGCTTGTTTAAAATGTCGGTGTTGATTGAAAATCCTGCCGCTTGTGAAATCAGATCTGTGATTCGTTTTCTGAATGCTAAGAAAGTGAAACTGATTGACATTTATCGGCAAATTTGCGAGGTTTACGGACAAAATGCGATGAGTGATTCAATGGTGAGAAGATGGGTCCGACAGTTTAATGAAGGACGTAATGAAGTGCATGATGAAGAACGAAGTGGGCGTCCATCTTTGATTACAGAAGAACTGGTTCACACGATTGATGAGAAGATCAAGGAAAACCGTAAGTTTACAATGAGTGCTCTCGCTATGGAATTCCCCCAAATCTCACGATCATTAATTCATGAAATTGTTACCGAAAAACTGGAATTTCGAAAAATTTGCTCACGTTGGGTACCGAAAGTTCTTACTGAGCAACACAAAACACAACGGATGGGTAGTGCACTTCAGTTTTTGAACCGTTATGATGAAGGCGGTGAAGATTTTCTGTCACAGATAGTCACAGGAGATGAAACTTGGGTTTCTCCTCTCCAAGTGTTTTTTGGCGGTCAACACTTCAACGATGACGAAGAGCTGAAAGAAAATGTTTCCAAATTTTTGAAGACACAGGTGGCAACCTTCTATGAAGAAGGCATAGAAAAACTTGTGCCACGCTATGACAAATGCCTGCAAAATTTCGGCAGTTATGTAGAAAAGTAGTTTAAGAGTTGTAGATTTTAGTGCAATAAATATTTTTTCTGTATCTGTAGACAAATTATTTTTATTACCAAACGGAACTTACTTTCTGGACGTACCTCGTAGAATTAGTTTAAATTTTTCTCCTCACCACACTTCTGTTGGCTTCACAGTTTTTCCTTTCTAACTTGAATATTTTTCACACTTCAGTCCAGCTTTCTTCATCTTCTCAAATTTATGTTCTTTTTGTTTGCCTTTCTTTCTTTTCTTAACAACGTAAATACTAACAAATCATTTAAACTTTAGCTGTAACTCATCTTAATAACATAATGCACAAACTGAAATAATTTAATTGATAAACAAATCAGACTGCCACCTAGTGGCAGGACTGCCAATCACACAGTCAGTTTAGCAACACCACACGTCCAGGAGTTGTGGCATGTCTCATATCACTGTAAAATTTAACCTCTCATTTCAGCCACAAGTAACTGAAGGACATTTGGGGTTTTCAAGGAACTGACAGGTTTTATATTCTAGAGCAATAATCTGGGGTTAAGTCAATATAGGAAAAAATGGAGATGTGGGCTTTCTTACATGATTATGGTCCTGTACTTATCTATTAGAGGAAATGCCTATATTTTTTAGTCAGTAGCATTTTAAGTCCAGTATTTGTAAGCCCATTAACCCTGTTCTATGTCATTTCCTTGTCCAAACCCCACCCTCCCTGCCATCTATTCGGCAAATGTTGATGATTAGTTAGAATCTTGCTCTCTAGCAGCATAGATCCCTTTTCAGTAACTCAGAAGTTTGATACACAGTGAATTATTGTATCAAAAGTGCTTTTCCAAACTGGTTTAGCTAAATTATTCATTGGACAAATGCTCAAGCAAGATCCTAACTAACATCAGGTCCTGTAGGTGGCTAGTGTTGTCCTGAAGGCTACTAAATGGGTTGGATGGTCGGGACTTCTCCCCCTTCCCCCCGTCTTGTTTAGTCCCACAGTGCTTTGTTCGTCCCAATGAGGCCAAGAAGGCAGCAGATGATGCCAAGATGAGGTTCGCTCACATAGACGGAGACCACCTGACTCTTCTCAACGTCTACCATGCATTCAAACAGAGTAAGTTACTCTCAGTTAATCTATGTAAAACAAAGTAAATTATTTAAATAATTAAGAAAAGAAAATCAGCAAACTTGAAAATAATTTTTAACCGTCAAACTGGATGGTGATATTTGACAAGTTGAACAGTGATTATATCTGAATTAGAATAAATAATACAATTTTTGCTATTATTATAAGAACAAGGCTTGTTATTATTTTATTATTTGTTATTTTTTATTTGTGTATTTATTTATTACTGTATGTAGAATTGTATGTATTTTATTACTGTATTTCAACATTTATTATATCGAATCGTTCACAAAAATCTATTGTTAACTGCTAATCCTGTCCAAAAAATCCTAAAATTATTTTGTCATTTATTCTTTTTATTTCATTTTACATAATTTTTGAGCTTATGTTTTTATATAAATTTTACATTAAAAAAATTATATACATATATATTTGGTTTATTGGTATTGAGGTTAGCGTCATTTACTTTATTATAATTTTTTTGTTTTCATAGTAACAAGTATTTTTGTATTACTTATAAAAAGTATAATACACCAAAATCCAATTGAACTGAACCTCTTTAAACTAAATTTCAGAATTGAACGAATGTAAATAATATATATGACATGTATAGTGTAATTTATGATAAAAGGATGTTCTATACTTAGTTGGCAATGAATTAAATCTCAAATATCGGGATTAATGTGATGCCATGAAATCTGCATAAGGAAAAATCCAAATATCTGATGCTAAAATTATTTATTACTCTTTTAACACAACGTAATCACTAGGGTAAACGTTTTGCATAACTAAATTGTTACTCGCTAAAGTTATCATTTGAAAACAAGAGGTGATTAAATACAGTAGGTTTAATTGATTTCTGTATTTAACCCTTTTGAGTCCAACTTCCAATACATATGAAGTTGTAGTTGTTGCAAAGATGGTAAACTTCTGATTTATGGAAAGTAATGTAGATAAATAGAAAAGATAACGAAATATAGTATATTTCATAGTGATGTGTTTAATGATATTCATATACTCTATCTGTTCAATCATGCATTGCAGCGTCCCTACTACTGCTACAGATAGAAAACAACTATTTATGTCAGACACTAAGTTGCGTTTATATTGTGAACAGTGCCATTTACATTGTAATATCTCTATAATTAGTCTGTGTATTTGATAGTTTATATTGCCTTTTGTGTATTCTGTTTATACTTGGAACAGGTTTCTCTGCATGTTTAGTCGATGCCAAGCAATCCAGATACAAGATGCTAACATTAATTACTAATGTAACCTAACCTAATAACTAGAGTAAACAAAAAGCAGCGATAAGCAAGTCTGACCTTTGTTTACATTGTTATTTTGTAAACAAGGAAATGTGTACCACATCGAGGCTACAGAAGTACTTTACACAGGTTTATTATTGCATCACAGAAATTGAAGGCACTACTTTATTTTATGATTTACTGACAGTGTATTTTAGGTGAAATAATTAAAAGAACAACATGTTTTGTTACATTCCTTTTATTATTAACCCAACAACATATATCCAATACAATAATATTATCAACATTCAAAACATTGATTGTAACTTTAAATGAGAATTACAAGAAGAGTTTAATGCACCAAGGTAAACTACATTTACGTTGGGATATGAATCTAGTGACGGACAGATGGGACCACTTCAAACCTGATATGTCGTTTTGTTTTATTATTTCTTATGTACCTTGTTAGATTAGAAATGTTGACGCTATTTATTTGTACCACTTGTACATGAAGATAAATAAAGAGATTTGACTATGACTATGTCTGCCATGGCTCGCCTAATCAAAGAATTTCTAGAAAAATTGTTGTCTTAAAATAACTGCCAGTTGGAGGGAATTTGCAGAATGAGGCACTATTGCTCGACTAAAAATACTTTTTTGTACTATCTGAGTTAAATGTATTTCCTCACTTTAAGCATTCAGAATACTGTAATGGTTTTTTTTTTCTCTTAAGACCAGTATGGATATCTGAAGATTTGGTTATCAGAGGCCGGATACAAGACGGTTTACTGTAAGTATATTTCTGGAGTCAGCTCAATTCCAATATTAGGGAGCATACCAGACTGTGCATATCAGTTGTTTCTGAGTGGCACAGCAAAGTTGAAGTTGGGAGGGGTAACAGTGGTGCCACTGGCCTTCTCCACTCATTGGCTCACTTCCTTCATGTCTAATATGTGATGGTATTTTCCTCTGGGGGAAATTTTCCACACAAACTTACTTCTCCAAAGATCGCCGTCGGAATTGTCCAGTACAGAGACATGGGAAAATTCTAGGGGTCAGATTTTAGCATGTTGTTTTTTAATATTGTGTTTTGGATAGCTAAGCTTAAGGATTGGCTGACCAGCAGCCATATGTCCTCATCATCGCCACCCCACTATAATTAATAAAATTACAAAATTTTGTAAAGAGAGAATAATAAATAAAACCCTAATTATTTGGTTGCCACACAACAGCCCTGATGACAATTAGCTATACCCTAAGTGTGGACAGGATTACCCACTAAGACTAAGGTTACAGGCCCGCCAGACGTACTAAGGTTGTGATGCAAGGTTATTCTGGTTGCAAGCATAGCGAGCGATCACCAGAATAATAAAAAAATGTAAAAAGAACAAATTTCTTTACGTAATATGTTACTTAGCCTGGTTACCACCCGTGTGTTCCATCAGCACTAATGAAATTTAAGTTTTAATTTAAATAAAATGTTATTTCGAGTAAAAAGAAAACCCTGAACTAATCCGTTATTTATGATAAAGTATAATATATGATCGAATCTATGTCGCTCAAGACAATAATTAACTACACATTGAATATTAAATCTTATCCTGATATAGGCCAGAAAGGTGAGTAAGCATTTTAGTGGCCAACTAATCAAACCTACTGACAAAATAATCTGTCAACATGTAGAGTTCATATTGGGGGTAACAAGGACACCAAGTCAGCCAGGTATGGATGTTTTAGAAGCGCTGAACGAATGCTGGTCGGTTCTGACTTCTCTGATAAAGGAAAATTATTCAGGGAAGGAAAAAATCAGTGGAGGGGTTACAGAGGATGGAGGAGAAAGCTACGTTTCACCTAACAGTTCATAGGAGGTCCATCGGCTGGACATGAAACATTTGGGCGAGAGAGGTTTTATTGTTGCATATGTTTTCTTACCCCCTCAAAATTTAGCTCATTACAAATATTAATTGATAAGAACAAAATTCTTTGAAAACATTTTACCGTACTGTACAAAAATGCATCTTGTTGTTTAAAATCGAAATCTTTATTTTTCTATTTGCTAATGTTGTTCTATATTTGGTCATAAAACAATGAATTTAACCTTTTTTTGAGACCAGCTTTTAACACAAAGAATAAGCCAGAAATACAAGGCTGTTTTGATGGCTTTTGCAGATCTTTAGGTTAATGGCTATATTTTAATAATCAATTAGTATCTTCTTGAATCTGCAATGTTGGCATGGACATAGCACCTAGTTCCAAGTATAAACAGAATACACTAAAGACAATATAAACCATCAAATACACAGATTAATTATTACAAAGATAACGCAATATAAATAGCACTGTTCACAACATAAGCAACTTGCGTCTGACATATACAGCTGTTATCTATACATACAGTAGTAGGGACACAGCAATGCATAATTAAAATCAGATATTGTTTGTTTTCCACCATTGTTTTTATCTATACATAGCAGTAGTAGGGACACTGCAATGCATAATTAAAATCAGATATTGTGTGTTTTACACCATAGACAATAGACAAGAATCTTTATTTGTAGTTTCTTCAAGAAATACAATGGCGTCAACAGAAATGAAATGATGTTTTATGTCTCTTGCTTTACAATATTGTAAAATTCGTTTATAGTGTAGACAGGTCGTTCCACTAGCCAGTCCTGGAGACGTCTCTTCAGTTCATTTCCTCTGAGGTTTTTGAGGTTCTGTGGAAGTGAGTTTAGAACTTTACGGCCCAGGTAGGATGGTTTTTTTACTAAAATGTGTTGTCCGATGGGTAGGAAGAGGGTAGTTTAATGCTCCTCATGTATTGTATAAATGGATGTCTTCATTCCTGGGTAAGTCCATCTGGTCGGTGTAAATGACTGCTGCAAGAAGAAAAAGTGCTGTTACGGTTAAGAGCTTCAGTGACTTGAAGGCATCTCTGCAGCTGTCTGTACGATTCAGGTTTGCAAGTACTCTGACTGCTTTTTTCTGAAGGACTAAAACTTTATTCATGTTGCATTCAGATGTTCCTCCCCAAGATAGTATCCCATATCTGATATGGGATTCGACAAGAGCATAATAAGCTGCTTTGGCTGCATCTGTGTTTGCAATCCACTTTATTCTTCTTACCAGGTAGATGCCTGATGAAAGTTTTTTTGTGAGGTTGTGTATGTGGTCATTCCATGAAAGAGCACTATCTATGATTACACCCAGTAGCTTTGTTGTGTTCTCAACTATAATATTGGGAGTTGTTATAATATAACCATTGTTATAATATAAATATTGTAGTCGGATTGCTCGAAATAAACTAGGCCTAATCAGTGTTCAGTGTTATATAAAAAAATATAATCAATCGCAGATATATTTATTAAAAGCATTCTGAATTTATTCGAATTTGCAAATTTATCTTTTATGTCATTGAAACGGTCAATATTTACTTACTGTTCCTTTTAGATGCTGAGGACCCTCAGTGGTGCTATGATAACTTTGTCAACTACCGGTCACTCAAATCTGGAGATAATGTGAGGCAGCAGCTCTCTCGTATCATGGAAAGGTTTAGTCTCAAGAGAACTTCTACAGAGTTCACATCCAAAGATTACTACATCAATATTAGAAAAGCACTTGTCACTGGATTCTTCATGCAGGTATGATACAGTTTTAATCTCTAGTAAATAAAACTGATTTAATGAAGTTTGTGTTATTTTAAGCCTCCAGTTTTGATTAGCTCAGCCCAATCTTTTGCCACTCAAAACATCTCTTCTCAAAACTGCATATTCAAGTTGCATTGATTAGTATCTTGAGACGTGCAATCCTGGGGGTATTTTATTTTACTTTCTTCAAACTGAGTTTGAAGTATGACTAATCTTGTGAGTTGAGACTGGTTTGATGTTGAAAAATAAATGAAATCCAATGTACTTATGTTTAATTGATTAAATATCAAATATCTTAAATAAAAAATGAATAAAATCCGATGTACTTATGTTTAATTGATTAAATATCTTACATAGCAATGAATTCAATTAAGCTATCATTTAGTACTCTTAAGACATTAATGATGGTTTATTAACAGAATTGTTGTATTGTTAATTAATATTCAATTTGTGACCATATAAGCCACTTCATTTAATTGTTGGGATATTTATGTGGAAAACTAGGACACACATGACAAACATTTCTCTGCATAGATGGAGTTCTTCAGTATTAAAGAGATAGGTTAAATCCTAAAGTTTTTGGTTTTATCGAATTCTGGCAATAGCATTGGAATGGAGAACCGAAAGGAAAATATTAATATTTTGGTTTTGATTTCAAGAAACACACAAGAGATGAATAAAACTTTAGATAGAAAATAGTGAATGTTTATGAAAGTTTGTTTTTACTTATAAGATGTTAACTCATAACAATCTTATTTTGTAGCTTTGATTATTTTTGATATGTAAATGTTTTTCTTAACCTTTTGCGCTCCATAGGCAAACTGAGTACATTGCTATTTTCCCATTCCACTTCATAGGCGGACTCAGACCGACATCGGTTATTGATGTTTTATTTCATTTCCAGTTCGTTTCAGATATTGTTTAAAGTGTCTATAGTTGCTGTGGTAATATTTAATTGTCTTTTGAGTCACTCGGTGTTTGATTAATCAGCTTTAGTCAGCTCCAGCTGTTGTCTTCACATTGAACGTTCACGGTTGCACGTTTAGGTTATGTTTGAAAACAAACTTTTACATTTTTTTTTATATAAAGCAGCATATAGGAATTATAATATGTTTTCGAAATCAAACAAAATTAGTGTTTTTCTGTCTAGAATTAAATTCTTGTTTTAATGATGTTAATGCCTAATGTAAAAAAAATAATTGATCCTAAAACTTAATCAAAATATAAGAAATTTTTATAAATTTTATTAGAATTTTTTATATTTGTCTGATTAAAGGTACATAAGTTGCAAATAAATTACATAACAATGTTCACCAGATTATACTGAATAATTTGGTATATAACACTTACGAGAGGGTACCCAAAAGAAACCGGAATTGTGCTGTTGTGGGTGGAGCTTACGTAGTACGCACGTCGGCCGCTAGGCACGAATAGTGCATATCTCTGCCAGCTCAATACCGCCTTTGGCGTTGTCAGGGAAGGTTGCTATCCTCAGTTGTGATTGTTTTTGTTGATCGTGTTTTGCAGTCTTGTCGTTTTTTCAGTATGGCGGATTGAGTGAACAACGTGCGGCCGTGAAATTTTGTTTTTTGCTGGGGAAAAGTGCAGCGGAAGCTGTTTTAATAATTAAAACTGCTTATAAAGAAGATGCACTATCAAAAACTCAAGTTTATGAATGGTTTTCACGATTTAAAAATGGCGACATGTCGATTGGCGACAAACCTCAGTGTGGGCGTCCGTCAACTTCAACAGATGAAAATGTTTTGAAAATTCAACAACTTGTGCTTGAAGACCGTCGTTGGACCATAGAAGATCTATCACAGTTGTCTGGAATTAGTTGGAGCTGTGTTCAGCGAATTTTGACCGAAAATTTGGGGATGAAAAGAGTTGCAGCCAAATTTGTGCCTCGGATTTTGACTGACCTCCAAAAGGAGCATCGTTTGGAAACATGCCGTGCCATGAAAGAACAACTTGAAAATGACCCGGATTTTTTTTCGAAGATCATTACTGGAGACGAATCATGGTGTTACGGTTACGACCCGGAAACCAAACAGCAATCCAGCCAGTGGAAGAAGTCTTTGTCACCTCCCCCAAAAAAAGCACGATAAGTGAAATCAAATGTCAAGACGATGGTCATTTGTTTTTTCGATGTGAAAGGGATCGTGCATTTCAAATTTGTGCCTCCAGGTCAGACTGTTAATCAAATGTTTTATATGGAGGTATTGAGAAGACTGCGAAACAGTTTGCGGCGAAAAAGACCCGAGTTGTGGCAGACGGGTGATTGGTTCTTTCACCATGACAACGCGCCTGCACACACGTCTCTCTTAGTGCGCCAGTTTTTGACGAAAAATCGCATGACAACGTTGCCCCACCCACCTTATTCACCGGATCTGGCACCAAGTGACTTTCTTGTTTCCACGAATGAAGAGGGGCATGAAAGGGTTACGTTTTCATGATGTAGCAGAGGTCAAGGAAAAAACGACGGAACATCTGGCAGCCATCACAGAAGACGAGTTTAAAAAGTGTTTCCAGCAGTGGAATCATCGATTGGACAAATGTATTCAGTATAATGGAGAGTATTTTAAAGGAGACAAGTTAGTTTGTAAATAAAGTTGATAAATAAAGTAAAAAAAAAAATTCCGGTTTCTTTTGGGTACCCCCTTGTAGTAGTACCTGCTTATATTAACTATATATAAGAAGCACATGCGACATTTAAACAAAATTAATGGATCTGGCAGAGCACCGTGTGGCAAAATAAATGGAGTTTAAAAGGTTAACAACGCATATATAAAAGCTATGTAGTTATTTTTATTTCTATTTAGAGTAACTACTGTAGTTATATCAGAAAATAAGTTAGTATTTTAGACATGTTATTTTTTTTAATTTTTGTTTGCATGGCTTAATACAAGATTTTGCAAAGTTAAATAAAATCAGAATTCAGAGATTCATAAAATGTTATTTAGTTTTAAATAATTTTTGTTTAGTTATGTTACCGTAACACACAACAACACAGCACACATGGTGGGAGGGGGTGCCATTTAAAGTGTGTTGGTATTGTTAGTTTTTGGGTGTGTGTAGAGGGGTAAGGCGCTTGTTGATTTTCGAGTTTCAATCTAGCCATCTTTGAGTTTCAATTTTGTGATCTTTGAGTTTAAATCTTGCGATCTTTGACTTTCAATCTTGCGATCTTTGAGTTTCAATCTTGCAATCTTTGAGTTTCAATCTTGCGATCTTTGAGTTTAATTCTTACTATCTATGAGTTTAAATCTTGCAATCTTTGAGTTTCAATCTTGCGATCTGTGAGTTTCAATCTGGCTATCTTTAAGTTTCAATCCTGCACTCTTTGAGTTTCTACCTTTCGATCTTTGAATTTCAATCTTGTGATCTTTGAGTTTCAAACTTGCGATCTTTGAGTTTCAAACTTTTGATCTTTGATTTTTAAGCTTGCGATCTTTAAGTTTCAATTTTGCAATCTTTGAGTTTCAATCTTGCGATCTTTGAGTTTCAATCTTGCCATCTTTGAGTTTCAATCTTGCGATCTTTGAGTTTCAATCTGGCTATCTTTGAGTTTCAAACTTGCGATCTTTGAGTTTCAATCTTGCTATTTGAGTTTCAATCTTGCCATTTTTGAGTTTTAATCTTGCGATCTTTGAGTTTTTATCTTGCCATCTTTGAGTTTCAATCTTGCGATCCTTGAGTTTCAATCTTGCTATCTTTGAGTTTTAACCTTGCGATCTTTGAATTTCAATCTTACGATCTTTGAGTTTCAAACTTGTGATCTTTGAGTTTCAATCATGTGATCTTTAAGTTTCAATCTTGCGATCTTTGATTTTCAATCTTGCCATCTTTAAGTTTCAAAATAGCGATCTTGGAGTTTAAATCTTGCCATCCTTAAGTTTCAATCTTGCGATCTTTGAGTTTTTATCTTGCGATCTTTGAGTTTTAATCTTGCGATCCTTGAGTTTCAATCTAGCTATCTTTGAGTTTCAATCTTGCGATCTTTGAGTTTCAATCTTGCGATCTTTGAGTTTCAATCATGCGATCTTTGAGTTTCAATCTTGCTATTTGAGTTTCAATCTTGCCATCTCTTTGTTTCAAAATTGCGATCTTTGAGTTTCAATCTTGCCATCTTTGAGTTTCAATCTTGCGATCTTTGAGTTTCAATTTTGCCATCTATGAGTTTCAAAATTGCGATCTTTGAGTTTCAGTCTTGCCATCTTTGAGTTTCAATCTTGCAATCTTTGAGTTTCAATCTTGCCATTTTTGAGTTTCAATCTTGCGATCTTTGAATTTCAATCTTGCCATCTTTGAGTTTCAATCTTGCGATCTTTGAGTTTCAATCTTGCGATCTTTGAGTTTCAAACTTGTAATCTTTGAGTTTCATTCATGCGATCTTTGAGTTTCAATCTTGCGATCTTTGAGTTTCAATCTTGCTATCTTTGAGTTTCAACCTTGCGATCTTTGAATTTCAATCTTGCGATCTTAGAGTTTCAAACTTGTGATCATTGAGTTTCAATCTTGCCATCTTTGAGTTTCAATCTTGCGATCTTTGAGTTTTAATCTTGCGATCTTTGAGTATTAATCTTGCGATCTTTGAGTTTCAATCTTGCTATCTTTGAGTTTTAATCTTGTGATCTTTGAATTTCAATCTTGCGATTGTTGAGTTTCAATCTTGCGATCTTTGAGTTTCAATCATGCGATATTTGAGTTTCAATCTTGCTACCTTTGAGTTTCAATCTTGCGATCTTTGAGTTTCAATCTTGCGATCTTTGAGTTTCAATCTTGCGATCTTTGAGTTTTAATCTTGAGATATTTTAATTTCAATCATGCGAACTTTGTGTATCAATCTTGCGATCTTTGAGTTTCAGTCTTGTGATTTTCGAGTTTCAATCTAGCCATCTTTGAGTTTCAATTTTGTGATCTTTGAGTTTAAATCTTGCGATCTTTGAATTTCAATCTTGCGATCTTTGAGTTTCAATCTTGCAATCTTTGAGTTTCAATCTTGCGATCTTTGAGTTTAATTCTTACTATCTATGAGTTTAAATCTTGCAATCTTTGAGTTTCAATCTTGCGATCTGTGAGTTTCAATCTGGCTATCTTTAAGTTTCAATCCTGCACTCTTTGAGTTTCTACCTTTCGATCTTTGAATTTCAATCTTGTGATCTTTGAGTTTCAAACTTGCGATCTTTGAGTTTCAAACTTTTGATCTTTGATTTTTAAGCTTGCGATCTTTAAGTTTCAATTTTGCAATCTTTGAGTTTCAATCTTGCGATCTTTGAGTTTCAATCTTGCCATCTTTGAGTTTCAATCTTGCGATCTTTGAGTTTCAATCTGGCTATCTTTGAGTTTCAAACTTGCGATCTTTGAGTTTCAATCTTGCTATTTGAGTTTCAATCTTGCCATTTTTGAGTTTTAATCTTGCGATCTTTGAGTTTTTATCTTGCCATCTTTGAGTTTCAATCTTGCGATCCTTGAGTTTCAATCTTGCTATCTTTGAGTTTTAACCTTGCGATCTTTGAATTTCAATCTTACGATCTTTGAGTTTCAAACTTGTGATCTTTGAGTTTCAATCATGTGATCTTTAAGTTTCAATCTTGCGATCTTTGATTTTCAATCTTGCCATCTTTAAGTTTCAAAATAGCGATCTTGGAGTTTAAATCTTGCCATCCTTAAGTTTCAATCTTGCGATCTTTGAGTTTTTATCTTGCGATTTTTGAGTTTTAATCTTGCGATCCTTGAGTTTCAATCTAGCTATCTTTGAGTTTCAATCTTGCGATCTTTGAGTTTCAATCTTGCGATCTTTGAGTTTCAATCATGCGATCTTTGAGTTTCAATCTTGCTATTTGAGTTTCAATCTTGCCATCTCTTTGTTTCAAAATTGCGATCTTTGAGTTTCAATCTTGCCATCTTTGAGTTTCAATCTTGCGATCTTTGAGTTTCAATTTTGCCATCTATGAGTTTCAAAATTGCGATCTTTGAGTTTCAGTCTTGCCATCTTTGAGTTTCAATCTTGCAATCTTTGAGTTTCAATCTTGCCATTTTTGAGTTTCAATCTTGCGATCTTTGAATTTCAATCTTGCCATCTTTGAGTTTCAATCTTGCAATCTTTGAGTTTCAATCTTGCGATCTTTGAGTTTCAAACTTGTAATCTTTGAGTTTCATTCATGCGATCTTTGAATTTCAATCTTGTGATCTTTGAGTTTCAATCTTGCTATCTTTGAGTTTCAACCTTGCGATCTTTGAATTTCAATCTTGCGATCTTAGAGTTTCAAACTTGTGATCATTGAGTTTCAATCTTGCCATCTTTGAGTTTCAATCTTGCGATCTTTGAGTTTTAATCTTGCGATCTTTGAGTATTAATCTTGCGATCTTTGAGTTTCAATCTTGCTATCTTTGAGTTTTAATCTTGTGATCTTTGAATTTCAATCTTGCGATTGTTGAGTTTCAATCTTGCGATCTTTGAGTTTCAATCATGCGATATTTGAGTTTCAATCTTGCTACCTTTGAGTTTCAATCTTGCGATCTTTGAGTTTCAATCTTGCGATCTTTGAGTTTCAATCTTGCGATCTTTGAGTTTTAATCTTGAGATATTTTAATTTCAATCATGCGAACTTTGTGTATCAATCTTGCGATCTTTGAGTTTCAGTCTTGTGATTTTCGAGTTTCAATCTAGCCATCTTTGAGTTTCAATTTTGCGATCTTTGAGTTTCAATCTTGCGATCTTTGAATTTCAATCTTGCGATCTTTGAGTTTTAATCTTGCAATCTTTGAGTTTCAATCTTGCGATCTTTGAGTTTAATTCTTACGATCTATGAGTTTAAATCTTGCGATCTTTGAGTTTCAATCTTGCGATCTGTGAGTTTTAATCTTGCGATCTTTGAGTTTCAATCTTGCCATCTTTGAGTTTCAATCTTGCGATCTTTGAGTTTTAATCTTGCGATCTTTGAGTTTCAATTTTGCGATTTTTGAGTTTCAATCTTGCGATATTTGACTTTCAATCTTGAGATATTTGAGTTTCAATCATGCGATCTTTGTGTATCAATCTTGCGATCTTTGAGTTTCAGTCTTGCGATCTTTGAGTTTCAATCTTGCGATCTTTGAGTTTCAATTTTGCCATCTTTGAGTTTCAAAATTGCGATCTTTGAGTTTCAATCTTGCGATCTTTGAGTTTCAATCTTGCGATCTTTGAGTTTCAATCTTGAGATATTTGAGTTTCAATCATGCGATCTTTGTGTATCAATCTTGCGATCTTTGAGTTTCAGGCTTGCGTTTTTTGAGTTTCAATCTTGCCATCTTTGAGTTTCAATCTTGTGATCTTTGAGTTTCAATCTTGCGATCTTTGAATTTCAATCTTGCGATCTTTGAGTTTAAATCTTGCAATCTTTGAGTTTCAATCTTGCGATCTTTGAGTTTAATTCTTGCGATCTTTCAGTTTCAATCTTACGATCTTTGAGTTTCGATCTTGCGATCTTTGAATTTCAATCTTGTGATCTTTAAGTTTCAATCTTGCCATCTTTGAGTTTCAATCTTGCGATCTTTGAGTTTTAATCCTGCGATCTTTGAGTTTCAATCTTGCAATCTTTTAGTTTCAATCTTGCGATCTTTGAGTTTAATTCTTGCGATCTTTGAGTTTCAATCTTGCGATCTTTGAGTTTCAATCTTGCGATCTTTGAGTTTCAATCTTGCGATCTTTGAGTTTCAATCTTGCCATCTTTGAGGTTCAATCTTGCGATCTTTGAGTTTTAATCTTGCGATCTATGAGTTTCAATTTTGCGATCTTTGAGTTTCAATCTTGCCATCTTTGAGTTTCAATCTTGCGATCTTTGAGTTTCAATCTTGCGATCTTTGAGTTTCAAACTTGTAATCTTTGAGTTTCATTCATGCGATCTTTGAGTTTCAATCTTGCGATCTTTGAGTTTTAATCTTGCTATCTTTGAGTTCAATCCTGTGATCTTTGAATTTCAATCTTGCGATCTTAACTCAAAGATGGCAAGATTTAAACTCAAAGATCGCAAGATTGAAACTCAAAGATCACAAGATTGAAACTCAAAGATCGCAAGATTGAAACTCAAAGATCGCAAGCTTAAAACTCAAAGATCGCAAGATTGAAACTCAAAGACCGCAAGATTGAAACTCAAATAGCAAGATTGAAACTTAAGGATCGCAAGATTGAAACTCAAAGATCGCAAGCTTAAAACGCAAAGATTACAAGATTGAAACTCAAAGATCGCAAGATTGTAACTCAAAGATGGCAAGATTGAAACTCAAAGATCGCAAGATTGAAACTCAAAGATTGCAAGATTGAAACTCTAAGATGGCAAGAATGTTGTCATTAAGCATTTGTGAACATGTAATAATAGACAGTTAATGAAGCGTAGCTAAAAACACTACTTCTATTAAACAATTAGTTGTAACTTTACTTATAGTTTTAAAATGATATTATATGTAAATTGTTTTAAAGTAAAATCTATTTGTTTTACATTGTTTCACCGTTATACAGATATAATATCAGGCTATGATCCTCAAGACTCTACAACGGTAACTGAGAGTCTGCCTTCAGTAGTGCTGGGAGAGACAGTCAACCTATACGGTCTAACAGTGGGAATTCCAAAGGAGAACTACTGTCCTGGCCTCTGTCCTCAAGTACTGCAGGCTTGGAGTGACGTTGCAGACATGCTCCAACAAGCCGGCGCTACAGTCAAACAGGTAACATGTCAATCCTTATTACTCGTTTTATTAGTATTTTTGGGAACTCTTAAAAAAGTTAAAATCAAACGTCAGATCTAGTTTTCAAGTTGGCATCATGTTTCTCCAGTGGCTATAAGTGAGCTATTCACATTTAATGGGATTATTAAGGTGTTATTTTGGAATCTGATGGAAACAAAGATGGCAAGATTGAAACTCAAAGATCGCAAGATTAAAACTAAAAAATGGCAAGATTTAAACTCAATGATTGCAAGATTGAAACTCAAAGATGGCAAGATTGAAACTCAAAGATCGCAATTTTGAAACTCAAAGATAGCAAAATTGAAACTCAAAGATAGCAAGATTGAAACTCAAAGATCGCATGATTGAAACTCAAAGATCGCAAGATTAAAACTCAAAGATCGCAAGATTGAAATTCAAAGATCACAGGATTAAACTCAAAGATAGCAAGATTAAAACTCAAAGATTGCAAGATTGAAACTCAAATATCGCAAGATTAAAACTCAAAAATCGCAAGATTGAAACTCAAAGATGGCAAGATTGAAACTTAAAGATCGCAAGATTGAAACTCAAAGATCGCAAGATCGAAACTCAAAGATCGCAAGATTGAAACTCAAAGATTGCAAGAATTAAACTGAAAGATCGCAAGATTGAAACTCAAAGATTGGAGATTTAAACTCAAAAATCGCAAGATTGAAATTCAAAGATCGCAAGATTGAAACTCAAAGATCGCAAGATTGAAACTCAAAGATGGCAAGATAGAAACTAAAAAATCGCAAGCCTGAAACTCAAAGATCGCAAGATTGATACTCAAAGATCGCAATTTTGAAACTCAAAGATGGCAAAATTAAAACTCAAAGATCGCAAGATTGAAACTCAAAGATCGCAAGATTGAAACTCAAAGATCGCAAGATTGAAACTCAAAGATCGCAAGATTGAAACTCAAAGATCGCAAGATTGAAACTCAAAGATCGCAAGAATTAAACTCAAAGATCGCAAGATTGAAACTCAAAGATCGCAAGAATTAAACTCAAAGATCGCAAGATTGAAACTCAAAGATGGCAAGATTGAAACTAAAAAATCGCAAGCCTGAAACTCAAAGATCGCAAGATTGAAATTCAAAGATCACAGGATTAAACTCAAAGATAGAAAGATTAAAACTCAAAGATTGCAAGATTGAAACTCAAAGATCGCAAGATTAAAACTCAAAGATCGCAAGATTGAAACTCAAAGATGGCAAGATTGAAACTTAAAGATCGCAAGATTGAAACTCAAAGATCGCAAGATCGAAACTCAAAGATCGCAAGATTAAAACTCAAAGATCGCAAGAATTAAACTCAAAGATCGCAAGATTGAAACTCAAAGATTGCAAGATTTAAACTCAAAAATCGCAAGATTGAAATTCAAAGATCGCAAGATTGAAACTCAAAGATCGCAAGATTAAAACTCAAAGATGGCAAGATTGAAACTAAAAAATCGCAAGCCTGAAACTCAAAGATCGCAAGATTGATACACAAAGATTGCATAATTGAAACTCAAATATATCAAGATTGAAACTCAAAGATCGCAAGATTGAAACTCAAAGATCGCAAGATTGAAACTCAAAGATCGCAATTTTGAAACTCAAAGATTGCAAAATCGAAACTCAAAGATCGCAAGATAGATACACAAAGATCGCATAATAGAAACTCAAATATCTCAAGATTGAAACTCAAAGATCACAAGATTGAAACTCAAAGATCGCAAGATTTAAACTCAAAGATCGCAATTTTGAAACTCAAAGATGGCAAAATTGAAATTAAAAGATCGCAAGATTGAAACTCAAAGATCGCAAGACTGAAACTCAAAGATCGCAAGATTGATAAACTAAGATCGCATGATTGAAACTCAAATATCTCAAGATTGAAACTCAAAGATCGCAAGATTGAAACTCAAAGATCGCAAGCTTAAAACTCAAAGATCGCAAGATTGAAACTCAAAGATCGCAAGATTGAAACTCAAAGATCGCAAGATTGAAACTCAAAGATCGCAAGATTGAAACTCAAAGATCGCAAGATTGAAACTCAAAGATCGCAAGATTGAAACTCAAAGATCGCATGATTGAAACTCAAAGATCGCAAGATTGAAACTCAAAGATCGCAAGATTGAAACTCAAAGATCGCAAGATTGAAACTCAAAGATCGCAAGATTGAAACTCAAAGATCGCAAGATTGAAACTCAAAGATCGCAAGATTGAAACTCAAAGATCGCAAGATTGAAACTCAAAGATCGCAAGATTGAAACTCAAAGATCGCAAGATTGAAACTCAAAGATCGCAAGATTGAAACTCAAAGATCGCAAGATTGAAACTCAAAGATCGCAAGATTGAAACTCAAAGATCGCAAGATTGAAACTCAAAGATCGCAAGATTGAAACTCAAAGATTGCAAGATTGAAACTCAAAGATCGCAAGATTGAAACTCAAAGATCGCAAGATTGAAACTCAAAGATCGCAAGATTGAAACTCAAAGATCGCAAGATTGAAACTCAAAGATCGCAAGATTGAAACTCAAAGATCGCAAGATTGAAACTCAAAGATCGCAAGATTGAAACTCAAAGATCGCAAGATTGAAACTCAAAGATCGCAAGATTGAAACTCAAAGATCGCAAGATTGAAACTCAAAGATCGCAAGATTGAAACTCAAAGATCGCAAGATTGAAACTCAAAGATCGCAAGATTGAAACTCAAAGATCGCAAGATTGAAACTCAAAGATCGCAAGATTGAAACTCAAAGATCGCAAGATTTAAACTCAAAGATCGCAAGATTGAAACTCAAAGATCGCAAGATTGAAACTCAAAGATCGCAAGATTAAAACTCAAAGATCGCAAGATTGAAACTCAAAGATCGCAAGATTGAAACTCAAAGATCGCAAGATTGAAACTCAAAGATCGCAAGATTGAAACTCAAAGATCGCAAGATTGAAACTCAAAGATCGCAAGATTGAAACTCAAAGATCGCATGATTGAAACTCAAAGATCGCAAGATTGAAACTCAAAGATCGCAAGATTGAAACTCAAAGATCGCAAGATTGAAACTCAAAGATCGCAAGATTGAAACTCAAAGATCGCAAGATTGAAACTCAAAGATCGCAAGATTGAAACTCAAAGATCGCAAGATTGAAACTCAAAGATGGCAAGATTGAAACTCAAAGATCGCAAGATTGAAACTCAAAGATCGCAAGATTGAAAATCAAAGAACGCAAGATTGAAACTCAAAGATAGCAAGATTGAAAACTCAAAGATCGCAAGATTGAAACTCAAAGATCGCAAGATTGAAACTCAAAGATCGCAAGATTGAAACTCAAAGATCGCAAGATTGAAACTCAAAGATCGCAAGATTGAAACTCAAAGATCGCAAGATCTGAAACTCAAAGATCGCAAGATTGAAACTCAAAGATCGCAAGATTGAAACTCAAAGATCGCAAGATTGAAACTCAAAGATTGCAAGATTGAAACTCAAATATCGCAAGATTGAAACTCAAAGATCGCAAGATTGAAACTCAAAGATCGCAAGATTAAAAAATAAAGATCGCAAATTTTTAAAAATCAAAGTGGCAAAATTGAAAATAAAGATGCAAAATTGAAACTCAAAAATCGCAAGATAAACTAAAAAATCCCCAAAATTGAACCAAAAATCGCAAGAAAACTCAAATTCCAAAATTGAAAATCAAAGTTGCAAGATTTACTCAAAATCGCAAATTGAAAATCAAAGATCGCAGATTAAACTAAAGAAGCAAAAATTAAAAAAATCAAAGATTGCAAGATTTAAAAATAAAATCGCAAGTTGAAAATCAAAAATGGGAAGATTGAAACTTAAAAATCGCAAAATTGAAACTCAAAGATCGCAAATTTTAAACTCAAATAGGCAAAATGAACTCAAAGATCGCAAGAAATTAAAATCAAAAATCGCAGATTTAAACTCCAATGATTCAAGATTTAAACTCAAAATCCAAATTGAAAAACAAGTCGCCCAGTTGAAAACTAAAAAATCGCAAGATTAAAAAAATCAAAGATGCAAGATTAAACTAAAAAAAGAAGTGAAACTCAAAGTGCAAGATTAAAACAAAAATCGCAAGTTGAAACCAAAGATGCAAATTTTTAAATAAAGATGGGGGAAATTGAAACTCAAAAATCGCAAAATTGAAAATCAAAAATCGCAAAATAAATCAAAGATCGCAGATTGAAAAACCCAAAAATGCAGATTTAAACTAAAAAACCAAATTGAAACTCAAAAATCGCAAGATTTATACTCAAAAGATGCAAAATTTTAAAATCAAAGATGCAAGATTAAACTAAAATTGCAAGTTTTAAACTCAAAGTCGCAAGATTTAAAACCAAAGATCGCAAATTGAAACTCAAAATCAAGATTGAAAATTAAAAGATCGCAAAATTAAACTCAAAGATCGCAATGAAACTCAAAGATGCAAAATTAAAAATAAAAAATCGCAAGATTGAAACTCAAAGATGCAAGATTTTTTAAATCAAAAATCGCAAGATTTAAAATTCAAAGATCGCAGATTAACTCAAAATCCAAGATTGAAAATCAAAGTGCAGGGTTAAACTAAAAAAAACGCAAGCTAAACTCAAAAATCGCAAAATAAAACCAAAGAGCAAATGAAAAATCAAAATCCAAGATTTAAACTCAAAGATCGCAAGATTAAACTCAAA